>QODF01000013.1:3249369-3344369 GCA_024372805.1 Oostethus manadensis | reverse complement strand
GGGCGATGACCACAACACGCCTCCAGCGGTCAATGAGACGCACTCCCAGTTGGGACATTTGACTCCTTCCCACGACAATGTTGGCGCTGGGACACCAGAGAACCCCCATCACAAAGCAGTCAGGTAGGACTTCTTCATTTATTGGAGGTGAATTGGCTGCAACAGGAATCCATGCTTTTCTATCCGCTGCAGCTCCGAGGTGAGCTCCAGCAGCCGAAAGGCATCGGCTCCGAAACAGTCCCAGTGCCTCCGGGACCCCGGTGAGGTGGAACAGCAGGACTGTGAGATAATGTCCTCCCAGCGGGACATGTTTGACGCTGACAGGACCGGTACGTCTACACATGCGGTCCATCAGTGGACAATTTAGGCCTGTAATTGAGAAAAGGATGTAGCTTATGTGTGAGGAAGACTCTTTACGGCTAACGAGCTAGGTGCAAAAATAAACGTGCTTGTTGTCTTTTTTCACTCAGAACCTGCACGGCCTTTTCCCTCCTTGCAGCATTTCATCCACATGATGCCGATTTGTGGACATTTCGCGTTTAACTGTAAATGTTGTTTTTATCAGCCAATTGCATTAACGCGGAAAATCGTAGGGCCCTGGCAGTGCTGTTCTTCACCATCTTCCCCTTTCATCAACCCATTAAAACCAGTCCAGTGTACCCGGGATGTCCAAAGTGCGGTCCCCGGGCTGCACGTGGTCCGTGGTCATGTTTTTTTATTGTCTAGCAGCATACAAAAATAAAAAGTGATATAAAAATGGGGAAAAAGAAAACTAAAAAATGAGCAGTAATTTTACAAGAATAAAGTCAAAATATTAAGAGAAAAAAGTTTGCAAAACATTTTCTGACAGTAAAGTTGGCATACAGTTAAAAGATGAAATGCAAAATGTTTTTGAATGTTAATATAACGACAAACAAAATAAAGTAAATGAGGAGAAAACAAGGGAAAAAAGCGCAATTTTACAAAAATAAACTCAATATTATGAGGACAAATAATGACATTTAAGCAGCATAACAATGAAATACTATAATAGTTTACTTAATATATTCTTCTTCTTAGTCAAAAAATATTATGGGAATAAAGTCAAAATATTATGGGAATAAAGTCAAATAATTATGGGAATAAAGTCATATAATTATGGGAATAAAGTCAAAATATTATGGGAATAAAGTCAAATAATTATGGGAATAAAGTTATATTAAGTAATGTCACGATAAGCACATTTTTGCGGATAATTTAAGAAGCAGCTTCAAATATTTGGAGAAAAAATTAGGGAAAAAGAGCGCAGTTGATACAACAAAACAATGCATTTACACCTGTACCACAAAGCTGAGCTTTTGTCTTGAAATCGATCAAACTGCTAAGCATATGTTAACAAAATATCGAGGTGGCCTTGCGTGCGTTCTTTCTCCTCCCCGTGGCTCCAGATGGATGAAAGGACAAACCGTGATGTGATTTCAGATGTTGCAGTAGACAGCACGGTATCAGAGCCTGATGAGTTGGGTCGGCCCACCTCCACGCCTGCCCACAGCTTGCGGCTGTTGCATACGTCCCAGCAGGGCACGCTGACGCAGGAGAGCCCGTCCCAGTAAGTCACATGATCATCGTACACCCAACCACAGCACGGATACATAACCCGGAAATTGTCTTTGCACATCCTCACCCTGGTCCCCAGAAGCTCCGATTATGTCGCCCCAACCCCAGACAGCTTCCCCCACGTCCCATTAATAGTCCCCAACTCACCAACAGAAGCAAGCAGCCAACAGGGTAACGCCAAATTCTGTTTTGGACATCAATCAAGGAAGCCCAGACCTTTTACAGCCAACGTGTGCTTCGTCAGGTGCCGACGGGCCGGCGGATGCTTGGCAGCCTCCAGAGGAGCGAGCTGGCCTAAAAAAAGAAGCGCGGAAAGAAACGGACGCCTCGGCTAAACCTCAGGCACCCACCTCAACTCCTGTCTCCCAGAATTCTCCTGGTTTTGTGTTAGAGCGAGCGCTCCCCTTACCCTCTCAGCCGGAGTTCTCACACGTATGTACTCCATCACCTCCACAGTCTGCTCATTTCATTCCTTTCCGAGCTCCGCTGGGCATCTCTGTATGGAGTTTGCATGTTCTCCTCGTGCGTGCGTGGGTTTTCTCCGGGTACTGCTCCTTCCTCCCACATTCCAAAAACATGCATGTTAGCTTCATTGGCCGCTCTAAATTGTCCATTAGAGTGTGAATGTGAGTGTGAATGCTTGTTTGTCTGCCCTGCGATTGGCGACCAGTCCAGGGTGTACTCGCCTCCCGTCCAATGTCAGCTGGGATAGGCTCCAGCATACCCGCCACCCTAATGAGGATAAGCGGCATAGAAGATAGATGGAGGGACAGTGTGCTGTCTCCATTCTGCTTCTTCTCCTCCTCCTTTAGGCGCACTCGTAATTGAGTGTTACCCTGGGGAGTAGGCCACTTTGGGAAGCTGGGCTGCACGTGCACGTGTGTGTGCACAGAAATGGATTTAGTTGCATTTCTCCTTTTTGCACATCCAGTTACAATAAATACTGTTTTGGGGTAGTGCAGTGGAAACATGACAATTTTTAATACAGCTCTTTTTAAAGTCTCTCCCATTGATTGTTTTTTGTCCCCCCCCAGGATGTGTTTGTCCCAACGCCGAGTCAGGAGGCTGCACAGCAGCCAGACAACAATAAGACCGAGTCTCCCCAACTGGAAGCGTCTCCTCTCACTTTGCAGCTCCGCGTGGACACAGAGAGCAGCGACTCCGGGCCGAAGACGTCCGAGGACATGATGGAGGACAGCCAGGCCACGCAGATAGAAGACCTGGAAGAGCCGCCTGATGTTGACGCCACCGACTCTGTGCTTCCTCACAGGAGAGAGTGCAACGGCGTCCCCTCTGGATCACCGGATGCCAAAGGCGCCGGAGAGTCGAGCTCTCCTCCGGTGGTGTCGGTGATCTCCCAGGGGTCCGTTGTTGAAGGAACTGTAAAGACTCAGTCCCAGCTGCCCTCACAGGAACGTGGAACGGATAACGGCAGCCATGTCGAAAAAGCGGAAACGAATGAGGTTGAGGATGAAGGCGTGACGGCGGAAGAGGAAAGCACGGTGGGGGGTGTGGCTTTGGTCCTCTCCGAAAGCCAGCTGAGGTCCCCTGACCAGGGGAAGCGTGAAGAAGGCGATGAGAACGTCGTTGTGGTTGGAGAGAGCGAGAGAGACTCCCAGGCGCCCCCCGAAACAACGGCACCTCTTTTAAAAGGAGCGACTTCCCAGTCAGGCGAAGTGTCGACATCCACGAATGGCCACCAGGCTGGGGCCCCGGAACCAGAAGAACTCCGAGACAAGAGCCTTAGTGATAGCTCGGCAGGTAGGAAGGGGACGTTCATAATGTTTTGGAGATGTGGTTTCCGATTTTCCAGATGATTTTCAGCGTCCCTCCCGCCCGAAAAATATGGTACTAATGAAAAATGTTTGTGGTAGCCCCGCACCCCCAGTTTGAAAACCACTGTTTTAGAGGACTGTAGTGTCCAGGGTGTGGCCCGGGTGGGGCTTATGTGGGCCCGCGGCATATTCCAAGAATGTTTCCTGAGACCAGTCTGCCTTTTTTGCCGATATTATCCGATATCAGCCGGTGTCTCTTTTTCCCGATGTATTTATAACGAGTGCTGTGAACCAGACGAAAAGTCAGGACAATTCCAAGGTCCCTTGACTGCCAGGGGACCCCAAAAATAGGTAATGACTAATAAAAATAGTAATCAAGTAACCGGTGATTGGCGCTGAAAGGCCGGTATATTTGCTGACCTCGTGAGTTTTCATGGACGTTGGCCGATACGAAGCGTCTTTTAGTGCGTGTTCGGAATGTCTATTTGTGTATTAGTTCCTTTGAGCAATTCTGTGGTTGAAAACGCGTAATTTAGGCCTAAAAGACGTACCCTTTTGCTCCACCGTGCTTATTGTTTTGACTAATAATAGGCTGTAGTTGAGCATGAAATGTCGTTTGATTCTTTTCTGACAGACATTTCCTTCCACTTCACGCTCCCTAAAGAAGGGGAGCTGATTGTGCCTGCCGTTGGAGCTACGCCACCGCTAATCAACCAGCTGAAGGGGCGGGTCAGACACAGCACTCCCATCGGTGCGTCCCGGTCCGAGGCACGCCGAAGTGGCGAGGAGAAACCCTAAACGCTAAGACAGGGCGCCGGCCTTTTTCTTTTTTATTGATGTAGAGGCCTTTTGTGGGAAGTCGGACGTGGGCGGCGACGTCAGCGCCGACGCGGCGATGGTGGACGTGGCCCCGGCGGAGGACGCTGGCGAGAAGGGCGACGGTAAGCTGAGCCTCAGGATGAAGTTGGTGACCCCGGTTGAGGAGGGGAGCTCGGAACGTTTCAGCTTGCAGAGTAAGCTTTTTGTCCCGGACGTAAAGATGCTGCGTGCGCGCGTCACGTCCTCAATAACAAAACCCCTCCTCTGCAGAACCAGCCCTGTCAGAAGAGGAAGAATCCGTCGCCAAGGTGGCTGCAGTTGCTGAGGCGGTAGCCAGGTCTGATTTTTTTTCTGTTTATATTCACGTGAACTGCCTCATTTTTCTAAGGTACTGTTAATTAAAAGAGACTGAGCGGCTTTTTTCCACCTTATCTTCACCGATCCAACAAAATATGCCTGCACTGGTCCCACTATAGTTTCCCACTATAATTAGGGCAGGGGTAGGGAAGCTATGGCTGGGCAGCCAAATGTGGCTCTTCTGATGAACACACATGGCTCTCAAAAGTTTCTAAACACCGTAACATCTTGGTTTCTTAGTTTGATCTTAGTTTCTTCTCAAAAATATGTAACATATCTTGCTTTACAACAGGGCTGTTCCAAGTCTGCATGATTTACTGCACAATCTGAAAATACAATTTTCACCCAAAGAAATTGACAAATGAGCAGTAATTTTACCAAAAAAGTCAACATATTAGGAGAAAAAAAGTTCTAATCTAACCAAAAGAAAGAAAATTGGAAAAATTAGGTTGCGGAAAAGGTTGTAATATTAGGAGAAGAAAATAAAAATATTACAGGAATACAGCAGAAAATGCATGGATGGAAAGTCATAATTTAAAAAAACTACAATTTTACAAGTAGAAAGTCCAAATATATGAAGAGAAATGTGATGACAGTAAACTTGTATTATTATGAGTAAAAACAATGTCATTTTTATTTTTTTAAATGTCACAATATTAGTATTTTTTTGTAATGTTAGGTTGGGGGGAAAATTAATTTGGGAATAAATTCATCATTCATTTGTTCATTTTCTATGCCGCTTATCCTCATTAGGGTTGCGGGACCCTAATGGGGTCATATCCCAGCTGGCCCCAGCATACCCGCAACCCTAATGAGGATAAATTCATAATATTACAATAAATGTATATTTTTTGTTTTATAATTGTTATGTAATTTTTGAAAGTAAAACATGACCGGAATGACAAAAATAACATTCCAAATATAAAACCTCAGCAATTCAGTTTTCGTTTTAAAAGATAGGATACGGCTCTCACCAAAATACACGAGAAAATATGTGTCGTTTTTGGCTCTCTTTGCACTAAAGGTTCCCCACCCCTGAATTAGGGCGTTCCGTGTTGCTTACGAATGTACGGCATCACAGGAGTGCCAAAATGAAAAGCAAATACATGTGGAAATCTAAAGAACCCATATTACGAAAAAAGAAATGTGCGGGCAAATCAACGACAAAGACCATACAGAAAAAGCAAACATTTGCATGTTTGTGTTTATAGATTGTCTTTGTAGTTCCACGTTCAAAAATAGCGTTAACTTTTAGTGTGAACACGTCTCTGGTCCGCTCGCCCCGGGAACTGCACTTCCTCATTGTCACTAAGTGACTGGGATGCATTCAAGGACCCACACGGAATCCTTTTTATTAAGCGTGCATAGAAAGACTAAGTGGTGTTCTAGTGGCTCCCTTTGTACGTCAGTACAATTTGCTGCATTCAAGTGTGCTGGGAAATCCCCCAAATAAAGTCAAAGTGAATTCAACTTAAAATGACGTGGTGTCTTTGAACGCCACCCCTCATTGCTCATTAAACACGGTTAAAGTGTTCTGCTGACATTAAAGAAACCATTATTTGCTAACTATTATTAGCTGGATATCAATTTTCACTTCATTTGGGTCTGTTAATTCAAACAAATGGGCACATTTCAGACATTGTGGCAAATGGTGATTAATCATGATTAATTCATTTGAAAACGGATTCATCTAAATGTAAAAAGTTTCATCATTTGACAAGCCTGCCTACTAGTTGGGGCACTCGCGCAAGCAGCAGTGCCCGAAGAAAAGGAAAGCCGTCACAAGCAGCTCAGAGAGAGAGAGGAGACACGGCCACCAGCGTGGGCCGCTCTTTTGGTCCCAACCACTCGACTGTTGCGACCGTTATTTAGGTACTCCGCCCCCTTCGTGTTCCGACATTGCAAGCCACGCTCCATGTAACACACGCGAACATGCATTAGTTGTGTTTGATAGCGATTTGGCAAAGTTTAGCTGCTGACCGCATGTTTAACAAACTGATGGCCCACGCGTGACAAGCATTTTCGTGACCATGAGACTCATTCCTTATTTACTTACCCCAAAGTTTCACCTCTCATTGTGACAGATCCTGATATGTATTTCTCGGGCTGTTTTTTTACCACTATTGCTAACGCGTTAAAAAGGTGTAGAGGCAGAGCGCCTTTTATGGATTAAGGTTGCTGGAGGGGTCAGGGATTCCGTGCGCTGTTACAAAGAGACCTGGGAGGAGAAGAGGAGGTTATCCTTGCCGTTGTACAGCATGCCTGGCAGGATGATGATGAGCTACAACTTCGCCCAGGTATGTCGAGCTGAAAAATGGATTTGTGTGTTTTGTTCCCGGCAGTCCCTCCGTGTTCAGTCGTGTCAGGCAGGCGCACCGGCAGCAGGAGGCAGAGGATGACAGCCCCCTGCCGGGCGGCAACAACACACCCGTGAGGTTAGCATCTACTGGTGTACCGTGAAAAATTCCATTTTGGCTCCGGCCACGACTGCACTTGCTTGCTGCGTCTCACCGATGGTGTGATGTATTTTAGGAGACAGAAATGGGCCACCTTGTGCGTGTGAGACCCACTTTTGGCGTAGTTTAAGCACGGCGTGCACATGTACGTATATGAACGTCCGCTATCGTATTTTCCCTTCGCTTCTGCATATTGATGTTGTTCTACAAATGCTTCATCAAAAGTGTTTTGTTTTTTGCACCCTTCAACGTTTCAGATCATCAGACACATTTAATATTGGCATATTCATGACAACACAAAATGCACTTTTGGAATGAAACTCTGTATTACTAAGGGAGCAAAAATGCAAAGCTACATGGGCCTGTGTGAGAAGTTGATTTTAGCCTGAAGCTAATAAGAGGTCGGGCCAACAACTGCAATCAACATTTGCCACAACTTGCAACGAGTCGTTTGGCCCACTCGTCTTTGCAGAATTGTTGTCATTCAGTCACATTGGAGGCTTTTCCAGCGTGAAGCTCCTTTTTAGGGTCATGCCACAGCATCTCAGTAGGATTCAGGTCAGGACTTTGACTAGACCACTCCAAAGTCTTCATTTGGTTTTTCTTCAGGTCACTCAGAGGTGGACTTGCTGGTTTGGTTCCTGCTGCACAACCCAAGTTGGTTGAGGTCACCAACAGATGGCCGGACATTCACCTTCCAAAAAGCTCTACTTTTGTATCTTCAGACCACAGAGTATTTTTCCAAAGGTCTTGTGGATCTTCAAGATGCTTTCTGGAAAAATTGAGACGAGCCTTAATGTTCTTATTGCTCAGCAGTGGTTTTGGTCGTGGAACTTTGCTATGCAGGCCGTTTTTGCCCACTATCTCTCTTATAGTGGAGTCATGAACACTGACCTTAACTGAGGCAAGTGAGGCCTGCAGTTCTGTAGATGATGTTGTGGGGTCTTTTGTGACCTCTTGGAAGAGGCGCGGCTGCTCTCTTGGGGTAATTTTGGTTGGCCAGCCACTGCTGGAACTGTTCCATGTTTTTTCCATTTGTGGAGAATGGCTCTCACTGTGGTTGGTTGGAGTCCCACAGCTTAGAAATGGCTTTATAACTAGTAACTAATAGAAATTGAGCTCAGGGGTGAGAAATCACTTGTACTCATGCGCCTCAGCTCTCAGGTTAATGAAGTTAGTTTTAAAAAAGTAACATTAATTAATTACAACAGCAATTGCTCAAAAATGAAACAGATTTCATTCCTAATTCATTATATCGCAGACCAAGCGTCACTGCTAAAGTCACAGCATTGGTTTGTTCAGAACCGCCTCTGGCTGAAGCTTTGGCTGTGCCCTTCCAGACCTTCAACACTCTTGTAGTCTCAGCTTTCTGATAGGATGGTGGCATTTTGGAATTGCTCCAAAGCTGCTTGCCCTTAAAAAATAGCTTTTGAGGTCCTCTAAGATTTCTGTTCTGGTTTGTCTAGGGGGGGGCTGTTTGCCTCACCACAGAGAACCTCCCAGGCGCCGTTGCAAGGATGTAACAGCCTCCCCAACAGCCAGTCAGAAGCTTCACAACAGGAAGTGTTGGCAGAACCTCTGGAGGTTCCACGGGAACCGCATGGCCAGGAGCGGCCTGCACCAGAGATGTCCGACCCAAACCAGAAGGACGCCTCTAAACAGTCCTTAGACAACACCATCCCTGCCAGCACATCCAGCAAGGTTTGGGAGCCTTTTCACTTTCATGTGTGCCTCAGGAGGCTTAGGTGTTGATTTATTTCAGGGGTGTCCAAACACACGTAACATAAAGGATACGGGTGCTATAACATGTTAGGGGTATTAAAAAAACCAACCTGACTTTCAGCTACTTTACTGGTTTTCTCTTTTTTATGTTGGCCTTTTTCCAGTTTTCTAAAGATTTTGTCACTGTGACTTTGTTCCCATAATATTTTGCCTTTTTTCTCAACTTTTTCCCAACCCAACTTTGTTTTGTTAGTAATATTGCAAAAATGACATTTTAGCTGTGATGTTAGATTAGAATATTGATTGGTGGCTTCTAATGCTCCAGATAACTCCTCTGATGCGCTACGATGTCCTTCCCCAGAACCCCCCTTTGAAAAGAACTGCTGGCCCCTCCCATCGCAGGCACGTGCGCACCATCCAGGAAGTACGAACCACCATCACACGCATCATCACTGATGTCTATTACGAGGATGGCAAAGAGGTGGAGCGCAAAGTCACCGAGGTAATCAATAATGTTTTTTTACCCACAAATATATCAAGAAAAAAGATTGAGTTTCATATTCTGTATGATGACTGTGTGATTGCTCTCAGGAGAGCGAGGACCCGGTGGTGGACTGTCAGGTGTTGGACAGCGACGTTTCCCAGTGCCACACTGGCAGCAGCTCCCTGACCTCAGGTGACCTTGGCGACATCAGCTCCTTCTCATCCAAGGCCTCCAGCCTGCAGCACAGTTCCGGAGGAGCCAGCAGCACCGCGGGGCTCTCTCGGCCGGAGTTCATCATGCCCCCCCGCCGAGGCGCCAAATCCATCAGGTAGGGTACTGCTCTCCCAACCTTGCTCTGCACGTCTTCTGGTACCGCAGAACCCGTTCATGTTGACAACCCATCTAAGTTGACCAACTCCTCAAGTCCTAAAAGCTGCATGGAGTTACACCGGATCTGCTACTTTCCATCAAAACTTTGCCATAGACCAGAGATCCTGTCTTCTCTTGTGGGACACGTCGGGTGTGTGCACACGCTAAACAGTCCGTAGATAGAAGTCCGTGGCTTTCACTTGCAAATGACTTTAATAGAAAGTCATTATTTATACTTAATAGATAAGACTTTCCCCAAAAAGTAACTGAATTGGAATTCCCGTGCCATCCCCACCACACATACTCACTTTTCTTGCTGTAATGAGGCTTCCTTTGACGTGCGTAACACGCAAAAAAATGCAATTACTATCTCTGAAGGAACATTTCCCCGGCTTCGCACCAGCAGCAAGTGGTATACTAACAGCACGAGCCGTTTACAAACGTACTCAAAGTAATAATTCTGCAACACTTCTCTTTGCTTTGTTACGACTGAGTATTAGGGCCACAATTGAAAGAAAAAGATTTTGAGAAGTTACAAGGGGAAAAAAGTTGTATTTTGATGAGAAAAAGCTCATAATTTTTATGAGAACAAATGTCATAACTTTATGAGAAAAGTTGTAATTTTACAAGAAAAAAAAGTTGTCATTTTATGGGAAAGGAATTTGTAACAATTTAAATTTTTACAAGGAAGAAAAGTCGTAATTAATAATTAGTAGTAAGAAAGTAGTAAGTAAGTAGTAAGAAAATTTGTAATGTTTTTATTTTACAAAGGAAAACATGTTGTAATTTTAAGAGAATAAATAGGTAAAAGTTGTAATTTTACAAAAACAAAATTGGTAAAATTGCAATTTTACAAGAAAAAAAGCCATCATTTTTTGAGAAAAAGTTGTAATTTTTTTAGATAAAAGTTGGAATTTTACAAGAATAAAATTATATTTTCCGAGAAGAAAATTGGTAAAATTTTACTTTTAGAAGAAAAAAGTCATGATTTTATGAGAATTAAATTTGCAAGATTGTAATTTTACTCATAAAAGTCGTAATTTTTCTTGGGAAAAACCACTCTAACCCGGGTTTCACTGGACGTTCTTATACCTGTTGCCATTGTTCACTTAAAAGAGCCACTGAATAGAATCGACTCGTTTGGTGCATTTCAGCGTTTGAAAAAATCGTTCATTTGATGACCCAACGTACGCTGTGACTTCCTGTTCAGTGAGCTTCAAAATAAAATCATGACAGTATTAACCTGAATCGGCTAACATTTATTTTTGTTTTGTTAGCCATCGTAAGAAAGGTTGTCCGCCTTGTCGAGTACCGCTTAAGTCCAAGGATGTCGACTTAGACGGGTTCCTCTTGTGGAGTTTGGGCTGATCTTTACCTTTTCTTGTGTCACTTCTTTGACTAACCCTAATCTTTCACCGCTCGCTGATCACGGGTGCAGGTTGCGTCAGGCATCCATCTGGGTCCGTTCGTCACCCCGGGGCGGCCTCAGATCCATACCTGACGCAACCTGATGGGCTCCGTTCGTCCCCTCTGTATGTCTGCAGTCTCAGAAGGGGAGGTGGGCACAAACAGAGGGGTCAAGGGGCAGGGGTCACAAAGGACAGAGGTTACGGTACCCTCGGGTCCGGGGCTGTAGCTTCGCTCTCCCCCAGAGGACGAGCTAGACGTGGCCGACCCCCGTCCAGGTGAGTCCTCTCAGGGGCTCGCCTTGCATGCGAAGTAACCGTTGAGGAACCTGCATGATCATCTTTTCTTCTTCTCACTAACCTTCTGGATGTTTTTGTCATGCCTGTGATTAAACCTTCTCACTCTTCCAGGGGAGGAGACGCTAGCTCCCTGCCACGGCTCGGTACTCACCTGTCCTCCTCGGAGGATGAGCCTTACTCCCGCGTGCATCCCCCGCGCCTCCCAGCCAGCCCCACCGACGCCGACGTCCCCTTCCACGGCCACTCCCTCCGGTCGTCCCCAGGGGAGGCTAACCTGGCCGGAAGTAGCTTTGTGGGACTGCGAGTGGTGGCCAAGTGGTCTTCCAACGGTTACTTCTACTCGGGCCGCATCGTGAAAGATCCCGGGGAGGGCAGGTTCCGCCTGCGATTTGATGACGGGTACGAGTGTGAGGTGGCAGGGAAGGATATCCTTCTGTGTGATCCCATTCCCCTGGAGACCGAGGTCACCGCTTTGCTGGAAGACCAGTTCTTCAGCGTCGGTGAGAAAGATCGGGGGGGGCGGGGACATAAAATCGGAGCTTTTTTTAGAGCCTAAAGTCTTACGTAACGTTACGGTGGAACCCGCTTGTGTCCACAATTTGTCTGCGGCGGCCATTCGGTACCCGGAATGCACAAATGCAATGGTAGGAATGCACTAGGGGTGTCCAAACCTTTTCCTGAGTGAAACTGCTATCCCAGCTTTGTGGTGTTGGTGGGAAAGTGTATCGCTAGTATGGAAATATTTCAAGTTTCTTCTAAAGTCATTTTCATAATTTCTTTGGCAATATTACGTCTTTATTGCCATAATATATTAGTTACGTGAAGTGCAGTCTTATGCACTCATCTTTGCCCCGTCACGTATTCTGTGGGAGGTCAAGTGTCAGGGGCCAGGGGCCCGGTGGGCACCACGTCTTGCATGAGGCTCGTGCAGCTACTGGCTTTCCGCTACCGTGACGAACGCCTCACCTTTATTATCTCACCTGGGGCAGGTGTTTTTTTGCTAATATTTTCCTAAAGTGCGCTGGAAAGGTGCTGTTCATTCCCACCTTCTGTTGGCGTTTTTAGGTGTCATAAAGGGTTATAAAAGCGAGGGCCCCGAGCTCTTCTATAGTGTGGAGAGGGAGGGTCAGAAGCAGTGGTACAACAGGACGTCTGTCATCCTCTCCCTGGAGCAGGGAAACCGGCTCCGGGAGCAGCACAGCCTCGGTCCCTATGAGCCCTCCACTCCCCTGGCCAAAGCGTCTGACATCAGCCTGGGTAAGTCCTCTACACAGCAGTCCAATGCGACTAACCAGATGAATCACTGCCAGTATATTTCATGGCTACACGGCAAACAGTTACCAGTAGGTGCTGTAGATTCTCAGAAAACAAAGAAGACTCAGCATTCGTGATATGCACGCTCACAGGGCTGTGGAATTGGCCAATTAGGTGAAAGGCGTGTGTTCCAAAAACAGCAGCGGGGCGTTCAATCAGTGAACAATTTAGTGAAAAAACAGGAGGCCCCTATTTAAAGATGAAAGCAGCACTTGTTGAACATCATTTCTCTTTGAAAGCCTGAGGAAAATGGGTCCTTTAAGACATTGTTCAGATGTTCTTTGAAAATTTGATTGGAGAGGGGAAAACTTATAAAGAGACGCAAACTATTTTGGCTGTTCAGCTAAAATGATCTCCAGTGCCTCAAAATGGAGAGCAAATCCAGAGACACGTGGCAGACAATGGAAGACAAGTATCAAAATGGATGGAAGAATAACCAGAATGGCAAAGGCTCAGCCAATGATCAGCTCCAGGATGATCAAAGACAGTCTGGAGTTACCTGTAAGTACTGTGACAGAAGATGTCGGTGTGAAGCTCATCTATTTACAAGAATCCCCCGCAAAGTCCCTCTGTTAAAAAAAAAGGCATGTGCAGAAGAGGTTACAATTTGCCAAAGAACACATCAACTGGTCTAAAGAGAAATGGAGGAACAATTTGTGGCCTGACAAGAGTAAAATTGTTCTTTTTGGGCTGCCGAAAACTCTGAATTGAAGCCACAGTACACAGAGAGGACAGTGAAGCATCAGGATATGAGCATGTTTCTCCTACTATTTATCCCATAGCAGGGATCAGGGATCAGTTTGCACATGTAAGAATACTTGAAGAGGTCATGTTGTCTTATGCTGAAGAGGACACGCCCTTGAAATGGCTGTTTCTGCAAGACAATCACCCCAAACACACTAGGGAACCAGCAACACCTTCTTATGTTATGGAGGGGCCAGCCCAATCCCAACAATGTTGTCAAAGAATGTTGGAGGGGATTAATAGCTGAAAGGTTCCACAAGTTGGTAGAGTCCATGCCACACAGATGTGAAGCACTTCTAAAAAACCAAATATTAGTTTAGTCCTTCACAGGATTGGGAAATCCTACAAACAAAAAAGTTTGTACTAAATGGTTTAGAGTTTGTAAAGTCAACGACACAGACTGCTATTTTTTTTAAACACGCCCCTTTCAACTCATTGGCCAATTGCACAGCCTTAAGAGCGTGTCTATGATGTTTTCTGAGAATCTACTGCACCTACTGGTAGCTTGCTTGCCGTGTAGCAATAAAAATATACAAATAAGAGTGATTCTACTGTGTGTGTGTATAAAATGTATGAATAAAAGACGGTAAGTCATGTTTAACGCGAGTCATGTATGTCCTCCAGTATGTGGGAGGAGCTGTTTTCTTGACATAATAGAGAGCATCATGTTTTATTTTGAATGTTCTAGATAATTTGGTGGAGGGAAAAAGGCGGCGCCGAGGAACTCCCGGTCCAGACACGCCTACTCACAGTTCGTCCGGCAGCCCCCGTGCCCCCGGGCCCTCCAGTAAGAAAAGGCTGAAGGCCCTGGATAGCGAGAGCCCGCCAGCCAAAAGGGGTCGCAAGGGTCCCGGAGCTAGACCGGGTACAGAGACACTCAACAAAACCATGACTAGTGCATGTTAGGGTTTTTAAGCGCTTTTAACACAATCTATGGAGTTATTGAGCTTTTATCAGGACGGGTACGACGACATGCGGGGGTTTTTACAAATGTGATGATTTTTGGTCACTTTTTAATAGTTCCTGGGGACTTTGAAATAAAAATGCATGATTATGTTTGATGCTGCTGCTTTCATAGTATGCTTACAAGCAGGGGTGTAACGGTCATTTCCAATCCCTTCCACTCTCAATCACTCGCATTTTCGTCCCACACGATACGCATTCAACGTGACGGACAGGAAGTGTGATATTAAATTGGATTTCAGGTTTCACGGTTTCCTGTTGTCATCTTGGTTTTCTGCTTCCTGTGTGCCTCAGCTGCTTGGCGGTTGCAGGAAACACAACACTTTATTGCATAGTAAATATTTTCAATCTGAAGGCCAAACTTGAACATTCCGTAATCCCTCGTTTATCGCAGAAAACCTGACCTTATAGATGTTAGATATTATATTTAAGCTCTTTAGCAATGAAATAACACCCCTATAGTCACTCATATTACTCAATATAGACTTAATAAACGTATATAAGACAGAGTACAGACTCACATGTTAGCCTTGGGACAGTTCTGTGTTTTTCTTTTTACTTCCTGTTCTGTGACAGTACTTTCTGCAGTGGCTATTGACTCATCTGTGTAAGTTACTGACACCTAGTGAACATAGTGAACCTGTTTGAGGACTTTGTAAATACGGTTTTTAACATTATTAGAGCCCTTCACACATGAAATAACAACCCTATAGTCTTTACACTCCTATTATCCAATATAGTAGACCGAATAAGGGGCGGACAGGACGTGGGGTCAGGGGTTCAGACTTGAGTTCTGGCTTGGCGTGGGTTACGGTCGCAACAGTTGCCCGTGCTTTTGTTAGGGATTACTGGGCCTGATCATTCAAACCTGCAATGAAAAGCCTGTTGTTCGGGCGATCCAGCCTGGTGCCATATTTAGGCGTGAAAGTGCTTAGATTGGGTGCCGTCAAGTTTATCCCGTACTTGGCATGCGCGCGGCTGTAGCGTGATGTACCGCTACAGCCCTCGTAGATGTGTACAGGAATTACTGATGTGTGTGTTTTTGTGCTGAGCATCGCTTCTGAGACAACGCAGGTCCATCCGTCCTCGCCTGCTGTTTGCAAGCTGCTTCCCAGACTCATTTGGTAATTCAAGTGCTACTGGTGGTGCGCTCTTGGTGGTGGTCCACAGGTGGCGGGGGAAGGTGGGGGAGCGGAGCCGGTGTCACACTCACAGTTTCAACCACAAAGTCGTACTTGTGATGTTTTCCTGCTGTATCTTTTGCATCGTGACGATATTGCGCTCTGCAGGTCAGAGGGCGGGCGTGTGCAACACCTCCGGCAGCGGCACAGACCTCCCCGGCCAGCCGCGTGACCCGGCGGAAAGTCACGGGCCCATGCCCCAGAACACTTCCCTCTTCATGGGCTTCGCCTTCATGCTGACCGCCTCGTCCGAGAGCGACCGGCTGACCAATAGGCTGGCGAGCGATGACGACGAGGAGGAGGAGGAGGAAGGTGAGACAGGCGGGATGTTCGTCGCCTCCATTTTATTCTCAACGCGTGGTTCCCCCCGACAGATTACGTGCAGACGGGTCCGTACAACAAAGCGTACACAGAATCTCAGCTACAAGCAGGCGGAGGCTTCGTCCTGCCGGACTTCAACGAAGAACAAGTAAGCGCTCGCAATAAATCTCACGAATGTGTTCTTTGGTTCCATTCGGGTTTATCCTGCCTGTTGAGCTTGAAGGCTGGTGCTTGTGTGTCTCCCCAAACATTGCTGACATCTAGTGACTATTACAACTTATAAATACTGTATTCCAAGAAAAAAGTGCATTTGGGCTTTGTGATATACATTAAAGACTATTATTATTATTTTTAATGTTGACATATTTCAACATTATTCTCAAATAACCTTCCTAAATTTTCTGCTGTAATATTATGACTTTATTGCTAAAATAGTTTGACTTTTTGCCAAAAATTCCGTTGTTTTTTTTTGCTTCTCATTATTAGCACTGTTACATTTTTTTCTTCAATACTTCATCTTATAAAACAACATTTATGAATCGTAAAATTACAAGTTTTTCTCTCAATAGTTAAAATTTGTTTTTTTCCTTCATTTCTGCTGTTTTTTTCGCGTAGATTTTGATTATGACTTTATTGCCATAATATTTAAATGAATTCTCATAACATTATCAAAAAATATCAACTTTTTCTTTGTTTCTAACAATATTAAACTATGCTANGGGGGAAAATTAATTTGGGAATAAATTCATCATTCATTTGTTCATTTTCTATGCCGCTTATCCTCATTAGGGTTGCGGGACCCTAATGGGGTCATATCCCAGCTGGCCCCAGCATACCCGCAACCCTAATGAGGATAAATTCATAATATTACAATAAATGTATATTTTTTGTTTTATAATTGTTATGTAATTTTTGAAAGTAAAACATGACCGGAATGACAAAAATAACATTCCAAATATAAAACCTCAGCAATTCAGTTTTCGTTTTAAAAGATAGGATACGGCTCTCACCAAAATACACGAGAAAATATGTGTCGTTTTTGGCTCTCTTTGCACTAAAGGTTCCCCACCCCTGAATTAGGGCGTTCCGTGTTGCTTACGAATGTACGGCATCACAGGAGTGCCAAAATGAAAAGCAAATACATGTGGAAATCTAAAGAACCCATATTACGAAAAAAGAAATGTGCGGGCAAATCAACGACAAAGACCATACAGAAAAAGCAAACATTTGCATGTTTGTGTTTATAGATTGTCTTTGTAGTTCCACGTTCAAAAATAGCGTTAACTTTTAGTGTGAACACGTCTCTGGTCCGCTCGCCCCGGGAACTGCACTTCCTCATTGTCACTAAGTGACTGGGATGCATTCAAGGACCCACACGGAATCCTTTTTATTAAGCGTGCATAGAAAGACTAAGTGGTGTTCTAGTGGCTCCCTTTGTACGTCAGTACAATTTGCTGCATTCAAGTGTGCTGGGAAATCCCCCAAATAAAGTCAAAGTGAATTCAACTTAAAATGACGTGGTGTCTTTGAACGCCACCCCTCATTGCTCATTAAACACGGTTAAAGTGTTCTGCTGACATTAAAGAAACCATTATTTGCTAACTATTATTAGCTGGATATCAATTTTCACTTCATTTGGGTCTGTTAATTCAAACAAATGGGCACATTTCAGACATTGTGGCAAATGGTGATTAATCATGATTAATTCATTTGAAAACGGATTCATCTAAATGTAAAAAGTTTCATCATTTGACAAGCCTGCCTACTAGTTGGGGCACTCGCGCAAGCAGCAGTGCCCGAAGAAAAGGAAAGCCGTCACAAGCAGCTCAGAGAGAGAGAGGAGACACGGCCACCAGCGTGGGCCGCTCTTTTGGTCCCAACCACTCGACTGTTGCGACCGTTATTTAGGTACTCCGCCCCCTTCGTGTTCCGACATTGCAAGCCACGCTCCATGTAACACACGCGAACATGCATTAGTTGTGTTTGATAGCGATTTGGCAAAGTTTAGCTGCTGACCGCATGTTTAACAAACTGATGGCCCACGCGTGACAAGCATTTTCGTGACCATGAGACTCATTCCTTATTTACTTACCCCAAAGTTTCACCTCTCATTGTGACAGATCCTGATATGTATTTCTCGGGCTGTTTTTTTACCACTATTGCTAACGCGTTAAAAAGGTGTAGAGGCAGAGCGCCTTTTATGGATTAAGGTTGCTGGAGGGGTCAGGGATTCCGTGCGCTGTTACAAAGAGACCTGGGAGGAGAAGAGGAGGTTATCCTTGCCGTTGTACAGCATGCCTGGCAGGATGATGATGAGCTACAACTTCGCCCAGGTATGTCGAGCTGAAAAATGGATTTGTGTGTTTTGTTCCCGGCAGTCCCTCCGTGTTCAGTCGTGTCAGGCAGGCGCACCGGCAGCAGGAGGCAGAGGATGACAGCCCCCTGCCGGGCGGCAACAACACACCCGTGAGGTTAGCATCTACTGGTGTACCGTGAAAAATTCAATTTTGGCTCCGGCCATGACTGCACTTGCTTGCTGCGTCTCACCGATGGTGTGATGTATTTTAGGAGACAGAAATGGGTTACCTTGTGCGTGTGAGACCCACTTTTGGCGTAGTTTAAGCACGGCGTGCACATGTACGTATATGAACGTCCGCTATCGTATTTTCCCTTCGCTTCTGCATATTGATGTTGTTCTACAAATGCTTTATCAAAAGTGTTTTGTTTTTTGCACCCTTCAACGTTTCAGATCATCAGACACATTTAATATTGGCATATTCATGACAACACAAAATGCACTTTTGGAATGAAACTCTGTATTACTAAGGGAGCAAAAATGCAAAGCTACATGGGCCTGTGTGAGAAGTTGATTTTAGCCTGAAGCTAATAAGAGGTCGGGCCAACAACTGCAATCAACATTTGCCACAACTTGCAACGAGTCGTTTGGCCCACTCGTCTTTGCAGAATTGTTGTCATTCAGTCACATTGGAGGCTTTTCCAGCGTGAAGCTCCTTTTTAGGGTCATGCCACAGCATCTCAGTAGGATTCAGGTCAGGACTTTGACTAGACCACTCCAAAGTCTTCATTTGGTTTTTCTTCAGGTCACTCAGAGGTGGACTTGCTGGTTTGGTTCCTGCTGCACAACCCAAGTTGGTTGAGGTCACCAACAGATGGCCGGACATTCACCTTCCAAAAAGCTCTACTTTTGTATCTTCAGACCACAGAGTATTTTTCCAAAGGTCTTGTGGATCTTCAAGATGCTTTCTGGAAAAATTGAGACGAGCCTTAATGTTCTTATTGCTCAGCAGTGGTTTTGGTCGTGGAACTTTGCTATGCAGGCCGTTTTTGCCCACTATCTCTCTTATAGTGGAGTCATGAACACTGACCTTAACTGAGGCAAGTGAGGCCTGCAGTTCTGTAGATGATGTTGTGGGGTCTTTTGTGACCTCTTGGAAGAGGCGCGGCTGCTCTCTTGGGGTAATTTTGGTTGGCCAGCCACTGCTGGAACTGTTCCATGTTTTTTCCATTTGTGGAGAATGGCTCTCACTGTGGTTGGTTGGAGTCCCACAGCTTAGAAATGGCTTTATAACTAGTAACTAATAGAAATTGAGCTCAGGGGTGAGAAATCACTTGTACTCATGCGCCTCAGCTCTCAGGTTAATGAAGTTAGTTTTAAAAAAGTAACATTAATTAATTACAACAGCAATTGCTCAAAAATGAAACAGATTTCATTCCTAATTCATTATATCGCAGACCAAGCGTCACTGCTAAAGTCACAGCATTGGTTTGTTCAGAACCGCCACTGGCTGAAGCTTTGGCTGTGCCCTTCCAGACCTTCAACACTCTTGTAGTCTCAGCTTTCTGATAGGATGGTGGCATTTTGGAATTGCTCCAAAGCTGCTTGCCCTTAAAAAATAGCTTTTGAGGTCCTCTAAGATTTCTGTTCTGGTTTGTCTAGGGGGGGGCTGTTTGCCTCACCACAGAGAACCTCCCAGGCGCCGTTGCAAGGATGTAACAGCCTCCCCAACAGCCAGTCAGAAGCTTCACAACAGGAAGTGTTGGCAGAACCTCTGGAGGTTCCACGGGAACCGCATGGCCAGGAGCGGCCTGCACCAGAGATGTCCGACCCAAACCAGAAGGACGCCTCTAAACAGTCCTTAGACAACACCATCCCTGCCAGCACATCCAGCAAGGTTTGGGAGCCTTTTCACTTTCATGTGTGCCTCAGGAGGCTTAGGTGTTGATTTATTTCAGGGGTGTCCAAACACACGTAACATAAAGGATACGGGTGCTATAACATGTTAGGGGTATTAAAAAAACCAACCTGACTTTCAGCTACTTTACTGGTTTTCTCTTTTTTATGTTGGCCTTTTTCCAGTTTTCTAAAGATTTTGTCACTGTGACTTTGTTCCCATAATATTTTGCCTTTTTTCTCAACTTTTTCCCAACCCAACTTTGTTTTGTTAGTAATATTGCAAAAATGACATTTTAGCTGTGATGTTAGATTAGAATATTGATTGGTGGCTTCTAATGCTCCAGATAACTCCTCTGATGCGCTACGATGTCCTTCCCCAGAACCCTCCTTTGAAAAGAACTGCTGGCCCCTCCCATCGCAGGCACGTGCGCACCATCCAGGAAGTACGAACCACCATCACACGCATCATCACTGATGTCTATTACGAGGATGGCAAAGAGGTGGAGCGCAAAGTCACCGAGGTAATCAATAATGTTTTTTTACCCACAAATATATCAAGAAAAAAGATTGAGTTTCATATTCTGTATGATGACTGTGTGATTGCTCTCAGGAGAGCGAGGACCCGGTGGTGGACTGTCAGGTGTTGGACAGCGACGTTTCCCAGTGCCACACTGGCAGCAGCTCCCTGACCTCAGGTGACCTTGGCGACATCAGCTCCTTCTCATCCAAGGCCTCCAGCCTGCAGCACAGTTCCGGAGGAGCCAGCAGCACCGCGGGGCTCTCTCGGCCGGAGTTCATCATGCCCCCCCGCCGAGGCGCCAAATCCATCAGGTAGGGTACTGCTCTCCCAACCTTGCTCTGCACGTCTTCTGGTACCGCAGAACCCGTTCATGTTGACAACCCATCTAAGTTGACCAACTCCTCAAGTCCTAAAAGCTGCATGGAGTTACACCGGATCTGCTACTTTCCATCAAAACTTTGCCATAGACCAGAGATCCTGTCTTCTCTTGTGGGACACGTCGGGAGTGTGCACACGCTAAACAGTCCGTAGATAGAAGTCCGTGGCTTTCACTTGCAAATGACTTTAATAGAAAGTCATTATTTATACTTAATAGATAAGACTTTCCCCAAAAAGTAACTGAATTGGAATTCCCGTGCCATCCCCACCACACATACTCACTTTTCTTGCTGTAATGAGGCTTCCTTTGACGTGCGTAACACGCAAAAAAATGCAATTACTATCTCTGAAGGAACATTTCCCCGGCTTCGCACCAGCAGCAAGTGGTATACTAACAGCACGAGCCGTTTACAAACGTACTCAAAGTAATAATTCTGCAACACTTCTCTTTGCTTTGTTACGACTGAGTATTAGGGCCACAATTGAAAGAAAAAGATTTTGAGAAGTTACAAGGGGAAAAAAGTTGTATTTTGATGAGAAAAAGCTCATAATTTTTATGAGAACAAATGTCATAACTTTATGAGAAAAGTTGTAATTTTACAAGAAAAAAAAGTTGTCATTTTATGGGAAAGGAATTTGTAACAATTTAAATTTTTACAAGGAAGAAAAGTCGTAATTAATAATTAGTAGTAAGAAAGTAGTAAGTAAGTAGTAAGAAAATTTGTAATGTTTTTATTTTACAAAGGAAAACATGTTGTAATTTTAAGAGAATAAATAGGTAAAAGTTGTAATTTTACAAAAACAAAATTGGTAAAATTGCAATTTTACAAGAAAAAAAGCCATCATTTTTTGAGAAAAAGTTGTAATTTTTTTAGATAAAAGTTGGAATTTTACAAGAATAAAATTATATTTTCCGAGAAGAAAATTGGTAAAATTTTACTTTTAGAAGAAAAAAGTCATGATTTTATGAGAATTAAATTTGCAAGATTGTAATTTTACTCATAAAAGTCGTAATTTTTCTTGGGAAAAACCACTCTAACCCGGGTTTCACTGGACGTTCTTATACCTGTTGCCATTGTTCACTTAAAGGAGCCACTGAATAGAATCGACTCGTTTGGTGCATTTCAGCGTTTGAAAAAGTCGTTCATTTGATGACCCAACGTACGCTGTGACTTCCTGTTCAGTGAGCTTCAAAATAAAATCATGACAGTATTAACCTGAATCGGCTAACATTTATTTTTGTTTTGTTAGCCATCGTAAGAAAGGTTGTCCGTCGTGTCGAGTACCGCTTAAGTCCAAGGATGTCGACTTAGACGGGTTCCTCTTGTGGAGTTTGGGCTGATCTTTACCTTTTCTTGTGTCACTTCTTTGACTAACCCTAATCTTTCACCGCTCGCTGATCACGGGTGCAGGTTGCGTCAGGCATCCATCTGGGTCCGTTCGTCACCCCGGGGCGGCCTCAGATCCATACCTGACGCAACCTGATGGGCTCCGTTCGTCCCCTCTGTATGTCTGCAGTCTCAGAAGGGGAGGTGGGCACAAACAGAGGGGTCAAGGGGCAGGGGTCACAAAGGACAGAGGTTACGGTACCCTCGGGTCCGGGGCTGTAGCTTCGCTCTCCCCCAGAGGACGGGCTAGACGTGGCCGACCCCCGTCCAGGTGAGTCCTCTCAGGGGCTCGCCTTGCATGCGAAGTAACCGTTGAGGAACCTGCATGATCATCTTTTCTTCTTCTCACTAACCTTCTGGATGTTTTTGTCATGCCTGTGATTAAACCTTCTCACTCTTCCAGGGGAGGAGACGCTAGCTCCCTGCCACGGCTCGGTACTCACCTGTCCTCCTCGGAGGATGAGCCTTACTCCCGCGTGCATCCCCCGCGCCTCCCAGCCAGCCCCACCGACGCCGACGTCCCCTTCCACGGCCACTCCCTCCGGTCGTCCCCAGGGGAGGCTAACCTGGCCGGAAGTAGCTTTGTGGGACTGCGAGTGGTGGCCAAGTGGTCTTCCAACGGTTACTTCTACTCGGGCCGCATCGTGAAAGATCCCGGGGAGGGCAGGTTCCGCCTGCGATTTGATGACGGGTACGAGTGTGAGGTGGCAGGGAAGGATATCCTTCTGTGTGATCCCATTCCCCTGGAGACCGAGGTCACCGCTTTGCTGGAAGACCAGTTCTTCAGCGTCGGTGAGAAAGATCGGGGGGGGCGGGGACATAAAATCGGAGCTTTTTTTAGAGCCTAAAGTCTTACGTAACGTTACGGTGGAACCCGCTTGTGTCCACAATTTGTCTGCGGCGGCCATTCGGTACCCGGAATGCACAAATGCAATGGTAGGAATGCACTAGGGGTGTCCAAACCTTTTCCTGAGTGAAACTGCTATCCCAGCTTTGTGGTGTTGGTGGGAAAGTGTATCGCTAGTATGGAAATATTTCAAGTTTCTTCTAAAGTCATTTTCATAATTTCTTTGGCAATATTACGTCTTTATTGCCATAATATATTAGTTACGTGAAGTGCAGTCTTATGCACTCATCTTTGCCCCGTTACGTATTCTGTGGGAGGTCAAGTGTCGGGGGCCAGGGGCCCGGTGGGCACCACGTCTTGCATGAGGCTCGTGCAGCTACTGGCTTTCCGCTACCGTGACGAACGCCTCACCTTTATTATCTCACCTGGGGCAGGTGTTTTTTTGCTAATATTTTCCTAAAGTGCGCTGGAAAGGTGCTGTTCATTCCCACCTTCTGTTGGCGTTTTTAGGTGTCATAAAGGGTTATAAAAGCGAGGGCCCCGAGCTCTTCTATAGTGTGGAGAGGGAGGGTCAGAAGCAGTGGTACAACAGGACGTCTGTCATCCTCTCCCTGGAGCAGGGAAACCGGCTCCGGGAGCAGCACAGTCTCGGTCCCTATGAGCCCTCCACTCCCCTGGCCAAAGCGTCTGACATCAGCCTGGGTAAGTCCTCTACACAGCAGTCCAATGCGACTAACCAGATGAATCACTGCCAGTATATTTCATGGCTACACGGCAAACAGTTACCAGTAGGTGCTGTAGATTCTCAGAAAACAAAGAAGACTCAGCATTCGTGATATGCACGCTCACAGGGCTGTGCAATTGGCCAATTAGGTGAAAGGCGTGTGTTCCAAAAACAGCAGCGTGGCGTTCAATCAGTGAACAATTTAGTGAAAAAACAGGAGGCCCCTATTTAAAGATGAAAGCAGCACTTGTTGAACATCATTTCTCTTTGAAAGCCTGAGGAAAATGGGTCCTTTAAGACATTGTTCAGATGTTCTTTGAAAATTTGATTGGAGAGGGGAAAACTTATAAAGAGACGCAAACTATTTTGGCTGTTCAGCTAAAATGATCTCCAGTGCCTCAAAATGGAGAGCAAATCCAGAGACACGTGGCAGAAAATGGAAGACAATTATCAAAATGGATGGAAGAATAACCAGAATGGCAAAGGCTCAGCCAATGATCAGCTCCAGGATGATCAAAGACAGTCTGGAGTTACCTGTAAGTACTGTGACAGAAGATGTCGGTGTGAAGCTCATCTATTTACAAGAATCCCCCGCAAAGTCCCTCTGTTAAAAAAAAAAGGCATGTGCAGAAGAGGTTACAATTTGCCAAAGAACACATCAACTGGTCTAAAGAGAAATGGAGGAACATTTTGTGGCCTGACAAGAGTAAAATTGTTCTTTTTGGGCTGCCGAAAACTCTGAATTGAAGCCACAGTACACAGAGAGGACAGTGAAGCATCAGGATATGAGCATGTTTCTCCTACTATTTATCCCATAGCAGGGATCAGGGATCAGTTTGCACATGTAAGAATACTTGAAGAGGTCATGTTGTCTTATGCTGAAGAGGACACGCCCTTGAAATGGCTGTTTCTGCAAGACAATCACCCCAAACACACTAGGGAACCAGCAACACCTTCTTATGTTATGGAGGGGCCAGCCCAATCCCAACAATGTTGTCAAAGAATGTTGGAGGGGATTAATAGCTGAAAGGTTCCACAAGTTGGTAGAGTCCATGCCACACAGATGTGAAGCACTTCTAAAAAACCAAATATTAGTTTAGTCCTTCACAGGATTGGGAAATCCTACAAACAAAAAAGTTTGTACTAAATGGTTTAGAGTTTGTAAAGTCAACGACACAGACTGCTATTTTTTTTAAACACGCCCCTTTCAACTCATTGGCCAATTGCACAGCCTTAAGAGCGTGTCTATGATGTTTTCTGAGAATCTACTGCACCTACTGGTAGCTTGCTTGCCGTGTAGCAATAAAAATATACAAATAAGAGTGATTCTACTGTGTGTGTGTATAAAATGTATGAATAAAAGACGGTAAGTCATGTTTAACGCGAGTCATGTATGTCCTCCAGTATGTGGGAGGAGCTGTTTTCTTGACATAATAGAGAGCATCATGTTTTATTTTGAATGTTCTAGATAATTTGGTGGAGGGAAAAAGGCGGCGCCGAGGAACTCCCGGTCCAGACACGCCTACTCACAGTTCGTCCGGCAGCCCCCGTGCCCCCGGGCCCTCCAGTAAGAAAAGGCTGAAGGCCCTGGATAGCGAGAGCCCGCCAGCCAAAAGGGGTCGCAAGGGTCCCGGAGCTAGACCGGGTACAGAGACACTCAACAAAACCATGACTAGTGCATGTTAGGGTTTTTAAGCGCTTTTAACACAATCTATGGAGTTATTGAGCTTTTATCAGGACGGGTACGACGACATGCGGGGGTTTTTACAAATGTGATGATTTTTGGTCACTTTTTAATAGTTCCTGGGGACTTTGAAATAAAAATGCATGATTATGTTTGATGCTGCTGCTTTCATAGTATGCTTACAAGCAGGGGTGTAACGGTCATTTCCAATCCCTTCCACTCTCAATCACTCGCATTTTCGTCCCACACGATACGCATTCAACGTGACGGACAGGAAGTGTGATATTAAATTGGATTTCAGGTTTCACGGTTTCCTGTTGTCATCTTGGTTTTCTGCTTCCTGTGTGCCTCAGCTGCTTGGCGGTTGCAGGAAACACAACACTTTATTGCATAGTAAATATTTTCAATCTGAAGGCCAAACTTGAACATTCCGTAATCCCTCGTTTATCGCAGAAAACCTGACCTTATAGATGTTAGATATTATATTTAAGCTCTTTAGCAATGAAATAACACCCCTATAGTCACTCATATTACTCAATATAGACTTAATAAACGTATATAAGACAGAGTACAGACTCACATGTTAGCCTTGGGACAGTTCTGTGTTTTTCTTTTTACTTCCTGTTCTGTGACAGTACTTTCTGCAGTGGCTATTGACTCATCTGTGTAAGTTACTGACACCTAGTGAACATAGTGAACCTGTTTGAGGACTTTGTAAATACGGTTTTTAACATTATTAGAGCCCTTCACACATGAAATAACAACCCTATAGTCTTTACACTCCTATTATCCAATATAGTAGACCGAATAAGGGGCGGACAGGACGTGGGGTCAGGGGTTCAGACTTGAGTTCTGGCTTGGCGTGGGTTACGGTCGCAACAGTTGCCCGTGCTTTTGTTAGGGATTACTGGGCCTGATCATTCAAACCTGCAATGAAAAGCCTGTTGTTCGGGCGATCCAGCCTGGTGCCATATTTAGGCGTGAAAGTGCTTAGATCGGGTGCCGTCAAGTTTATCCCGTACTTGGCATGCGCGCGGCTGTAGCGTGATGTACCGCTACAGCCCTCGTAGATGTGTACAGGAATTACTGATGTGTGTGTTTTTGTGCTGAGCATCGCTTCTGAGACAACGCAGGTCCATCCGTCCTCGCCTGCTGTTTGCAAGCTGCTTCCCAGACTCATTTGGTAATTCAAGTGCTACTGGTGGTGCGCTCTTGGTGGTGGTCCACAGGTGGCGGGGGAAGGTGGGGGAGCGGAGCCGGTGTCACACTCACAGTTTCAACCACAAAGTCGTACTTGTGATGTTTTCCTGCTGTATCTTTTGCATCGTGACGATATTGCGCTCTGCAGGTCAGAGGGCGGGCGTGTGCAACACCTCCGGCAGCGGCACAGACCTCCCCGGCCAGCCGCGTGACCCGGCGGAAAGTCACGGGCCCATGCCCCAGAACACTTCCCTCTTCATGGGCTTCGCCTTCATGCTGACCGCCTCGTCCGAGAGCGACCGGCTGACCAATAGGCTGGCGAGCGATGACGACGAGGAGGAGGAGGAGGAAGGTGAGACAGGCGGGATGTTCGTCGCCTCCATTTTATTCTCAACGCGTGGTTCCCCCCGACAGATTACGTGCAGACGGGTCCGTACAACAAAGCGTACACAGAATCTCAGCTACAAGCAGGCGGAGGCTTCGTCCTGCCGGACTTCAACGAAGAACAAGTAAGCGCTCGCAATAAATCTCACGAATGTGTTCTTTGGTTCCATTCGGGTTTATCCTGCCTGTTGAGCTTGAAGGCTGGTGCTTGTGTGTCTCCCCAAACATTGCTGACATCTAGTGACTATTACAACTTATAAATACTGTATTCCAAGAAAAAAGTGCATTTGGGCTTTGTGATATACATTAAAGACTATTATTATTATTTTTAATGTTGACATATTTCAACATTTTTCTCAAATAACCTTCCTAAATTTTCTGCTGTAATATTATGACTTTATTGCTAAAATAGTTTGACTTTTTGCCAAAAATTCCGTTGTTTTTTTTTGCTTCTCATTATTAGCACTGTTACATTTTTTTCTTCAATACTTCATCTTATAAAACAACATTTATGAATCGTAAAATTACAAGTTTTTCTCTCAATAGTTAAAATTTGTTTTTTTCCTTCATTTCTGCTGTTTTTTTCGCGTAGATTTTGATTATGACTTTATTGCCATAATATTTAAATGAATTCTCATAACATTATCAAAAAATATCAACTTTTTCTTTGTTTCTAACAATATTAAACTATG
This sequence comes from Oostethus manadensis, assembly GCA_024372805.1. Classification (NCBI taxonomy): domain Eukaryota; kingdom Metazoa; phylum Chordata; class Actinopteri; order Syngnathiformes; family Syngnathidae; genus Oostethus; species Oostethus manadensis. Next base: position 3,316,550 of record QODF01000013.1, on the reverse strand, counting down.
CTACTTATTTTATTCCATTCCATTTTTTTCCGCTTATCCGGGTCCGGGTCGCGGGGGCAGCAGTCTTAGTAGGGAAGTCCAGACTTCTCCGGTCTCCGGCGACCTCTTCCAGCTCCACCGGGAGGACACCAAGGCGTTCCCAGGCCAGCTGTGAGACATAGTCCCATAAACCCTGGCGAGGTGTTTCGGGTATGCCCAGCCGGGATGAAGCCGGGGAAGACTTAGGACACGCTGGAGGGTCTCACAGCTACTTATATTATTATTTTAATTTCTGGTCAAATTACACCAGATTTTTTTGCTTTTATTATAATATTTTGCATATAATTTTCTCAACGACTGCAAGGATCAAGATGGTATCTGTGAACACGCGAAAGGATCCTTCCCTTGCAACGTTCAATGTGCAAAAGTAAAGATTTGCTCCCGGTTTTTAATGACTGTTTTTTACAAGCCCGTCATACATCCTCGCAAGTATGATTCCTAACCCTGCATGTCCTCCTCAGTGCAAGGCCGCCTACCAGAGTTTGCTGATTGCAGACCAGCACTGCCGTACCAGGAAGTACGTGCTGTGCCTGGCCAGCGGCGTGCCGTGCGTGTCACATATTTGGGTGCGAGACTGCTGCAAAGACAACAAGCTGCTCAACTACAGAAACTACCTGCTGCCTGCCGGCGTCGGTCCAGACGACAGCATTGTGGAATGGTAAGAGAAAAAACAAGCATGCCACCTCAGGCTTATTTGTTTTTATTTTATTTTTTAAATTGGCTGTTTTTCCACTTGTGCTACAGAGTGACTTGGTTTAGCAGGTAGAATGTTTGTTTCCCCAACTGGACCGTTGCTGGTTCAATCCTTGATGCCACTGTAATCCAACGTATTTATACCGGTAGATTCATCATCTCAAAACAGCTGCTAGTTCAATCATTGCTACTGTATTTATTTAACTCATACTTTTAAACAGTCAGTCTGTATTTTTACTTTTAAACTGTTTCAAATTCTGCCGTTTTTTAGTCTGCTACAAAGGAAAGGAAAAATTTACTGGTGCCACCTACTGGTAAAAAATCCTTTTTACATTTCCCATTACTGTGATGGCTCACTTATTCTACCGGGCAACATGACTGCGGTGGTAGATTCATCATCTCAAAACGGTTGCTGGTTTAATCATTGCTACTGTATTTATTTAACTCATACTTTTAAACAGTCAGTCTGTATTTTTACTTTTTAACTGTTTCAAATTCTGCCATTTTTTATTCTGCTACAAAGGAAAGGAAAAATGTACTGGTGCCCCCTACTGGTGAAAAATCCTTTTTACATTTCCCATTACTGTAACAGCTCACTTATTCTACCTGGCAACATGATGGCAACGTGATGGTTGCTGGTTCGATCCATGATGGCACTGTAATTAGCTTATTTGTACAGTTCAGCCTGCATTTTTACTTTCCAATGTTTCAAATGACACAGTTTTTAGTCTGCTACAAAAGAACGGACAAGAATGAACTGGTGCTCTTTATAGGTGAAGAATCATTTTTACATTTCCCATTACTGCAATGGACCAATTATTCTACAGGGGAACATAAGTGGGTGGGGTAGATTGGTCGTCTCCCAACGTGAAGTTGCTGGTTCCATCCTCAGTCTTTGTGTAATTGTTCATATTTATATATTTAAACAATCATTCTCCTTTTTTACACGCCAACATTTCATTTTTTTGACTGTTAACTATTGACACAAGCACTTCAAATCATTCCAATGTCAAAATGCTCATTCAGGACATACAGGCCATCTATCTCAATTTTTCTACAAATTTTCCCAAATGTTTCCCTTTGAGAATTCATGGAAAATGTCAGCGCTGCCCTCTATTGGTGCAAATTGGTTTTACATCTAACATGCTTCTTATTTTGTGCACGGGCGGCATGGCTCAGGTCGTAGAGTGGTCGTGACTTGTCTCGCAACTGTATGGTTGCTGGTTTGATCCTCTGGCTGTTGACACATTCTTTAGCCATTTCAACATTAATTCTGTATTTCAGTTCAGCATTCACATTAATTTCTATAGTCATTTATAAATACACAGATCAATTGTATTACTGTAAAAAAATAGCACATTTTCTACATGTTTATTTTTAAACTTCACTCATGTAGTTTTGTCAAAGCGTTGGGATTTCGCACTTTGTTCAACGACCTTGAACGCATCATAGATGTGACACACTTTTTTTTTTTTTTTGCAGGCATCCCCGCTGTAGTCCTTTTAAGGACCTGCGGGTTCTCGTGGCGTTTGAGAAGCCAGAGGAGCTTTGGTCGCAGCTCACCACCATGGGTGGGGCGTCCACCGTCCGCCACTTCCACACAGATAAGGACAGCACCGGTCAGAGTCCTCAAGCCGCGCAAAGCACACCAATATCACCGGTATGACTTTACTCCCATTATATTTGCTTCTTTTCCGTAGACGTTCCTGCCGGCAAGTACGACGTTGTGGTGACAGACCGCTCCTGCCCTCCTTCGTTGGAGAGAAAGATGACGTCGCTGGAAATCCCACTGGTGTCTCCCGAGTGGCTGATCCAGAGTGTCATCTGTGGGGAGCGCCTGGACTTCCATCACAAGCCTCAGTATCTTCATAACTTCTCCTCTTCACAGTCGTCGTTGTCGTCATCGTAATATCCATGCGCAAACTTCCAACCCGCTCCACAACATTCCTTCTGTCGCATGCCGTTCCTTTATAGTCCATGGTCTGTTTTTACGACTAATACAGTTTGACCCTTCTTTCACCCGTGTGGCTTGCTTTCATTCCAAATGCTACACGGTTTTAGTATTTACACTTTGCACAAAAGAGACATGATCTATCTGGCTTACCAAATATCAAAGATGGTTGACGGTGCTGCCACCTCCGTCAAGCTGCAAACATTCTTGGGGGTCTCTGAGGAGGCGGGCATGCATGGACCACAGCCCAGATCAAGTACTGACTAGTGGAAGTGCTGGGCGCTGCTTATTAAAAAAGGGTAGGCTACAGTTGTCCTTTCGTAGTCTTCTTAAACACTGGAATGAAAGAAAATGACATTTTAATCAAATACATCCCATTTGCTCATTTTTTTGCCCTCCAGGGTTCCTCGGCATTTGACATTTCAAACTTCCAGACTTTTCCCACACGCATGTATAAATGTGCGTGATGAGAGCTATTGAATCCATGATTCATCCATTATGCAGTTCATCTATTTTGATATTCGGTTAATTGTTTTTCATTTAAAAAGTTAATATCCTCAAAAGGTCGTCCCTTTGAATATCACGGTTCGATCATCGCTCCCTCACTATATTGCGGCTTTTCAGAAATGAATACACTTTCATGGTAGGCAGTGGTTTAGTAGTCAAAACATATGCAAGTGATATTTAGTGTTCTCTTGACTAGGTGGCAGTGATGACACAAAACATTGAGACATTACCTTACATTGACTTTACCTTAAAACTGCAAGAAGTCAGCCTGAGCATGTCCAACATGATTGGGGGAAAAAAGTTCTCTTCCCATTTAGTGTGGAAATGGTACTTTGTGGTTTTTTCTGCTTAAATTTAGAAGAAATCAATTAGAGGCCAACTGGTTAGTTTGCTAGGTCGGTAGCTAGCGGCTGTCTCGAGGTCCTGCAGTGTAAGAGTTGAGCGATGTACCTTAATCCAGCCCGCCTTTGATATCAAAGCTGTAGTCGGGAACATGACTTGCAGTGCTTTTGAGGAAATAGTCTTACTACCTATGCCAAAATGACCCCCATATATTCCCGCCGCAAGGCATGCTTGGTAGCTTGTGGTACTCTCTCGGAGAGTAACCGAGGCCATCATTTTGATATCCGATGTTTGCACACGCAAATAAGCACAAAGCGTCATGTCTCACCTGCCCAAGGTTCCTCCGGCCTGGGTGTAGTACTTGTTGTAGTCCAGCCGCAGAAGCAGCTGAGCCAAGTCCGAGTTGATCTGGTGGTTCCTCACGCTCGACAGGATTTTGAACAACTGCGAGGACTGACGCCTGAAACCCTGAACACAAACACAGATTCTTAACATTCAGGAAGGCGGCGACGAAGCGGTCTCGTCCCACCCACCTTGACTAGGATGTCCAGCTGGGCGGTGCCCCTCTCGTCCAGGACGGCCACGCTCTGACTCACCAAGGAGCAGAAGCTCTGGCAGAGCTCCAGGATCTCATTCAGGCAGTGGAAGACCTGGAAGGAGAACGAGAGCGTTTGTTGGCCTGGTGCTGGAAATTGTGAATCTGAAGCGAGATGGGATTCATACCGGCTTCAGGAGGATGAAGGACTGGGCGAGCAGGTTGCTGAGGAAACGGTCGTGGGCCAGTCTGATGCTCTCAAAGTCTCTGGTGGAGTTGATCTGTTGAAGCAGCTGAGAGAACTGCGACTCCAGCACGTCCACCTGGTAGGTGAACAGGTAATGTTTGCATGTACACTTTCACTTCCATTCTTGTGTTTCCTCTATTTTACACCGGGGGTGTCCTAACGTTTTCCACACAGTAAAAAGGGTTGCAACTTTTGTCACTTTGATATTTTGTCAAGAAAAAACGGCATCTCCGCTTTGTGATGCTGGTGAAAAAGCATATTATTCATATCAACTTTGCTCTTTTTCTCCAGTTTTGCTGTTTTTTCATTTTTCAAATATTTCAACTTTCTTCTTCAATAATCTTTGGAAATGTTCTTGTTGTAATATTACGACTTTATTCCCATATAATTATTCCCACATTAATTTTCCTAAAATGTTTTGTATGTGTCTCATAATATTACAACTTTTCCAAAACTTTGTCTTTAATATTTGGACATAAATTATTTCTCCTCATGATAGTTTCACTTCATTCTCATAAGATTACATTCTCCTTAAAATGTTCATCTTTTCCATTCAAATTACATTTTTTCCCCATTTTTGCCTTGTCGTTTTTAAACTTTCTAGTAATTTTTTTTTCTCGGAGTTATGACATTATTCTTAAAACATTCTAACTTTTCCCGCAACCTAATTTCCAACAATTACACCTGCATCTGTTATTTTGCTTGTTTCTCATAATAATTTAACATTACTAAACTACTACTAAAATAAATGTTTTTCCTCATATTTTTACCAAAGTTATTCTAGTAAAAAAATGATGACTTTTTCTTGTAGGTTTTTTCTCTTAATAGTTTGACTTTATTCTCAGAAAATTACTGATTCTTCAATTTTTTTTTTTATTTTTCCAACTATTTTAACTTTCCTGTTGTAATTTTTCGTCTGTAAATTATGACTTTATTCCAACATACTTTTTCAAAAATTACACCTTTATTATTTGTTTTGTTTGTTTCTCATAATATTGTCTTAAAAACAAAACAAAAAAAGCTATATATATATATAACGTAATATTTTTTATTACATTCTTGTAAAATTTCTGCTGTTGCTTAAAAAAATATATACATTTTTGCCCAACCTCATTTGTTTCAACATCCAACTAAGTATCAAAATGTCTGCTCATTCTCATGAAATGACTTTTTTCCTCTTAATATTTTGGCTTTATTGCTGTAGAATCAGTGTTGATTTCCCCCTTTTAAAAAAAGTTTTTACCATTTTTTACAATAATAAACAGCTGTTGCAGATTGGACGCCCATTTTTCATAGAAATGACCCTTTTGAGAAACGTTGAGGTTGCGTACTTTTTGAATAGCAAGGACATATTTGCCAAAACTGGCCAAATATAAATAAGTACCAAGCAGCAGGGGGTGCGGAGTGTTACCTGCAAGTAGTATTGCAGGTTATCGATGAGGAAAGCCATGTGGTTGCGTAGCCTCCACTTGATAGCGTCCGTGTGGCTGGACTTGAGGTGTTTCCTCTGCATTTGCAGAGCCCAGCAGTGCTGCAGCTGCGACTGCACGCGCCGCACGCTCAGCAGGTACCTGAACACAACGTTGTACCTAACCCGGGACACGCAGGGGGAAAAAAAGGGTTTCACCACGAGGACCCGAATTTCCACACGGATGTACGAGAGAAGGAGATGGCTACGGACTTTTCCAGAACGGCGGGAGTGAACAGGATGTGCAGCGGCCACTGGACTTTGTAGATGAGGCCGAGGGCCGCCCAGCCAGTGGGAGGCATTTCACGCGGGGAGACGTCTTGCGGAGGAGTGGCTCCATCTCTAGGAGCTGCCATCTCTGAGAAAACAAAATCGAGACTGAAGGCTCGCAGGAAAATCATGTGGAATGTAAAATCGTTATGAGTGAAATGTAAAATGAACCTTTGACATGACTTTTAACTTTATTAAAGACTTAGAGGCGAGGGGGTGCCATCTTCGTACAACTTACTTATATTTGGCCCCATGGTGGGTTATTTAGCAGTTGGACAGTCAGTGAGCCAACAATGGTACAGCATGTACAGTGTACAGTACAGTATGGGGCAAAATGATTTTCGTCCCCATCCAATATCTGATACCATCTAACCTGCATCTAAAATCTCAGATATTGGCACTCCGGCACAAGCGGTCCATTCCAGACTGCGCGCCAGCACTTCTCTGCAGCGGCATGTGGTTGTGATTTTTGTTGTTGCTGCTGAGTGCAAAACTTGCCATGCGCAAATTTCCCGTGGAGGCGCAGAACCGGGAAAAGTTTACCACCACCACCCTCACCAAACACCGCGGCTTCCTGAAACATCCACCGCTGTTCGGCGCTTTTGCAAAGCGTGAGAAGCTCCCACGGGGCGGCAAAAAGCCATCAGCCGTATCTGGAAAAAGGCGACACCTTTTGGGTAATGGCGCGTTTGAACGCAGCACTGAGGCCCTCTACATCACGTTTCTAATAAAAGTATGTGGCCGATATTCGAGGCCGCGGTATCGGAGTCGGATCGGGAAGGGAAAAAGTAGTATGGAGAGACAAATCTGTAAACATGATGGCACCAAAACCCTCTAAGATGTTTTACCAGCCAAGCTTGCCAACAAGGGATTTGCTTTGGGCAGAAATCTTTTATTTAATTGATGTGATGGTTTTCTTGCTGATGTTCGGTCCCCGTTCAAACGAAGAAATGTGTACCGTGGTTATTACGTCCTACCTTTGCTGTCTTTGCCCTGGTAGTCGACAGTGAGGTGCAGCAAAGGCAGCAGGTTGTCATCATCCAGCAGCACCTTATGAGCTGCTTGCTGAAAGGCCACATTCACATCTGAAATCGAAAAGCACAAGTCATTGAATGCATCTTCCTACGCCGTCTATGACAACACGCATTTCTGTATGCGACGCTCAATCAGAAGTGGAATGCTACTCCCTTCCTGACCATTTCTCACGCTAAATGCTACACTTTGTGTATTAAAGATGCTAACAGCATTGCAATGTAGACAAATATATCCCGATCTGAACAACGCATCGGCATCTTAGCCTTGAATCCATTTGAGTTTGACATTATGCTGAAGAAATAAATAGTACAGCAGACTTTGGGCACCCCTCAGTGTACTATGAGCGCTTCACCTCATTTGAGCCCAGCAAAAATTCAGTGCAAAGCACGTGACATTTTTATACATTTATTTGTGGCCACCACCGATCCGTTTGCAGTTTAGCAAAATAGTAATAAAATGTATTATTATTATTATTTCTATTAATTGTTACAGTCATCCCTCGCTACATCGCGCCTTCACCCTCACAGCTTTGGAAAAATTCATAAATGAAGGTTGTGGTAAAATACTGCCTGATAAATAAAAAATAATCAAAAAAACGGATTCAGGAATTAAAATACTAACGAACACAAGGCAGAAGAAGCGCTCCCAATTGTGACTGCGGTATTCTACAGTGGCCACTAGGTGTCAGTAATTGTTCGCTCCGTAACGCTCCAATGCCACTTTGTGTTCGCCACACTTCTGTCCGCCCGCCCACCACTAAGGCATTTACCGTGATACACCTGAGCAGAAGTTTAATTTACGTCTTAAACGGCTTATTTACTCTTATTATGTCGAATACAAGTGGAAAGTCATTTAAAGCTGACACTGCAATAGTCAGTCAACAAACTGCTAACACGCTGGTCTGTGTTCTCGTATTTCTACCTAATATGTTTTATTTGCTCTATATGGAGTAATTCAAATGTAAATGTGACTATAGGGGTGTTATTTCATGTCTAGAGGGCTCTAATAGTGTTATTTCGAAGATGGTAAACAGAGTTTCTACGAAAACATTGGCAAATTACACGACCCGCACACAGATACACTGCAGTCTCGCGTATGCTCTCGTTCAGACTTAGATAGTGCCGAGTCAGGAAAAGGAGCGCTTGGTTTACCGTGCTCTGTGACAGCCGTGGGCGGGGTCTTCAGCATGTGCTCCGCCAGGTCGATGAAAACCTGGTAGAGCTCGCCACGACCCAGCAAGTAGAAGTCCTTGATGATCTGACGTAAAGTCGAAGAAGAAGAAGAAATGCTGTCGCTCATCCAAGATCTGGTATCGGAAAATGTGACAGTACCTTAAGCTGCCCAAGGAGATCCGACTCCTCCACCATTAGCGTCCAAAGATGCTGTGAACATGGAGCAATGTTATTAGATCAAGGCCATGCATGACTGTCCTAAGCTAAATTACCTCTGCCACGGTGCTCCTGATGCGGTCGATTACGTTTTCAAAGTCCACCAGGCTGAATAGAGACTGCTGTTTGAGTCTGTGCAACTCGGCGGCAAACGCGTCCTCCTGGTGCTTCAGTATGGAGCCTGAGGCACCCATCAAAATGCTTTTAGTCGCACCGAGAAACGTGTGAATATTCCTCTAAATGGCTTCTGTGATATGCCGTACCAGCTCTGGAGGGGCTGTGGTTGTGGTTTTCAAACATCTGGACCGACTCTCCGACAAAGAGGATCTTCTCCGCCACTCGTATGGGAATGTAAGAAGGCAGCATCTCCGCTCGCAGAGAGAACTGCTGGAGAGACGGGGCCAACATGTTCTCCTCCTCTATCAGCCTCTGCAAAGCCGCACACAGAACGGCCGAGATGAAGAAGAGCAAGAAGAAAAATCCAGACATGTGCTTCCCACCAGGTCCTGTAGTTCCCTCAGCTGTTTGCCACTTAGGCCTCCCAGGCCAAGATCCTCTTCCTCTTCCTCCTGGTTTGAAGCCGCTCCGCCTGCGCTGGGACCCTGTCTCACGAAAAACTCCTCGTTTTGGTCCAGCAGCAGTCCATGCAACATCCAGGCTGCAAGTTGCTTGTACATCACACCGTGGCACACTGCAAGGATCCTGAAGCGTGTTGCAAAAGTCACCACCATCTTTTAACGATTTATTCCTCTGCTACTACTTCTCTTTCCGCCCGTTGTGGGCTTTCAAAATGAAATGATGGCTGCTTTGTGGTTTCGAAATATTTTGGCAAATTTTTACATATTCTTGGCCTGAATTAAGACAAAAATGCATTTCGGTTTTGACTGAACTTTCAGGGTCCAAAGAAGATTGTGTGCTATGGCTATATCACCAAAGATTAGACTCCCGTCTTTAGTCGTAAAAAAACGTTTGCTTCTACCTTTCTCTGTTTTTTAGCAATCAGCAGTAGGTAGATCATATGTTAGTTTCAGGAAAATATTAGTTGCTGACTAAAAAAGGAGCTTTTTGTGAAGATTCATTTCAAGCATAACTTTAACTTAAGTTTGACACAAATATTTCTCGCCTTTGTGACAATAACATCTTCCGTTTTGCAACAACTTCCTTTTCCTGTCGTGTGTTTCTCCTTCCTCTCATAATTATGACATTAAAGTTGCTCCAAAGGGATAGCTTTAGATTTTTTGACATGAAGTTGTATGGCATCCCCCTCGCCAGTGTAGTGCATCGACAGCAACTTGGTCCAGTGAGCAGAGTTCTGGTCGGGTTTTGGCGATGGCGAAGCTAGCTCTAGTTAGTTTCTGGGGAAACTTTAAGAGTTTGGCTTCTCATGTTACGTTAGCGTCCCAAAAATGCCGCCTCCTCAAAAAACAATCACAAGATCACTTCTTAACATGTTTCCTCCTCCGTCCTGAGAAAGTAAGAACATAAACTACCTTTCCCCATCACCAAAACCCGACTCGCGGGACAAAGTGGTGGGTAAATTACTGTCGATGCACTGCACTGTTGATGGGGATGTCGTTAGGGTCGCGGGTACGCTGGAGCCTATCCCAGCTGACTTTGGGCGGGACACCCTGGACTGGTCGCCAGTCAATCGCAGGGCAGACAAACATTCACATTCACACTCTAATGGACAATTTAGAGTCGCCAATTAACCTAACAAGCATGTTTTTGGAATGTGGGAGGAAACCGGACTACCCGGAGAAAACCCCATGCAAACTCCACCCAGAGATGCCCGACAGAGATTCGATCCCCGAACCTCTTGACTGTGAGGCCAACATGCCACCCACTCATCCACTGTCCGGCCCGTCATACAACTTCATGTCAAAAAATCCATTGGTTGCATCGGCACCTGGCGTGCGAAAAACGTAAAAGACGCATAAATACAGGCGCCTTTGTTTTTATAATGACGCATAACTACGTTTTTGGTATGAAATGAGTTAAAGACGTCGATGAAATGTAGTATTCGACACTGTTCAGTAGGTGTCACCAGGACCAGACAGGCGCAATAACAACAACACAAGCTAATGTTGTGTAGTCCAGCAAAAGCTCTGAACCCCCGGCATAAATGTATTTAGGACATAAACACAAGAGCTGAATTTATGTCTTATACGGCTCGGATTCGATCCACTATTTTGGGTAATACAAGGGGTGTGATTTCATCTCTAGAGGGCTCTAATGACGATGAAATCCGGTCGTAAACAGGTTTTCTACAGTCCAACTACTAAAATATTCTATTTATCAATAGGGAACCCTACTTCACTGAAACCAACTCTGTTCGTTCCACAGGGTGACATGGCTCGGGAGGTAGAGCGGCAGTTTACCGACCTGACGATTGCTGGTTCGATACTCGACCACGCTATATAATCCTGCACTTTATACATTTCAACATTCAGTCTGCTTCCAAAATGCTATGAATGTTTGTTTTTATGTGCCCTGCGTACCCCGCCTCTTGCCTAAAGTTGACTGGGATAGGCTCCAGCATACCCCCGCCACTCTAATAAGGACAAGTGGCATAGAATATTTTGCCCCAAACTGGTTTGGTTGAGCTTTTAGCTGACATGCGTTCGGTTCCATAGGTGTATAGTGTGTGTATCGGTAGAAGTACCACCCTGGCAGTTACCATAGCAACACACATCTCTCTCTCCCAGGTCTATTTCATCCAATAGTTTTTGCTCATTTAAAAATGCGGCGTATCCACAGCAAATTTTTTAGCAGATCCGGGTTGAAATTCGGGACTTGTCTTTTGATATCAAACCCAAATGTCCGAAGCAAAAACAAAGGAATGGGCCTCACTGTTCATTTGCTTCTGGAGGTGTGTGTGTGTAGGCAGGAACATGACACACACACACACAACAGTGTGAACACAATTAGCAAAGCTGTACCACTTACTTCTCTAAGGCCATGCGCACGGGAGGAAGCCCCCCACAGCTGTGCTTGTACACGGTCTCCAGGATTTGACAGCCATGGATCTAAAGGTGCAGATTCAGTACAGTACTTTAAAAAGATGCACACAAAAAACCTGTGACCTGAATTTGTCGGCAAAACTCGACCTACCTTCTGTGATTTAATAGTCTCCACCACCACCATGACCGAGGGAAAAAGCAACTGAAACTGAATGGAGACGCGGATATAGCAGAACAGCAATGAGAAACAATTGCAAAGAACATCATTCCGTACAAAAACAGCTCTCCCTACTTTGCAACGCCCCTTCTGGTGTGAAAGCAACCCACAGTTACAGTTTTAAGTCATTCTTGTGTTTACTGCATTTTATGTCCTCCTGTGTACAGCAGAAATGACTTAGGCGTCCCGCCATCGTAGGAACGGAACTTGGACAGCCTGGCCCAGGTGCTAGTGTGGTTCTCTCTCAACCCGAGGGTTGCTTGGTTGATCCTCCCTCCTCCCGTGACCACTTTGTTGAAGTATCCTTGGGCAAGATTGGCCCCAGGCACTCCTGATGCTGCATCATCAGTAGGTAGATGTGGTAAGAGAGCCAAAGTGCTATGAGTACTTTGCCTTGAAGGTAAAAACAAGTCCATTCTATTAATGCAGACCGAGGAACTCCTGTATAGTATTTGGGCGCATCTATACGGGTGTGTTCAAAATGATTTAACCCCCACTGCGATCAAGTGCTTATAATCCTATCAAAGAAGGACTTGTAAAACAGACACCTGCAACTTAAAAGAATATTTGCTGTAACATACCAACACATGTCCTTTCTGTGATTAATACACTGACATTATTCAGCTCGCATTTGACACAAGTTGCCAGAGTTGGCCACTCCAGAATCTTGCAGCCTTTCGTTTGCAGCCGAGCTTTAGTAGATTTTGGATGTATGCTTGGGATTGTTGTCCTGTTGGAAGATCCAACGTCTCAAAGTTTCAGCTTTGTCACTGGCTGCATGACATTTACACCAAAGACCTCCTGGTAGTTAAATGAATTCATGGTACCTTGCACACACTGGAGATTCCCTGTGCCTGAAAACTCTCCCTCTTCCAGACATATTGCTGATCCTTAAACCCAAAGAGTTCCAATTTTGTCTCTTTGCTCCAGAGGACAGTATTCCAAACTGATGTGGTTTGTCCTTTGTGGTCTTATAGTCTGGGCCGAAACCTGAGTACCTCCTTTGGGAAATATGTAACCGCTTTGCTGTTTTTTAATATCCATATCCTTGCTTATGAGGAGAATCTACCTCCTCTCTTTACTTCTTTGACCATTTTCTGGCCTTCGCCATGTTGCAAAGACACCATTAACTCAATCCATAAAAAACATGCAATTATACGTTTTTATAAACAAGAACGCCCAATACCAAGAACGCACTACATCTTTTGCGTTTTTTGACGCAACTCCCACTTTTTAAGCCATAAGAACGGCCACAAGGTGGCAGAAGTGCATTAGATAAAAGCTCAGAAGAGATAATGCCATGTAAAAACACACACGACAGCAAGGAGGAAGTGGAAGAACGTGGAGGGCTTGCAGAAGGTTACGCACATGCACTAGTGCACACACATGCACTTTAGTTCCAAAAGTGAAAATTGTATGTATAGTAATAGTTCATGGTGTTATATTTGTAAATGCATTGTCAAATCAATGTGGTACAGTTAGTTAGATATTTTGGCTGAATATATATGGTTAAATGTGTGCCAAAATAGAAGTTATGCTTGAAATGTGTCTTTTCCACCAGAAGCTGGTTTTCTCCTTTTTTTTTTAGCCGGGAACTGATATTTGCCTGGAACTTAACTTCTGTTCTACTGAATGGAAAATGGTACAAACAAACTTTGTTCCGATGAAAGATGAGTCTAATCTTTCTTTTGGTGGGTTCTATGTTTACAATATTCTGTGTGCCTTGAAAGACCAGTCAAAATCGTCCAAAATGACTTTGGTCGGTACTGGAGGGGATGGATGCCTTTTGAAAAACGTCTGGGAGTGAATGAGTTAACTCTGTCAAAGGAACTGACTTTTAGTCTTTTAAATCTGCTTGATTGTTGCTCGTTACGGTTCTGTTCACCTCTGCAGGTGTTTTCAGCACCTGATTGCAAATTCTCTTCTCAAGAGTGGATCTACAAGGAGTTGAATCATTTTGGCAGTGAGGAAATCACAAAAAGGACATTTGCTAGCGTATGAGGAAAAAGTACTGTTGTGATTTTAACTGCATTTAGCTAATTTACAAGTCCTTGCAAGATTTCATTTCAAACACCATTTTTAAGAAAAGGCTACATTGAAATATTTACCTTATCAAGCTTATAGTTCACGTGGGATATTGTCAGGTGGGGATCTCCAAGGAACTGAAACACAAAGACAGAAGTTAAACTGCTTCTGCTTTGTGTGTGTGTGTGTGTGTGTATTTGTACCTCCTGTTCGAGGTCCAGCAGGGCCTGTCTGTAAGGCTGCAGTATGGAGTCCAGTCCCGTGCAGAAAGCACGCAAGTAAATTCCGTGAAGTCCCATCTGGCTGGTCTGATTTGTGTTATGTTCCTAGGAAGAAAGAATGCATGTGACTTCTATTACCATATTTTATTGTTGTGCAGCATGACATTTACACAGGCTGTGCCCAATAACAAGGAGGGGGGTAAACTGCGGCCCGCGGGCCACATCAGGCCCACCAAACACTCGAGACGCGCAATGGAACTTACCTCCTGCACAATGTGGGCACACAATTAAACATCTATGCTCAATACCCATGCCAAAATGACACCCAATATACCTGCCGCATGGCATGCTGGGTAGCTTCACATTCACACAGTTAACGTGCAAGACCTACATTGATGGCATTGAGTGAAACATACTTGTTGATGCACATGGCCAGTGTGTTGCTCTATAAACTCGGTGAAGCGTATGTAGTCGGAGCCCAGCTTACAGAGTCGATTGAGAACACTGGTCTCACTGGGATGAAGGAATGGCAGGTCCTGGGACACCTGAAGGTAAGATGAAAAAAGCACACAGCTTCCATGTTGAATGTGCTGGTCTGCAATGTATTTTTCAAACATACTGAAACGTGATATAGGTTGACAGGCACGGAAATAGGACTTCCTCAAAAGGAATGACAGCAGACTTTGTGTTTTTCTAGTATGCCAAGGGTCAGTAACTCTTTTGTGCACAGGCTACCGTCACTGCACCCTTTAAATAAGAACTGGGGGGCAAACATACCGCTAATTCATCAAGACGCGTCAAAACAGGAACATAGGAAGGTACGACCACGAAGAGTAAACACACCATGGGCGGCGTCCCGCTTTACCTGCAAACCTGTTCTTTTGTTGCATGTGAAAATGGCGCCCGGGTACCCGCTCAGAGCCAGCAACAACTCGTGAATCATCTTAACTCCGGCAATTTAATTCATAAAAGACAACGCAAAGGTGGCAGTGTCAAGAAAGCCATCAGAACGAACCGCCGCCTCGGTTGTCGCAGCTTAATGACGTCACCGGCCCAACGCATGGCGGGACGACGGAGCTAGTTATTAATTAATTATAATAGCAAGCAAGGTTGGCACCAAAACATGTTCACGTTTCCCTTATTATACATATGTGCCATATATGCATTAACCAACTGTTATATGTCTACTAGTTGACTGTCACAGCGTTGGTGGGAATTGTAGTTCTTCAGTCCAAACCGGAACTCGTCACCTGACGTCATCAATCGGTCATGCAGTAGCTGGTAGCAACACCTCGCAACGGAGAGAGCTTGGTAATTCGACACAATAAGTTGAAACGAACGGGAAAACGTTGCGGTTGTTTAGCAGGAATGTGGTTGTTTTGTCATTGACGTGTGCCGCCACCTTTGTATGTGTAATGTTTATGGACGACGCTCGTCAACGGCTCGTTCGAACCGCGCGTCGTTCACCTGTTAAAGTGAAATTGTCAAGTAGCCACTAGCACGCCCAGTTAGCCTTTTCAAGTCGAGGGAGCAGCAACAGATGAAGGCGTAACCTCCTATTACGCTGTTTGCGCTTTGTTTTGTCGTAGGAATGGCGGAGGTGAGGAGACAGCATGACATAGAGGAGTACCTGGGCCAGAACCCGCAGGTTGCCCAGTGGATCGACACTCTCAGGGGTTATTGCGAGAGCAGCAAACAGTGGTGTGCACGGAGGGAGTTCATCCTGAGAAACATGGAGGCTTACCCTGCAGTGAAACCAGGCGCCGACCACAGCAGTTTGGACAGGCTGCTGTCCCTGTCCATGGTCTGGGCCAACCACGTGTTCCTGGGCTGCAGGTAGAACACCTTGGGTCAGAATGAGACAATGTAGAATGAAAACTTAAAGCTTACCTCCTCCTGTCAAAGCTATCCGCAGGCCGTCATGGACAAGATCAAAGGGATGGGTGAAGGGATAGTTGTTGGAGATCTTCCGGTTCAGAAACCCAGAAATGAAGTCACGGACAAAGGGAAGTGGGGCGCCCCTGCAGGTAAAACAAACTTAAGAACTGAGTGAGAAAGACAAATGAGAAGCGCATTGGTGTTGTGGTCTTTGTTAGCGTTATTCCCATTTAACAACAGAGCGTGAAGTTATTGACTTACGGGTGTTTAATATTTAAGTACGTGTATTCAAAGATAATCTAATGCAGTGTTTTTCAACCACTGTGGGGTGGCACACTACTGTGCCGTGGCGTAGTGTCTGCTGTGCCGTGGGAAATCATCCACCTCCACCTAATTGGTGTATAAATATTTTTTGAAAATGAGTCCGCCAATAAAGCTCATGACCTATGGACCTAAGGTCATGAGCTTTGGGTAGGGACCGAAAGGACAAGATCCCGGGTACAGGCGGCCGAAATGAGTTTTCTCCGCAGGGTGGCTGGGCTCTCCCTTAGAGATAGGGTGAGAAGCACTGTCATCCGGGAGAGACTTGGAGTAGAACCTCTGCTCCTCCGCATTGAGAGGAGCCAGATGAGGTGGCTCGGGCATCTGGTTAGGATGCCTCTCGGTCGCCTCCCTGAGGAGGTGTTCAGGGCACGTCCAACTGGTAGGAGGCCTCGGGGAAGACCGAGGACACGCTGGAGAGACTATGTCTCTCAGCTGGCCTGGGAACGTCTCGGCATCCGCCGGGAAGAGCTGGACGAAGTGGCCGGGGAGAGGCACCTCTGGGCTTCCCTGCTTAGGCTGCCGCCCCGCGACCCGACCTCGGATAAGCGGAAGAAAATGGATGGATGGATGGATGGAGTCCGCCAATAACACGCCATTGCTGACTGTCTGTGCTGTCCAATGATCGGCAGAGTAATCATGTAATAAGAAAAATAGCAGTAGCTGGCAACCCTTTATATTGACTTGATATTGTTTCTATAAGCTAGAGAGATCAATGTTTACATTTTCTGCTGGTGGTGTGCCTTGGAATTTTTGGAATGAAAAAAGTGTGCCTTGGCTCAAAAAAGGTTGAAAAACACTGATCTAATTTACGAATAAACAGATGCATTACATTGCAAGAGCAAGTAAGTAGTGGTTTGTACGTCTGTAACGGATCCCAGTTTACTTACTTCTACAGTTAAGTAAACCTCCCTCCCCCTGCCTTAGGAGTCAAGGCCAGTGGGTTGAGAGCCTGGGCTTTTAGCCTATTGGCTAGCACGCTCTACTCTGTTAGTGGAGATGTTATGGGATTGAGTTCGGGCGTGTGCAGGGCTGGACCATTCTGCGTGACACTGTTACACGTATGATGTGTGTGAAAGGATTACTGACCTGCTTTATCAACTTTGCCTAAATATGTTATAAAATGTTCTACATTGGTCATTTTTTTTCAAAAAAATGACATTTATAGTTCATAGCGTCAACCGTGACGAGCTAGCTCTCGCTGTTCGGACTCATTTGCGGAGGAGACGTCATCGGGGTGACACCTCCCAGATACACGAACGTGGCAGTGTATGAGACGGAGGATGTTTACAGTGCTTATAGTGAAGATTTGAGCAACATGTCAATAGTTTTTGGGGGAGGAAAAAAGGGAGAAACATTTGGAGATGACATGCAAAACATGGACTTAAGCCTGTGAAGACACGGATATGATCGGTT
Source organism: Oostethus manadensis (assembly GCA_024372805.1). NCBI lineage: Eukaryota > Metazoa > Chordata > Actinopteri > Syngnathiformes > Syngnathidae > Oostethus > Oostethus manadensis. Next base: position 3,299,037 of record QODF01000013.1, on the reverse strand, counting down.
TTTATCAAAATACAGAATCGTAAGTGTAAATTACACTGGAGTTATCCATCAGTTATTGTTTTAAATAGTCTTTTTAACGAGTGAAAAGGGTTTTTTATAGCCTTTTTTAATTGTGTTTTTCTCCAGCGCCGCCACCCCCGCACATCACTGTGAAAAAATGTTGCTGTAACATGTATAATGTTTTGCAAGCTTGTCGCTATGGTGGACTAGTGTTGACATGTAAACAAGACATGACTTACTCTGTTATGTGGCAACTTTGTTCTGGTCCTTCTTCCCTGTGTATCGCATCAGGGGTAGCATCCTTTAAAAAAAAAAATGATTATATCGTACTGTCAAGCCAGATGCTTCTTGAAAAGGTGTTCCTTCATAGCACTCACCAGTGAAAACACTGCAAAGAACAGAACGGGAGGTGGACAGAGATCGTTCTGTCCATTGTTTTCCTAAACATTTGTCTTTTGGAAAATAAAACAAACTTACAGTATCACTCAGATACTGTAAACATCCAGCGGCAACACAATATTTTGGCATAAATACTATTTTGATAGAAGAATATGCCTAACGATGTCGACAAGCTAGCATGACGAGCGTTTGTTTACTCTGCGTTAACTGAGAGGTGTTACTTTGCTGCTATCACTTCCGGAAAGGAGTTTATCATGTGTGGTGCCATGAACTATAAATGTAATTTTTGCAAATTTACCGTCACTTTCAAAAGCTGAATAATGTAGAACATAATCACAAACAACGTAACATACAACATCCATTTTTTTTACGTAGCGTAGAATCTAAAAATCTAAAAAGGCTAGTCTAAATCTAAAAACGGTAGCACAAAGTAAAAAAAAAAAAAGAAAAGTAGGGAAAACTTTAAAAATGATAAACAGTAACACAATATTTAAAATAAGGGTTAGCAATTTTTTTTCATCAGAATTTTTTTAAAGAAACAGTAGCACAAAACCCATCCATCCATTTTCTTTGCCGCTTGTTCTCATGAAGGTCACAGGGGTATGCTGAGCCTATCCCAGCTAGATAAAGGTACCAAAAATGTCTAGTGCAAATCGAAAAACAAACAAAAAAGGTAGCACAAAAATAGATCACCACCGAATCAAGACAACTGTGGCGATCCAAATGTAACTGTGGCGGGCTGCCCAAATAAATAAATACATAAATGAATGAATGTATGGGAAACACAGGACAGTTTTTCAAAAGAAAGAAACATAGGTTGGACGAGCGATGTACCATTTCGTATTTTCTGTACCTGCAGATTGTCAGTGAAAGAGGATGAGTCATTTTGTTTATGCACCCACACCTGCTTCCTCATTAAATGTTGTTTCCCTGTACGCTTGACCCTGTCCTTTCTGCCGTTACAACATGCGAAGGCGGCGCGGACGACAGCTGCGCAAAAAGAGGCAGATACGGCCCTAATGAGCCCGACGGCCGACCCGCCGGAAGAGCGACCGCACGCACCGCGAGTCAGAAATCCGGGCCTCGTCCGCAGGCTCCAGCAGAGCACCAGCCTTTCTTCAACCGCCTTTACAAGGCCGTGGCCTGGAAGTTGGTGTCAGCGGGGGGTTTTGGTCCCAACTTGGACCACTTTGAAATACTTCGAAGTTGCGTGGAGTCGTGCAAGCAGGTGCTGACCTGCGTCTTTGTGCCGCTGAAGGACATCACCGGCCTGCCCGTGGGTCGCACCCAGAAGGAAGGCCACGTGTGTGAAATTCGCTGCCAATCCGTCTACATGGGCACGGGCTACGGGCGCGATGAGACCGCCGCCCGTTCCATGGCTTCCAAGGAGGCCCTGAAAGTGTTTCAAGGTAGAAAGGTGACGGTAAAGATTGCGAGACGGAGGTACAAAGGCAAGGATGTGGAGGATTTAATGCTGCTGGATGAACAGCCCCGGAATCAGGGCTTTCCCCCCGCGCTCACGTACCCTTTCCAGGAGGAGCACGCTGGGGAGGGTTGCTTCTAGACTGTACACCCCAGTCGTGTTGGACCTGCTTGTTGGCATCTGCTGAATGCAGCACTGAAGAAATCTCTCAAATAGAAGAGAACAGGAGAATAATAACGCTAAATTACTTACGTTATTATTGCCTCACGTCAGGCGCAGCATTCCCCCACAACACACGCCTTCATACACAGAACATGACCACATTTCAAAATTGTGCACTTTTTTTTGCCATTCCCAGAGGATTGTCCAAAGTTGTTGAGCCCGAGTTAAGATTTGCTCTCCTCCGGTTTCCAGGGAAACAAAGACTGCTTGCTTTGACCAATACATGACTTTCTATGCTGACCGAGACGTGCAGAACACGGGAACAAAAAGCCAAATCCAATAAAATCACACCACCTGGAAGGGGAATGTACCAAAATCACCTGTCAGATTCGCGTGGTGCAATCCTAATTGTAATTCCTTTTTGTTAGTGCTTTGCACTTCTCGGCCACCAACGGTAACCGGCACCGCATCGGTCCAACTTCTCCAAGCTGATTGGTCCAAACGTTCTCACTTGCTACAACTCTGGGATTATAACTGTTCAATTGCAATTCCTTTTGCTTTCCTAGCATTCTGATAAGAGGTTGTGCTTCAACTGGATTCTGTTAACCAGGCCATTGACCACGGTTTATGTTCCTTGTTCTGTAAAAATCCCAGGTATTTTTTGTTAAATCAATATTTGATTTATTTGATTAAAAACCTCATGCCAGGGCAGTGAAATGTTGAAACTGTCGGGGTTATATTAAGTATGGTGTCCCTGTAACAGTCCAAACTCTGCATTTTCCTTTTTTTCATAGAGCAGCGAGAATCGTCACTCCCAGGGCAGGTTACCGTGAAAACATGACTAAAATGAATACGACTAATATTGTCTTTGCTCTGCACTGAGCATACATGCATCTTGTTTTCTATGTGGTGTAGTGCTGTCACAAGACCGCAAAGAGTTTGTGTTGCACCAGATTAGACCAGCTAAGGACAGCTTTGGTTAGATGTCATGGGGGAAGTACACCCATCACTTTTTTGTGGACTAATTTGAGTTTCCTTTTGAGCCATTTAAGTAGGATTTGTTGAGAATTTTGGATGGTGAATTACTGCAGTGTCTGGGTTGAAGTTGAACCGGGTTACATAAAAAACATGAATATTCTCTGATATTTGTGACTGTAAGTTCACAGCAATGGTTTGTAAGTTTTCTTTTTGAATAAACAAAACTAAAGTTGTTCTTTTTCTTTTTCATATGACTCATCCCAATCTTAAAATCAATGTAATATACAGGTGTCCCGAATGAACACATTGGGTCCAGACCAGGCCATGATAGTTTATGACCTTCTAAGTGCATGTTTTAACATTATTAGTGCCCTCTAGGCATAAAATAACACCGCTACAGTCACCTCTATACTCATATTACCCATTATTGTAGACATAATATGAGAAAATAATCCATTAATCCAGGACATAAATAAAACCTGTGCTAGTGTGTGTTGCTTTAAATGTGTTCCAGTGCTAGGGGAACTGTGGGTGGGTGTCAAACAGGAAGTGACATCGGCGGCTTAGAGTTGAGTTTTAGCTTGGCGTGGCCACAATAGTAACCCATGTTAGGGAGTATTGTGCCTGCTGTGAGAGGTGTGCTATTTATCCACCCAAAATAGGCTGTTTTTTGTGTCGAAAACACATCTCAAGTCAGTAATGACTTATAAATATATATTTTTTAAATACTATAAATTTGTATTATACATGTACCACTGTTAAAATACCCTACAAGGTTTACGTAGTTTTACCTTCATGCTGGACTCACAATGTTTTCAGATTGATTTCATTGAAATTTCCCACTTTGTTCGGCAGTTCTTGAAGGCACCATAGTTGTGTGCTTGGACACCCGATGTTGATCAGGAATCGGAGGAGAGTGCAATTAATTAAAGAGAACAAGTTGAAAGAACAAATGTGCAGTGATATATGATTCCAGGGTACATGATAATCAATGCATTAATTTAACAATAAAAACAATATAGAATAAAGGAGTAAAACCAATGGAAAAAATCAGGAACTTTGGTCAAATGCATGTAGCCCCCTATTTGACCACAGGGTGGCAGCCTTGTTTGCAAATTGGTAATAGTCTGGCCTGAGTGTGCTGATCCAGTGAATCCTGGACTGCTTTCCACTTTACTTCTTAATCAGCATTTACTGAAGCATCGATTGTAAAGAGAGACTCTGAATTACGTTCTCTTTCAATGTTAACTTCTTCTCTTATCTCACTAGCTAAATAAAAAACGAAACCCGGGTAGCATGTAACCCAGACAGAACCGGACTTTGAGCCTGCGAGTTTCACCGACTCACGGGTGCTTGAGGAGGATGAGAGTTTCACCCACCCACTCAAGAAAGACTCGCAGGCGCAACGCCTTGCTCGTGAGACTCAAGTAGCCGGTTCACCTCCGTGAGTGACTCCAAAGAACTCGAGTCAGTCAGTCAGCCGTCTAGAAAGTGAAGAATTCATTATTTCATCCACTTTGTGCAGAGCATAAAAGCGTACATGCTAGTATACAGCAATCCCTCGTTTTATGACAGTTAAGACACTTATAAAAGGGACAAATTTATAGTTTACCTTCTAAATGTGATTTTTGAACATTGTTAGAGCCCTGTAGACAGGAAATAACACCCCTATAATCACCTTTACACGACTATTACCCAATATGGTAAACATAATAAGAGAGAACAAGCCGTTTAAGACATAATAAGACGTTTTACATTGGAGCCTCTCAAGTAATCGCTGCTTCTTGCCATTGGCAGGTGGTCTGAAAACACAACACCTACTGATACCCCCCCTTTCAGCTACATGATATTTAGCAACAAAGGAATGATGTTATAGAAAAAAAACATATTTTTTCCAGACATAAACAAAGCTTAGTTCAAGATTTTCGGCCCTTGTAATTTGTTGTAAATCAACGTCCCCTGCCCCCGGAATTCTTGTTGCCTTGATAGATTGAGACATTCGGACCTAACAACGTCCCTGCGGGAAGCAATATCTGTCTGCGACTCGGCCATTTGTCTCCTCTTCTTTTTCCTGTGTCTCATTTGACTTCATCCGTCATTGTTTACGGCTCCGTCAAATAAATGCACACAAATGAGCAGCGCCGGCCTGCAGCTTAGGGCTGAAGGCAATCCCTGACGGGATTGGAGACAAATCGTCCACATCTGGAAAAATTGTGGCTGCACAGGGACAAAGATGAATGGGATTCTGTTCAGGCAGAACCCAATTAGCATGGCTGTTTATCCGCTGGTAATGAAAACGCATCGCTGGATTGATGGAATTTGGTGGAAAATACATCATGCATGGTTTTGCTTTGTTTGAGCCGCAACAGCTGACCTCTGCCAGTCAAAGGGCTGACTGGAGGATTGGGCGATACTGCAAATGTTGGTATTGATCCGATACCAGACAAATACAGGGGCGGTATTGCAAAACGGCATTAATTGTTTGGGCGGGGCGTTGGTTTGTTTTTCTTGCTATGATGCGCGACGGGTGTGAAGCTTCACCTCCATTTGTGCGGGAGTATCACCGTCTGAAAACTGCGTAAACCCCTCCACAATGCAAGAAGTTATAATGTAACTAGAAAAAAGCTTTTTTTGCAGGGAAAAAGCCTCCTATTTACATGAAACAAACATCCACAAATTTGCAGGCATGAGAAATTGTTGAATTGAATTGCTGAAATTGAAAAGACAACAGTGATGTGTCTTGAATGTAAAGCGCTGTTAGGCTTCTTAACCCATTGATTGCATCCTGAAATATCACATTCTGTCCCGGACTGCTACATTAATAGCAGCTTTTGTGATGCTTTATTTCCCACATGGGATCCTGGCAACCTCATTCAAATGAAGGGTTCTGTCTGTGAAATATTAATGCAAAAAACATGTGTATTTAGTTGACAGCTTAAAAGAAAATGTTTCTTTGGTTCCATGTGGAATTCCCAAGTAGAACTCACACATGAACAAAAAAAACCCAAAACAGAACTAACATTTTGTACTTGTCCCCTCTCCATTATTGATGAGTGGTGCCAGGTAGCAGACATGAGTGTTGCGTAACAAGCAAAACTCTCAAAGTCAACTCAGTACTTTAAATGGTCCTTTTCAGCCAGGAAATACATTGAACTTGACTACAATGAGATACACTGTATGCATTTGTTTTTACTATTATATTATAATCCCTGTCAAGTGGACTCTAAATGCAACTGGATAACTATCAAGACCCGTCCTCTTGTAAAATTTATTGTGGCTAAATAGCAAGATACGGTGGTATGCAAAAGGTTCGGGCACCCCTTATCATTTTTAGGATTTTCATTGCATTAATTGTTTGAATCAGCACTGACATTTTTAGGATTTACAAAAAGTGTGCAATAATTATTTAAAGAAAAATAGGCAGGTGCATAAATTTGGGCAGCCTTTGCATCTTCTCTGAAGTGTGGCAACATGGGAGCCTCAAAACAACTGCCAAATGACCTGAAAACAAAGATTGTTCAACACCACGGTTTGGGAGAAGGATACAAAAAGCTAGCTCAGAAGTTCCAGCTGTCAATTTTCACTGTGAGGAACATAGTGAGGTAATGAAAGACCACCATCACAGTTCTTGTCTACTAAATATTAATGTATTTTTTTTGTTGGGGTGCCCAAATTTATGTGCCTGCCTTATTTTGTTGAAATAATTATTGCACACTTTTTGTAAATACTAAAAACTTCATTTCACTTCTCAAATATCACTGTGTTTGTCTGCTATATGATATATTTAACTGAAATTGCTGATCCAAACAACTAATAATTTTTAAAGGAAATGCTTGAAAATGATCAGGGGTGCCCAAACTTTGGCATACCATTGAACATATTGACCTGGTAAGACGTGCTGGCCTCACCAAATGTGACTCTATGCTGCTTGACTTACTTTTCTTGCTTTGGTGAAGCTTTGTTTGGCATCCATGTATGTGTGCGGTAACTGTAAGATACAAAGAAATGCTATTACTATCTATAAATGTACGTAAAACAGGCTAAGTAGGGACGGTAACGATAGCAAAGCTAACAAATCAGACGCATTGGGAGAAGACTCCAATTGATACGGATTAGCCATGAATCTTTACATGAATCGATTATGGAGACGTGAGAGAAGCAATCGGCGTCTAGTGAAGAGCGCGAGAGACGGGTCTGTCGGCGAAAGGACGTGTCGGGCACGTTCCATAGTTTATCATGACTTACCTAAGGTCATGAGCTTTGGGTAGGGACCGAAAGGACAGGAAGGCGGGTACAAGCGGCCGAAATGAGTTTCTACGCAGGGTGGCTGGGCTCTCCTTTAGAGATAGGGTGAGAAGCACTGTCATCCGGGAGAGACTCGGAGTAGAACCTCTGCTCCTCCGCATTGAGAGGAGTCAGATGAGGTGGCTCGGGCATCTGGTTAGGATGCCTCCCGAACGCCTTCAAGGGGAGGTGTTCGGGGCACGTCCAACCGATAGGAGCCCTCGGGGAAGACCAAGGACACGTTGGAGAGACTATGTCTCTCAGCTGGCCTGGGAACGCCTCGGCATCCGCTGGGAAGAGCTGGACGAAGTGGCCGGGGAGAGGGACCTCTGGGCTTCCAGGCTTAGGTCGCTGCCCCCGCGACCCGAGCTCGGATAAGCGGAAGAAAATGGATGGATGGATTCTAGCCGAGCCCGAGCGACCAGGCGAGCTGATGCCAGCCGGCCTGTTTCACTAACTGACGCGTCTGACGGCGGAAATTTGGAACGTTATGGATTCATTTCAAGAAGGGTGCATGAGAATGTTAACCTTTCTGCTCTTCAGCCTTTTACTTTGGAATGTTGCGTCCGACGCGTTGAAAACACTACGAACGGGACATGTTAATGCATAAATGTTCCAAATCCAAATTTAATAGGCATAAAAATATAGAATCGCCGGGGACCGGGAAGTCTGGACTTCCCTACTGAAACTGCTGCCCCCGCGACCCGGACCGGGATAAGCGGAGGAAAACGGAACGGAAAAATATAGAATGTAAAATATCAATCCCATCAGAGAAAAAGATGTATTTTGGTCTGTGTCTAAACAATAAATCCATGTGACGCGTTGTTCTGTCGACTTTATCCTTCCAGCGCCTTCCAGCGTGCTTGGCTATAAGATGTGCTGAAAGATACTTTAAGTACAGTCAAAATGCCACACCTTTATTTCATAACGTAAGATTAATATTTACGTCAGGAAACATTAACCGCAGAATCAAATGGACTCGTATCGTTTGTACGCTGATTTCTTTAGTGACGCTAAGCACAACGAGCTAGCCAAAACCGGTTCGACATCGCTAACAGCTACCAGCACACGTTCAAAGTAACACCTCAGGACCATTTCTCATCCCTACTTGATGAGCTTTGTACACATACCCACCAAAACGAAGGTTTCCCAAAGCCGTAACGTTCTAAAGCAGCTCTTTTATGAGCTTTTTCTGTGCTTCTCTTCTGGCTTGCTAGCTTGCGCGCACGCGGGCGGGGGGGAAACGTCAAAGATTGTCTACTGACAAGAAGAGCACCCGCTCTTGCTGTCACTGAAACGATTCTTTTTGAAGACGATGTCTCACTTGAACAATTTTTTACCATACGTTTACCATGAACTTTTTAAAAGGTATTTTAAGCCAAACCAGCAATCACAGGACAACTACAGCCTTTGACCTAACGTTATGTTATTTCTTAATGTCTTCATTATTTTCATTTTGGGAATTTATACTTTGATTGCAATGTTTCTATGCAAAAAGCGCATTTGGTTCCTAACATCTTTCTTACCATCTCAGTTGCGTTGGGTCTGAATCAACGGATCCTTCAGATCCTTCAGTTCTTCTGACATTTGTACCAAAAAAAAGGAGTCGGTCGTGTTTCATCGATGTCCTGCTGGCTCCTGCTTGCCCACGTGTCTCCCGTCTTTTTTGCTCATTATAAAAGCATCTCCAGCTGGAGGTACATTTGAGTCCGCGTCACCCTAGTACACGAGGTACAAAGAGTAGTACAGCGGTTCCCAAACTTTTCTCATTGTAGGTTTTTATGCGCCGTTACAGCCGATTTAAAATATATTATTCAGAACAAGGGGTGGTAAGATGTGATCGACCCTGCGGCTTAAACAATGATGCGGCTACTTTATGGCTAAAAGTACTACGTTTCCCATGATGCTTGGAGCGACAAAAAAGATTTCGGCTGTTGAATCTAACATCATTTTGAAGTCTTATGCGCCGATTGTGTTTTGAGCTGACAAATCTTAGGTAGGTTTGATCAAGTGTAGAATGACTACTGCTTGGATGGCGGCAGCGCAGGTGAGAAAAAGCGCTGCAAGTCTCAGATGAGCTAACGAGCGATGCTGGGAACACCGAGTGTAGGTAGGATTGCAAGGTTTATAGTGTGTCTTTCTTATTGTCTTGTTTATTTGAATGTTTTGCTTGTTCAGATCATCAAACAATTTCAGATATGAGTCACTATGAACACAAAATTCAGTTTTTAGATGAAAGATTTTAATATTAAGGGAGAAAAAATGGTTATAAGGCCATTTCTAAAGCTTTGGGACTCCAGTACACTACAGTGAGAGCCATTATCCATAATTAGCAAAAACATGGAACAGTTGTAAACCTTCCCATGAGTGGCCGGCCACCCAAAATTACCCCAAGAGCTCATGACCTTGTGTGAAAACATTTTAAAACATAATTGAGATTAAATGAGATCTATCAGTCCGGAAAAGCTTCTAAAGCCATTCCTATTGCAGGGGTAGGAAAGCTACGGCTCAGGAGCCAGATGTGGATCTTTTGATGAGCACATATGGCCCTCAGCAGTTTCTAAACACCATAACATTTATTTATTTTAATAGAGTTTTTTCTTCAAAATCATGTAACAGATCTTGCGTTACAGCAGGGGTGTTCAAAGTGTGGTCCAAGAGATTTATTGGCCCGCGGCACAATCTAAAAATACAATTTAACAAAAAAAAACTTTAAAAAATGATCAGTAATTTTACAAAAAATAAAGTCAAAATATTAGGAGAAAAAAGTTGTAATCTAAGCAAAGCAAGTTGTCATTTTTGGAAAATTTGGTTCCGGAAAAGGATATCATATTAGGAGAATAAAGTCAAAATATTACAGGATTAAAGTCATAATTATGAGAAATGTTGAAAACACTGGAAAATTAAAAAAATAAATCCCAGTAATTTTACTAGTAGAAAGTCAAAATATTAAGAGAAAAAAAGTCACAATTCTACGAGAATAAACTTTTAAAATAAAATATTATGAGTAAAATTAATGTCATTTTGGTAAAAAAAAGTTCATTTTTTGTTTTTAAATGTCTCAATATTAAGAAACAAACAAAACAATGTAAGTTTTTGGAATATTAAGTTGGGGGAAAAATTCATTTGGGAATAAAATTAAAATATTGTGGAAATAAAGTCATAATTTTACAATTATAAATAGAATTGTTTTATAATGTATAATGTTTTGCGTAATTTGTTTTTCTGACATTTGAAAGTAAAACATGGCAGGAAAATATAAAACCTTCTCAGCACTTTCATCCATCCAATTCGGAGACTTCTTATCTTCTAAAACACTTTTAGTTGTATTGACTTTAAAAAAAAAAAAAAGGATATGGCTGTCATGAAAATACATCTGAAAATATGTGTCGTTCACGGCTCTCTTAGCCCAAAAGGTTCCTGACCCCTGCTCTAGAGCTGTGGGACTCCTCCGTATCCACGTTCATTTCCATAGGTCTGTGTCTTAAGAAGATATCATCAAATGGGAATGTTCAGCCGCTAATTACACCCGTCTTGCAGTACCTTACGGAAAAGTTATCTCGGAGTTAAATAATCGTTACCTCATTGAAGGAAGGCCACCATTTCCTATTCCTGCTCGATATTTAATCTGCAATGCTGAGCAGAATATATGGGCTGCCTCTGGTCGGTGGGAATTAGGTGCGGGCTGCAAACGCCCATCGATATGCCCCTGGATGTTAAGAAGAGCATGCGAAGACCGCACTGCTTTACAAAGACACAATTCACAGTTTATTTCTCACGTCATGACACATACACAAACAGTTGTCAAGACAAACCAGTTGTTAGGACTTGAAGGCTGGTGGTGGCGTTTTGTTGTTGGACAAAACAAATATGGAGTGGTCCGTAAAACAGAAACGAGCTGTATCGACAACAGCCTGCGTGGCGTACAGCAGGGGTCTCAAACTTGCCTTGCAGCCCCGGGGCACCTTTCCCGCGCGCAATTTAAATTCAACTTTTAAAAAAATCCAATCTTGTCAAGCGGCTTTTTAATTTATTTTTCAAAACAAGGACACTGGTGTAAAGGAGCGTGTGTGCAAAACTACTATCAAAATTCTCAAATGGATACATTTTTCTCTCATTGAAAATTGTTTCTCTGCTCGCATCAAGCCAGGTTGATGTCACGCCCCTGAGAGCCATATACCCCACCGTTAATGGTTGGTTCGTCAGCTCCGCACACAGCACTGTCAAAAGAGCCATTCATATAAAACTCAGGGGCCACACTAAAATTTAACTTTCTTATTAAGGTGGGGTCAGCCAAATATCATACCGCGGGCCGCAGGTTTGAGACCCCTGGTTTACAGAGAGCTGCTCTGAACATTTTGGTCGTGTAGTTGAACAACGCCCAGTGCAAAATACAACTACAGTAATAAAGGAATGTATCTTCAAAAGGCAGCGTTGACTTGATACAGCTCTCATAAGACGGTGCTCGGAGTATTATGCCGCATATGTACAGTACCGGTCAAAAGTTTACAGACACTTTCTCACTCAACAGCAGGACAAAGCGTGTCCAAACCTTCAAAGAAAACACAATAACAGTGACACCTCGGTTTTCAATTTGACAAAATGCCATTTTTGTACTCTGTGACTTAATCGCATTTGTTTATTTGGCGCGGTTGCTAAATCATCAAAGTACAGAAAACTACAAAATTATAAATGAGTAGTTACAGCAATGCCTCGTTTTTCACGATAAATTGGCGTATTGCGATAAGTGGATTTCCACAAAGTAGGACTCCTCATTTATATTTTGTACTTAGCGCAGTTTCAAAATGTGTTTTTTAACATTATTGAAGCTTTCTAGGTATGACATAACACCCCTATGGTCAGCTTTACCCTCCTACTGCCCATTATAGCTGGCATAATAAAAGTGAAGGAGCCAATTAGGACATAAATAAGACTCCTGCTTGTGTGTGTTGCTGTAAATGTGTTCCCTAGGAGAGTGGAGAGCAGACAGGAAGTGAGTAGAGTTTTAGCTCGGCATGGCTTATGATGTGTGATTATTCAAACCTGTAAGGTTACAGTAACATTGCTGCCACCTAGCGACCTGGGAAAGAAACTACACATCATCGCAGCGTCTTTTGAATGCCTTATATTTGCATTTTAGCTCACTTAATGCTTCATTTCATTAAAAAGCAAGGATAGAATTTACAAAATGACTATAATCCCAATGTTTTCAGTGTTTTGGGGCAAATTACTAAGGAAAAACCGAAGTTCCACTGTCTATTCATCTCTATCAATCTACCTCCCCGGCGTTTTCATTCAAAAGTATGAGCGTGCGATTCCAAGGACAATGTATCTGTCGGCATTCGACGTTAAGAACCCGGCAGGCTCATAAGCACTTGAGCAGGAAGAAGTTGCAGAAGGCTCCCCGTGGGCAGTCGCACATCTTCCCGATCCGGGCGCCTTTCCTCACCGCGCACTGCTCCCCGATGTCACACTGCAGGAGGAAAAAGGACGTCATTATGCGCTTTCGCTGCCGTCCAGACAGCCTGCTTGTGAGACGGCTGCGGTTAGCCTGCGTGGAAATAAAATGGTCCCCCACTTCACGACGCAATTTCCCTTATTTTCTGGAAACCTCCTCTTACTTTCAAACGTACTACGTACTTTCTTTAAATCTATAGAAAGTTTGTATCTGGCCCGTTAAAGTCACATCCATCGTTGGATCACATGATTGTTAGCATGATATTTGAGTGATTCTGAGAAAAACTGGCGTATGATGGAGGTGAGCGAATCGATCCAAACATCGATACTATCGCAACCGGGGTAGTATCGGTATCAGATTGATCTTAAATGTTAAGTTTACTGTACAGTAGGAATTATGTACAAACACGGGGATTAAGTTTAAGTAGGATTTTGTGCTGCTTTATTTTGCACAGACAACCTTATGCAATAAAGAGGAATCGACTGTATTACACGGGTGTCCAAAGTGCGGCTTGGGGGCCATTTGTGACCCGTGGCTGTTTTTTTGTTGGCCTGCTGCACGTTTTAATAATAGAATTTAAATTTGACAAGAAAACTCAAATGAAAATAATAATAGTAATTAAAAAAATTGACAAATTAATCACAAGGATGAAGCCATAACATTGGGAAAGTTGGGCTCTAACGAGGAAAAGGTCAGAATTTTTAGACAAAACAACATCGAATGAGTAGCATAAAGTGGATTTTTTAAAAATATATATTTTAGATTTTTCTTCAACTAATAACGTTTTATTCATTCATTTGTGGAAAATTAGGTTCAGGAAAAAAATCTAATATTATGGGAATAAAGTATAAATATTATGGGTATAAAGTAAAAATGTTATGGGAAAAAGTAGAAATATTATGGGAATAAAGTAGAAATATTACGGGAAGAAATATTATGGGAATAAAGTATAAATATTATGGGAATAAAGTATAAATATTATGGGAATAAAGTAAAAATATTATGGGAAAAAGTAGAAATATTATGGGAAGAAATATTATAGTAATAAAGTAGAAATATTATGGGAATAAAGTATAAATATTATGGGAAAAAGTAGAAATATTATGGGAATAAAGTAGAAATATTACGGGAAGAAATATTATAGTAATAAAGTATAAATATTATGGGAATAAAGTATAAATATTATGGGAATAAAGTAAAAATATTATGGGAAAAAGTAGAAATACTATGGGAATAAAATAGAAATATTATGGGAAGAAATATTATGGGAATAAAGTATAAATATTGTGGGAATAAAGTCATACTATTCTGAAAAAAAGTCCAAAGCTTTATTAAGAAGAAAGATGAAATATTAGGAAAAGAAATACATATAAACAACAGCTTTATCACAAAGCTGAGATGCAGTTTTAGAAAAGCACCCAAGTGGAACTTCCATCCTTTCCATGTGGCCCTCAGTGGAAAAAGTTTGGACACCCCCTGTTACATTAAATATTGCAAAACTGTTCACAAATCATTTTGTGTATACAACTTTTTTTCAATGGAACCCTTTGTTTATTCGGATTCGAATCATGATCAATAAATCCAAAGCAAAAATGCACACAATCACTCAGTGAGCTTGAAAAATGTATCGTTATCGATACCACGCCATGCAGTATCATCACCACCCGTATGACAAATCTGTAACAGGTTTACCGTCGGGACTTGGCCGAACTTCTTCTCCCACAAGGGCAGCCGTTTAGCCTGGAGCTTCTCGAGGACTTCTTGGAGAGCTCCGAGCTGCCACGCAAATAACAGCAAGCGTCACGCATTCACGAAGGCAAACATCTCCAAGAGCAGCTGGCAGGTTTTTTCTAAAAGCTCACCAGTTGCTTCTCGCTGGTCAGGTTGGGTCCTTTCGGGTAAAAATCCCGCAGGGCTCTGGGGCTCAACTCCTCCGCCGATTCGGAGTCCAGGACTTGGGCTTGCGAGGCGCGGGAGAGGAGCATCAGTGCGCACAGCAGCGCGCCACCCAGACGCCTCACGGTGCCGCGCGTGGTTGCGGCGCACGGCTTCATCATCTTCTCAGAGTGAGACTCCCGACCAGGCAAACACCTTTTTTTATTTGACGCCTGCCATCTGGTTGCTCCACCTCACCCTTTGCTTTTTTTTTAAATCCCCTCCCAAGTATTGTCATGCGTAAAACGGTCGCCTTGGGTGAGTCATCGCGTAAAAGTTGCTGGGCAAAATACGCCGCCTGGCAAAGTCTACAGGATCATCAGCATCAGCGTGGTAGGGGGTGGGCGTGTCGATACATCTGGTATTTCATGGATGGGAGCGATATTGGCATGATGCGTGTGGAAAAAGGGATTTTGGCCTAAAGCTAATAAGTAGTTTCAATCAAGCGTTTGCCACACCTCGCAATGGGGAACTTTTGCAGAATCACTCATCTTTGCAGAATTGTTGTCATTCAGTCACGTTGGAGGCTTTTCCTGCGTGAAGCTCCTTCTTAAGGTCATGCCACAGCATCTCAGTAGGATTCAGGTCAGGACTTTGACTAGACCACTCCAAAGTCTTCATTTTTTCTTCTTCAGCCATTCAGAGGTGGACTTGCTGGTGTGTTTTGGGTCATTGTCCTGCTGCAGAACCCAAGTTGGTCTCAGCTTGAGGTCGCCAAGAGATAACTGGATAATTTTTGGTAGACAGCAGAATCCATGCTTCCATTTATCACAGCAAGTCTTCCGGGTCCCGAAGCAGAAAAACAGCCCAGACTATGACACTACCAACACCGTATTTTACTGTTGCTATGACGTTCCTTTTCTGAAATGCAGGGATACTTTTACGTCAGATCTAATAGGACACGCACCTTCCAACCAGTTCAACTTTTGCCTCGCCATACACCGAGTATTTTTCCAAAGCTCTTGGAGGTTTCAGGCTTGGAATTCTGCCATGCAGACCATTTTTGCCCAATGTCTCCCTTACGGTGGAGTCAAGAAAACTGACCTTATCTGAGACAAGTGAGGCATACAGTTCTTTGAATGTTGTTGTGGGGTCTTTTGTGACCTCATGAGTCGTCGCTGCTCTCTGAAGGTTCTCCTTTCTTCCATGTTTTTGTCACTTGTGGATAAAGGTCCCAAAAAAACGGTTTTGTTCAACATTTTCCAGACTTTTCCAGAATTAATCTCAGTTAAGTTATGTTTTTCCCACACATGGCCATGTAGGTTTGGATTGTTTTCTCCCTTAATATCAGTTCTCTGGATGTTGTTTTGGGGTCTTTTGTGACTTCTTGGATGAGTCATCACTGTGCTCTTGGGGAAATCATGGTTGGCTTCACACTCCTGGGAAGGTTCACCACCGTTCCATGTTTTTGTCATTCGTGGATAACGGCTCTCACTGTGGTTCGCTGGAGCCCCAGAGGTTTTGAAATGGCTTTATAACCTTTTCCAGACTGATAGAGCATTAAAAACTGGAAAAAAAAAGATTTCAAAACTGCATTTTGTGTTCAGTTGTGTTGACATTTACTAATATTGAAATTTGTTTGATGATCTGAAACATTTAAGTGTGACAAACATGAAAAAAAAAAAGAAATAAGGAAGAGGCAAACACTTTTATATACCGCTGCATATAAAAAATAAATAAATATGTTTGAAGACAAACATATTTATTCTGGACGGCCCTGTTGTGGGGACGTCACTCCTCCTCATTGGATTAAAGTCGTGACAGTTTGCAACTGCCCTCATTAGTTGGTAGTTGCTAAGAACATTACATCGTTCAGCCATCAATATGCACCACAAGTCTCTTTCGGTTCTTACTTATGTGCAGGCTCCTCTCTCAAACTGCTGATTAAACACATATTTCATATTTATATGTGCAAATTCTGCTCTTAAACGCACCATAGTGCCGAGACGTAAGAGTTTGTTTGGTTACGGAAGCGCTAGGTGCGACACTCATGGAGCACTTATACATTTGATACTTTAAAAGCATTTAGAAAGAGTGTTTGGAGAAGAACAAAAGACCAGTTGACTGTGCACAAAGTGACAAAATCCCTGATGGAAGATGGAAAATAACCTACAGTGATGTAGCGGAGGTGATGCACAAAATAAGAATGATCACACAGCATGGAAACTCATTGCACACACCATGAACCAGCAACTAACAGTAGCTCCAAGCTAAACTACTGAAAAGTAATCAGCGCCAGGTGAGCTCATTGCGTTCACACAAATTGAATTTGTTGCCTAAGGTGCTGCACAGGAAGTAGAAAATACAAATAAGAGTTCAAAACAGGAAATGAGGAGAAACAAAGGAGGGTGGTGGTGGCGTTTGCGGCTCTCAACGGAGTGGCCTAGATGGGGGGAGTGAGTGCACCTTGGTATGGCGTGGAGCAATGCGCTTGCATCAATGGCAGCCGAGTGCCTTAGAGGTGGCATGGGGGTACCCCGAAGACGAGCTTTCCATCAAGACCCCACACCATGGTCTCCAACTCCTCAGGCATATACTGCTCGCACTTGGAAACCAAAGCTTGATCTAGCACTCCTGCTTTGCGGAGTCGCATTCTGGTGTGGTGCACACAGGAAATACAGGCGCACCTCAAGGGTGTGTCCTGTCCCCCCTACTCTATACACTGTACACAGATAGCTGCAGTTTTATTGTAAGTTCTCTGACCACACCGCTCTCCTTACTTTGATCCGGGGTCCTGACTCGGGCCAAACAAATCATGCGATTGGGCTAAGCTGAAAGACAACAACAACATATAGATATAACAACCTGACTTTTTTTATGAACTATGCTACAAAAAACATGGATATTTGTGGAAATAAATAGAAAACAGCTGAAAAATATCATATTAGTTATTATTTTATTTGAGTTTATCCGTCGCTGTTCTTATTAAACCTTAGGATTCAGTCTAATAACTCCTAAAAGTACATTTTCTGTTTAATAGCTTCTCATAGAAAGCCTTCTTGACACACTCTCACATAGCACAACCTGAGTGAAGTTGCACAGCACAAACGAGGACGGTCAAAATGAGACTACAGGTATTTTGGTTTTGTTCTGAGCTTGTTGACAGGCTGATTATGTAATAGCCCAAAAATGTAATGGTTAATATCTCAAAAACAAAAGCAGCAAAAACGTTTGTTTTAACTGCACAAAACAGCACAAACGCAGCAGAAATAAATGAGATTATTTTGGTTTCATTTGGAGAAAATAGGGGGCTGCATGAACTTTGGTAGACCTATAAAATAAATTGAAATAACTAAAAACAAAGCAGCGCAAACGTTCATTTGAACTGCACAAAACAGCACAAACGCAACACAAACAAATGGGATTATTTTATTTTCATATGGAGAAAATGGGGGCTGCGTGAACTTTGGTTGACCTATAAAATAAACTGTAATAACTAAAAACAAAGCAGCGCAAACGTTCATTTTAACTGCACAAAACAGCACAAACGCAACACAAACAAATGGGATTATTTTAGTTTCATATGGAGAAAATGGGGGCTGCGTGAACTTTGGTTGACCTATAAAATAAACTGTAATAACTAAAAAAAAGCAGCACAGACGTTAATTGTAACTGCACAAAACAGCACAAATGCTGCACTAACAAATGAGACTATTTGACTAGAGTTTTGCACGGGGGTGGAGGGCCACCTTCACTCAGGTCTTCTACAGTACATACGACTGATGGAAGACGCACAACATATGCATTGTTCTCTCTCACACGAGCACTGAGAACAAACTTCTACACAAACTTAGCTTTCACTTTCACTTTCTAGAAGGGAGCGGCAACTGCTTTATATGCTCTATGCATCCTTCTACTGTAATCTCCAGCACTGCAACGAGTCCAGCACTGTAACCAAGTGTATCGCTCTGGTTTTATACAATCCGAAAGCCTTTGAAACGGCGTGATCATCGATTACTTCTCGCATAGCAACTGACCTGGACCATAATTTGGACGGTGTGTAATAAGCGCCCTGCTCTGTGAGAACGATGATGCTACTTTATTGATTGCATTTTTGGATCGGATGGGAAAAAAATGGAACTGAAGCAAAGATTCGGAATGTGACGCTGCTGAACTCCACTGTGTTGAGAAGCTCCACGCAAACACTAAGCCGAGGACAAATGTTTACTGTCAGACAGACGGGGGCTGCCTTCGCCTTCACATCACTGATCTTTGGTCTGCTTCTATTTGGACTGTCGGCGCAGATGGAGCACCATGAAACTTTGATCTCGCTGGAGGCAGCGTGACTCATCACAGACCCCCCCCACCCCAACCCGCACCCCACCCCTTCTCCCATTTTTAATGACCGAGCCAGCTATTGAACTTTTCATTCACAACCACAAAGTCTTTGCATTAGCAAGGTGGTTGTGCCAGTGTGGGTGGGTGTGTGTCCTAACCTTATGGGAAGCACTTGAAAAAGTCTGTCAGTCTCGTGAGGATTCAGCGGGATCTTCGAAGAACACTGAAAGTGAGGTATTTTAGGTACATTCAAAAAACTCCATCATTTTATTAGTGAATGTGAATTTCGATATTGTACTGCGTTATTGCTGTAGTGTGCAATGTATCGCCTTAGTCGTCGTTTTCGAGTGCAGCGCTGCATGGGTTGGCAGTGAAGTTACTATGTTACTGTTGCTATGGAACATAATCTGGCGCTTCATATTCATCATCATCCACTAATCTCCAGTGAGACCATATGCTCCGAGCCGCAACCTTTTCCCAAGCCGAGGAAGAACCATAACATTGACAGACGCGGTTTTCGACAATAGCGATGTACTGGAATCTATTATGGAAAGCTTAAAAATGCTCTAAAAAGTAGTCAGGACTGCTTTCTTCTTGGCTGAAGAGATTTTGATATTATATTTAAGGTTGCCACAAAGACTATGATGCCGCAAAATAGAAATCCGAGCTCGAAAACCTAAATGAGCTATATGAGAAAACAAAGCATCTTGCATAATAATATAATAATAATAAGAAAATTGGGCACTGACTTCACATTACGTATTTATACACAATACTTTTTCAATTCTCACCACATTGTTCTGGAGATGTCGGAGGAAATGTAGAAACCGGACGCAGAGCGGCTATAAAAGCCCACACATCCCTAAAAATAAATCTAGGTTTTGTGTAAAAATGATACAAACAAGGTTCAAGGCTGGCAAGTCACTGACTCCTTTGGAGTTTTGAAAAATGTTAATACAGGTTTCTCATTAAGAAGATAACAAGTGGCCTTACCTTGTATTTGTATACCAAGTACATGCACCCTATCCTTCTCCAGAAACAGTTTTGATACTTTGTTGTAAAAGTCTGATCACCTATTGGTGAGCTTGGCCTATTTAATGCCATTTTTTTGGGCAGTCAAATTCGAGTATAAAAATATGACTTTGCTGCTAAACTGCTGTCAACCCCCCCCCCCCCCACAAAGATGCTGGCTGTTCCTCCCTATGGAAGGGCGTCAGTAACAAGTAGGGATGAGCGAGTACACCACTGTCTGTATGTGTGTGAAATCATCTGGCAGCCTTGTTCACTGTATTTCCATCAAAAGCACCGCGTTCCGTACTACGAGCAAAGTTTTCCAGCTGACCGTATATCACCAGCCAAACTAGAGTTAGGCAGACGGGGAACAGCTCCGTCTTGTCAAATTAACCGTTACTAAAGACGTTTGCCGAGCGACTTTAGACATAGGTATTAGAGGTTGAGCTGGAAAAAAACCCTCCGAAGTGGAGGCAGTGATCCCTTTTCAACTCGGTCTTGTCAAATGAACCGCCAACAAAAATTCATGGGCAACCATACGCCAGCTACTTAGCTGTCTTGTTAGGAAAGTGCATCTTCTTATCCCGAAACTTCCTTTCAAATTAGAGCGGAGGCGGCGGGAAGATGAGATGACATAAGAGGATCACGTCACAGCTCCTCGCTCTCCAACGCATACATCACCGTACGTCTTTCCCGGGTTTCTGATTGGTGACCGGTTGGCAAACGAGCGGGACCCAGCGGGGTCGCCTTCCAATCCCCGCGGTGACTCATCACTAATTGCCGCACCGTGAGTGTGTGAAACAAGACCGGGATTATGTGCATCATTACAGCTCTGCTGTCAACGGGATATAAAGTTCCGTTAAAAAAGAAAAAAGAAGACGAGGAAGGAGCCGGCTTTACTTGAGGCTGTTGAATGCAATTTTACGGCAGCATGAGTCATGAGAAAAACTTCATCCCGACTACATTCATTTTAACCACCCTAATGGGAAAATGTCCATTAAGATAACACGGCAACGGCAACTTAAACATTTATGTACTGTCAGTGCCGGGGGTTACTAGCAAGATGTTTGTTTTCCTGCAATGGCTGATCTAATGAACTACTTGAATGCTGGTACTGATGCTGAAATGGCCGGTGAGGCACACCAAGATGTTGATTAGACAGCATGGGTATGATTCGATGCAGTGTACAAACTCCATTTTCTTCCACTTATCCGGTCGCGGGGGCAGCAGTCTCACTAGGGAAGTCCAAATTTCCCAGTCTCCGGCCACCTCCTCCAGTTCCACCGGGAGGACACCCAGACCAGTTGTGAGACATAATCCCTCCAGCGTGTCCTAGGTCTTCCCCGAGGTCTTCTCCCGGCTAGGCATGCCCGAAACACCTCACCAGGGAGTCTTCCGGGAGGCATTCGGACTAGATGTCCGAGCCACCTCAACAGGCTCCTCTCGATGTGAAAGATTCTGAGCTCCTCCCGGATGGCCGAGCTCCTCTTAGGGTGAGTCCAGTCACCCTCCAGAGGAAACTAATTTCCGCCGCTTGTCTCTGCGATTTCGGTGAGGGTGGAAGGTAGGTCGTCCGGTAAATAGAGAGCTTTTCCTTCCGGCTCAGCTCTATCTTCACCACGACGGTCCGGTACCGATCCGTCTGTCGACCTCTCGCTCCAACCTTCCCTCACTCGTGAACAAGACCCCGAGATACTTAAACTCATTCCCGACCCGGTGGGTACAATCCACCCGTTACCGACTGAGAACCATGGCCTCGGATTCGGAGGTGCCCAGTAAACGCTGAAGGTCACAGCCTGATGAGGCCATCAGGACCACATCGTCTGCAAATAGCAGAGACGGGATCCTAAGGCCACCGAACTGGACTCCCTCGACGTCTTGACGGCGCCTAGAAATTCCGTCCATGAAGATTATGAACAGAATCGGTGACAAACAGCAGCCTTGGCGGAGGCCAACGTTCACCGGAAACAAGCCCGACTTACTGCTGGCAATGCGGACCAGGCTCCTGCTCCGATTGTACAAGGACCGAATGGCCCCCGGAGCACCCCCCAGTGTACGTTGGATTCAGTGCCATTCAACTGTTAAGCCAAAAGCTGCATTCTTACGGTACTTTTGAATGACGACCCCAAGCATGCTCTAAGACTCTGCCCAAAGCCAAGTCAACAGAAAAACATGTCAAATGTGCTTTTTTTCTGGAGAAGACTTGCTTGATTGAGCATCTTTTCGTTTGACGGGATCAATACAAAATAAACCCCTCCAATAATGACACATGGCTTCAACGTGGCGAAAATGTGCAAAAGTAAATAGTTGCATTTGCCACACGGGTGCAATAAAAATGCTCATACTTCAAATGTCAAAACAGCAGTAAGCCTGCGATATTTCAGCCCGAGCACACGCCCAAGTAGGTCACAGAGAACATTTAAAAGTAAGTTACAAACAACAGATGCTAAACTTTAATCACTTTTACTGACTCAAGTTTAGGGTCGCACGGTGGATGAGTGGTTAGCACATTGACCACACAGTCTGGAGATCTGGAAGACCTGGGTTCAAATCTCCGTTGGGCATCTCTGTGTGGAGTTTGCATGTTCTCCCCGTGCGTGCGTAGGTTTTCTCCGGGTACNAATAAACCCCTCCAATAATGACACATGGCTTCAACGTGGCGAAAATGTGCAAAAGTAAATAGTTGCATTTGCCACACGGGTGCAATAAAAATGCTCGTACTTCAAATGTCAAAACAGCAGTAAGCCTGCGATATTTCAGCCCCAGCACACGCCCAAGTAGGTCACTGAGAACATTTAAAAGTAAGTTACAAACAACAGATGCTAAACTTTAATCACTTTTACTGACTCAAGTTTGGGGTCGCACGGTGGATGAGTGGTTAGCACATTGGCCACACAGTTTGGAGATCTGGAAGACCTGGGTTCAAATCTCCGTTGGGCATCTCTGTATGGAGTTTGCATGTTCTCCCCGTGCGTGCGTAGGTTTTCTCCGGGCACTCCGGTTTCCTCCCACATTCCAAAAACATGCATGTTAGCTTCATTGGCCGCTCTAAATTGCCCATCGGTATGAATGTTTGTTTGTCTATATGTGCCCTGCGATTGACTGGCGACCAGTCCAGGGTGTACCCTGCCTCCCGCCCAAAGCCAGCTGGGATAGGCTCCAGCATCCCCGCGACCCTAATGAGGATAAGCGGTATAGAAAATGAATGAATGAATACAATATGAGTACAAAAAAACACACATAGACTCATAGAACTGTACTGTAAACACAGTAAGCAAAGCTAGGCAAAAAAGTCTAGATCAGATGTGCACGATTTGATACGCAACTACGATAACTACATTCAATTTTATGTAAAGAGATATCCAGTGTGGGGAAATGGATCATTATTTTATTTTTAAAAAAACAACATTTAGAAATCCCCTAGTTTTTGCATGTTTAATGCAAGCAGCACTTTGTCCCATTTTGTTTGACGCCAGTTGCGAGAGCCATCTGCCAGGGCTTTGAAGCTAAATTTAGCAATTAAAATACTGTTTTTTTTGGTCCATTTCCGCTCAATATTTGTTCTCACTTGTGGCTCCATAGTCAACGCTACTTCCTCAAACTGGTGTGAAAGCGAGGGTCAAACAGGACGTGCGCATGTCAATCATGTGCCATAGTTCACAGAAACAGGTTGCCGCAACTGTTTAAATCCCTGCACGTTTCCAGTCCTGGTAATCTGCAGAGACCCATGCTCTCGCATTGTCAACCGACTGCAAGTCTTGGGAAACCGTGTCCCTCTAATCGAGTCGTCCAAGGATTTATGGCTGATTGATTGGCCGTTCCGGGAGGCTCCTACCAAAGCAGCCGTATCTCTCGCTCGTCAAACCGCACATCCCATCGCACTGGTTTGTCGTTCACAACCCCAGTGCGTACAGTAGCATAAAAGACGCATAAATGTGTAGAGTACAAATAATCACATTTTTAATTACGTTTCGCAGCTTTTGTGTTGAGTCACCTTTTGCAGCTTTTCCTAGCCTTCAACAAATCTGACTTTCAAACCAAAAATGTACTTTTCAGAGCAGACCCCAACGCTTGGCAGAGAGCGAGGTAGATGCTTATCCGAACAGACGTTGGTCAACGTGGCAGGTACAAGGCCTGGGGCGACCAGCACAAGCTCTGCCCTCCCTCCCTGCTCTGAGATTGCTGATTCAAACGATGATTAATTTAATACAAGCAATATTCCGCGACGTATAGCGACAGGCGGGACAATTACATTCTCTTACCACGAACACGTTTCATTATTAGCATTTTATCTCCAAAAGGGGGGCGCTGCCCTTTCTTTTGGTCCCCAAGGAGGAACAGAAAGCCGTGAAGGTTGTACAAAAAAATGCATGCCATTTTTTTGGTACAAAAAACAAAAAATTGGATTTTTTTCCTCTGAAAATAAACAGCATACATGTACCACTGTTATTTATGACTAATTGAAAATGCCTTTTTCTGAAGTGCTGAGATTTCCCACTTTGTTCCGCAGTCCTTGAACGCACCACAGTGGTGTGCTGTGACTGGCTGCATCCCTACTCCGATTCTAACTTTTCAGCTATACCGGGAAATAGGAACGCACAGGTAACCATAGTTGGGGGTTGAAAAAAAAACATTTGTATCCACAGCGAGTGAAAACCACTTAATACGCAAAGCACACCTTTAGCACATGTGGCCCTGTCAACACCATAGAAGAAGAAAGAACGTGTGGACCGTCGTCTTCCTTGGTTCAAGGCTCGTCTAGACTTACGAGAAGTGGAATTACGTCATTTTCATTTTCAAGCATAAAACGGCTAAATGAACAAATGCAAAGCATTAAAGAGATATTTTGATTATATGACATGAAGTTGTATGACATCCCCATCATGCCCATCATGAGTTTGGCTTCTCAAAACAATATGCATTCAATGTGCATTCAAACCTCACTAATTGCTTGGCTTTCCTTTTCTCTTCCAACGTCTTAATGCAAGCTATCGACTGTGGAAGACATGCGTAAACAAGCTTCACAGCCGTTTTTGTCACATAATAAATGGACAGTCCATAATTCCGTGTTAATAAGACGGAAGAGAAAAGTCAAGATTTATGAGTTTGTGTGTTTGTTGTGCAAATGTATTCATCTTTTGAATGCATATCGTTTTTAGAAGCACAATGCTTTACTTTCTACGTCAGGGGTCTCAAACTGGTGCCATGGAGGGCCAGGACACTGCCGGTCTAGGACCAGTTGCGGGGTAAGTCGCTGTTGATGTACTACACTAGTGATGGGGATGTCATACAACTAGATGTCAAAAAATATAAACCGTCCCTTTAAGAAGGCGCATTCGTGATGATGTCGCTCGGTGCGAGTAATGTTACTGTAATGTTCGGCAGGACACACAAGTACCAGACTTGATTGCCAGAACAACGGGCTTTTGTTGCAGGTTTGACGTTTGAGTAATGATCTCACAACACGCACAACAATCCCTACTGTCGCAGCCAGAACCAGCACCGAGCTAAGACTCTCAACCCCTGACATCACATCCTGTCCGTCCTCCACTCAGCTTCCCCGGGAACTGGAACACGTTTACTGCAACACTCACAAGCAGGCGTCTTTATGTCTTAAATGTTTTAATTTCTTTTAGGTTTAGTATGTTGGTGAATATCGACCAGTCCAGGGTGTACCCGCCTCTTGCCTGAAGTCAGCTGGGATAGGCTCCAGCATACCCGTGACCCTAATGAGGATAAGCGGCATAGAAAATGGATTGATGGATGGATGGATATCGGTGAATATGAGTGTAAGGGTGACTATAGGGGTGTTATTTCATGTCTACAGGGCTCTAATAATGTTAAAAAAAACACATTTGCAAGGTTGTAAATAGTTTTTTATGCTCTAACTACAGAAATATTTAAATTTATTATACTTTGCAAAAATTCACTTATTACAGTCAAGTCTGTAGGGATCACAGTAGTGTGTTACAACATGGCTTAAGTGCTCCAAGTGATCTTTGCGCTTCCCAGAAAGTCTCCCGTGCAGGACTGAGGGCCTCCTGTCACAATGAATCCCTTCACTTTGATCCGTCACATCGACTTTCTTTCACCCGCTCCATTGCGCTCTCATGGAAAACATGTTGGAGTTTCTTCCACCTGATATGCGTCATTAACGTGTAGAGGCAAAACTGTCTCAAACCCTACGTCGGAGGAGAGGACAATTAGACTAAATGTTGTCACCCCCGTTGTTACACCACGATGCTGAGTGCCGAGACTCAGGACGCCGGAGAGGTTGTCCTCTTCGAAAGCTTTACACAGCGAGAATTTTTTGAAGCCGTTAAAAGGACGATGACGCAGCTTTCATCTTCCGTCATGTAGATGTGGAAGTATTCCCAAGGAAAAGTGCCTCGGGATAAGGATGCCGAGGTGCACCGGATTGGTAAATAACACAAGTTCACTCTGTCAGCCCAGCGTCCTCCAGGGGCCCTCGTGTGCGTCACTGTGAGGTAATTAAGGGTTGTGAGTTCGGGTCCTTTTTGCCTCAGTCTGCCTACGCGGCTCACGTTTGGGCCTAAGTAATGCATGTTCTCTGTAATTGCGGCGCGGCGATGCAGGCCAAAGACCGTTTGTGTTTGATCTTCTCTGCTCTCTCTGCCGGTGTGCGTGCTCGCGAAACCCGGATGACTTTCTCAAAAGGCGGTCGTTTTCGAACTGCAAGTTCTGACACAGAGGAGCCTGACCCGAGTCGACACCAGTGGGTGTTGACATAAGCCAAACCAGCCACCGCTTGCCATTGTTTTTTTTATGACTTTCAGCAGAGACATGAACGTGGACAGTAATAAAAGGTAGGCAGTTTGCTGACATCCTTTTCCATATTTTTACATTGATTCTTAGATTTTCAGACATTATAATTGATCCTGCTATACCTTG
Source organism: Oostethus manadensis (assembly GCA_024372805.1). Lineage (NCBI taxonomy): Eukaryota > Metazoa > Chordata > Actinopteri > Syngnathiformes > Syngnathidae > Oostethus > Oostethus manadensis. The sequence goes on along the minus strand of QODF01000013.1, from coordinate 3,272,197 downwards.
TTTATCCTGGTGAATTAATAACAATATCCCCTAGGCAGGATTTCTTATTTCTTAATGGAATCATTTGGTGGTTACAGCATTGAAAACCTGTTCACGACCTCCTAAATATGATTTTTAACATTATTAGAGCCCTCTAGGCATGAAATAACAGCCCTATAGTCACCTTTACACTCCCATTTCCCAAAAAATTATTTAAGACATAAATAAAACATACTTGTGTACGTACAGGACGTGGCGGCAGGGGTTTAGAGTTGAGTTCTAGTTTGGCGTGGGTTTTGGCTGCAACAGTAGTTTAGTGAGGCCTTTTTGCATAATTCTGAAATACATGTTATTTTTCTGTTTTGGGTAACCTTAGCTATTTTTTTAACTTCTGGCACTTCACCACTTACCTTTTTACCGTTCCTAATAGTTTGCATGGCAACCAGAGTACTTTTTGGATGAAATGTCTGCCCAAAGTCAGCTGGGATAGGCTCCAGCATACCCGCGACCCTAATGAGGGGAAATGAATGAATGAATGACTGTTTCTGTTTCTCACAGGGCTTTTTGTTTGCGGACTCACTGTTGTGTTTTGTTAACAAACAAAATACGGGCACCCAAAGCGCTCTTATTGTGAAGGCCGGAAGTGTCTCATGCGAGATGAGCTTGTCCCTTGACTGGCGCTAACAGACACGGACTTTGCAAATGATAAACTTGCCTAGCCGTAGCTCCTGTCCTTTGTTTACAGCGGACTTCCACATCACATGGAGGCATACGCCATTTACGTTTGACATCGGTAACAACCTTCATTTGGGTTTTGGGGTCTTGACGGACGGCCCGTCGGATCCCAGGGCTCATTTTGGGGGTGTTTTCCCTAGCTTGACTTTTTTCTGCTCTTTCTGCTACCATAACCCCCGGGATCTTTGAAGAAGTTTGAAATGACTGCAGTGAGAGGCCTTGATTCTGCAGCTCAACAATTCCACCGCGTTCAAAGAGGGAAAGCGTTTTTGCCTTTGCCATCAGGAGATCAAATACCCGGCAGAGAATGACACTGAATCCAAAATGTTCCCAAGACTTTGGCTTTTAAAGGCAGTGCTCCTAAACCTTTGATGTGTTCCATGTTTCCATGTCTTCTTTTGAAGCTCTACTTAGAACCCCCTTAAGATCCACCAGTGCAGAATGCAAATTCTTGCAGTTTTTTTGTATGAATTTCTCAAGATTTGGATTCAGTCACACCCGGAGGGTTGTAAAACTGATGAAAACCACTAAGTGCTTCATCGGTGCACAGGCCAAACACACCCGCGGTGAGTTGTTCACGTATTCATCGTTGCTCACCTACTCATGGGGATTTTACGCGCCTGCGGACAAAGTCTGCAGACCAAAATGCAGCCTGTGGTTCTAAAGTTTGTGAGAAAACATTGCCACCTTCTGGTAAGACGAGCTTCCGTGGGGATGTTTACATCATGTAAGACAGGGGTCGGGAATCAAGAGAGCCATGAAAGGCGCATATTATCAAATGGATTACCGTGAGAGCCATGTCCTATTTTTTTAACAGGGATTAAAACTACAAGTGTGCATTTTCAAGCAAGACCAGCAATTTTAGAATATCATTTGTCTCGGAATTAGATGGGTGAGAGTGCTGAGAAGCTTTTATGTTGTGATTGTTATTTTTAACACTTTTTAACACTATATAAGTTTCCCCCCCAACCTAATACTCCAAAAATGACCACTTTATATTGTTTTGTTTGTTTCTCATAATATAATCCATCCAGCCATTCAGCTCATAATATAATGACGTTTTTCAATGTTTCTCATAATGATACAAGTAAAAATGATGTCATATTACTAGTTCTTTTTTATTTTTATTTTAAAACGTCATATAGTAGTAAGATATTGCTAGTTATTTTTTGTTTTTATTTGAAATGTCATATATTATTAAATAAAATTTAAAAAATAGAAATATCCCATTACTTTTACTTATATCATAACTATGAGAAAAGTAAAAAGTAATGGGTTATTACTTATTTGTTTTAGTTTTTATTATCCGTTATTTTTTTATTTTTATAGAATACATTTTTTTTAAACGAGTAATATCCCATTATTTTTACTTATATCCTAATTATGAGAAAAGTAAAAAGTAATGTGATATTACTAGTTGTTTTTTTTTAGTTTTTATGATTTTTTAATGTTTTACATTTTTATAGAATAAATTTTTAACTTGTAATATCAGATTATTTTGACTTGTATCATAGTTATGAGAAAAGTTTAAAAACTTTGAAAAAAACCCAGCAGAAATTAACAAAAAATTCCTGTAATCTTATAAAAAAGACTATTAAAAGAAATAATAGTTTTCTCTATTAATTTAATTTTCACTTAACTATTAAGAGAAAAAAAATCACAATTTTACAATTTTCTAATATTACAACCTAATTTAATTTTCTCCTAATATTTTTTAAATGTTTGCTGTTTCCTTCAAGTTTTTTGTTAAATTCTATTTTTAGAATGCACCGCGGGCCAAAAGAATCACTCGGACCGCACTTTGAGCCCCCCTGTTGTAAAGCAAGATATGTTACATATACTTTAAGGAAAAGTAAAATAAATAAATAAATAAATGTTATGGTGTTAAACTTCTGAGAGCCATATGTGGTCATCAAAAGAGCCACACATGGCTCCGGAGCCATAGCTTCCCTATCCCTGACATTAGAAATAAAAAAACTGCATGTTTACAAAACACACACACACACACCGTACCTGCAATAAAAAGTTGCTGGAAAATAGAAAATAGAAATTCTGATCTGCCCATAGCAGTCCTCCCCACCCCCATTATTATTGGCTGTTGTAATTTGCCTTCTTACAGGAGGCAGAGCTGGAGGTAGCAGAGATGAAGATGCTGAGGTTCCCTTTGGGTGTGACCAGGATGGACAGGATCAGGAATGAGCACATCAGAGGGACAGCACATGTTAGAGGTTTCGGAGATAAAGTCAGAGAGGCCAGACTGAGATGGTTGGGGCATGTCCTGAGGAGAGGTAGTGAATATATTGGTAGAAGGATGCTGAGCTTTGAATTGCCAGGCAGGAGGCCTAGAGGAAGACCAAAGAGGAGGTTCATGGATGTAGTGAAAGAGGACATGGAGGTAGTTGGTGCGAAAGGGTTGGACGGAGGCAATTGATTTGCTGTCACGACCTCTGAAGGGATAAGACAAAAGGAAAAGAAGAATTAAACATTAATCATAATTAATTCATGCACATAATGATTAACTAATATACTTTGTTACTCTTGAAGGTAGGGTTGGGCGATACTGCAAATTTTGGTATCAAAGACAGTGCCAATAGTGATACCAGTTTACCATTAAACTGATGATTATGATTTTAATCAGAGTGAACAACAGAACAAAGATTGTGTTGTTGATTTTATTATTTATGACATATATGTACTGTATATACAACAAGATAGGACAATGTAACAATAGCGACGATTTTATTACTTGCAAAATAGTACACAATAGCAAAGATTAAAACTGCCTCTCATTCAAATCCTGTGGCTTTTTGTGTCCAAGAACTTCATTCCAGAACCTCATTTTTTTCTGCCTCCACCGATTAGAAAGATTTACTTTGGTCTGAAAAAATGAAGTTCATGCGCTGCTGTTACATTTCTCAAAAGTGTACTGAGACGAGGAGCATTTGTTTGGTGCTGCCGGGGCAATAATTCACGACGGCCTCATTAGCGAAACGAGAACCTTTCAAATTGTTGGTTAATTACAACATCAGTCAAACTGGTAATCATACCATCCGTCCGTTTTCTGTACCGCTTATCCTCGGTGGGGTCGCGGGGATGCTGGAGCCTATCCCAGCTGGCATTGGTCGGGAGGGGAGTACACCCTGGACTGGTCGCCAGTCAATCGCAGGGCACATATAGACTAACAACCAGTCACATTCTAATGGACAATTTAGTTTCGCCAGTGAAGCGGATTACCCGGCGAAAACCCACACGGGTGCCCAACGGAGATTCCAACCCTGAACCTCCTGACTGTGAGGCCAACCTGCTACCCACTCAGCCACCGTGCGGCCCGGCAATTATGCCGACATATTAAAAAAAGCATGCCAGCAAAGTTGTTTTTTTAAACATAAAAGGGCCAAATGCAAATCAATTCCTGGATCACACGAACGCCGTATTTGTTGTTACAAAAACAAACCAAAATGGCAACCGCCATCCATGATGTCATCAGACTCATTTTTAAAAAATAGTTTGTATACTTTTATAATTGTAGTTTTAGATGCTTAAAGCAATTCCCAGTGCATATGAATGAATAAACATTTGAAGTTACTTTTACCTTCTGATGACTACTGTTCCAAAGACACCACCTTCCTGTTTTGTCATAAGTTGAGTCATGAGCTCGAATTTAATTCGTTCGTCCCTCGTTTATCGCAGTTAATTGGTTCCTGACCAGGATTCAATTGATTCGGTTATCATGTTTTCATTAATTCATTGTACTATCTCTCTATTTATTAAATATTTACCATATTTACTGTATATACTATATATACTACATTTGTTTACTATGCTCCCTCGCTGTACCGCGGGTTTTAGAAATGAAGTCAGTGATAAACGATCCCTGTTTTGGTAGACTATTACCTTAACAGTGCATGTTAAGTTGAAAAGCCAGCCATGGCATGTCCGACACGATAGAGTGGAAAAAAGTTCTCCTCCCATCTCGTGTGGAAGTGGTAAGGGATTTAACCGGTTAGCGCACTAGCTTGATAGATAGATATTTTATTAATCTCCAAGAGAAAGGAAAATTAGTTTTTTGTTTGTCATAATATTTCAACTTTAAAAATAATATATTTTTTCTTTATTTATTTCCATTTAATGCTACACATTTCCTCACAGTATTATGACTTTAGTTAACTAAAATAACGTTATTTTCAACATTATTCTTGTAAAATTATGACTTTTCCCGTTAGATTACAATGTTTTTCTTTTAATATTTTGACCTTATTCTTCTAAAAGTGCTGCTGATGTTTCCATTTTTGCTGTTTTTGCTTCCTTTTTAAAAATTTTTCTTGTTAAATTATATTTTTACAAGGTCGCACTGGCCCTGGGCCGCATTTTGGACACCCCTGCTCTAAAGTACTACATTGATGGATGGATGGTAGATACTTTAGATGCATTCGTTACCAAGAGGAATTCACATTTCCAGCAGCTCTGCAAAAATGTCATTATAAATTGCAGCATAAGAATTGCACTGTGGCGTAAACAATGACTAAAAGGTGTATACATGTGACTATAGGGGTGTTATTTCATGTCTACAGGGCTCTAATACTGTTAAAAAGCGTATTTGGGAAGTCCTAAACAGATTTCCTGTGCTCTACCTAAAAAGTATTCCATTTATTAACGTGGAATCCTATAACCTATGAAGATGATCTGGCAACCCGTGCGTGTTAAACATGCTGGACACGATGCCATGATGTCACGAACAATACAAAGACAACACAAACGGACGCAGGCGGCAAATGCGAGGAAACCTGTCAGGGCAAATTCAGCAGCACTGTCGGCTATTGAGCTGTTTTGATTACCGTCCACCTTGCCTCAGGACAACACCAGATTGCTATTTGTCTGCCGTGTGCAGCCCAAAGGAGCTTCTAATGAGCTCCTCAGTCTTTTGAGACTCCGGGGAGAATTGAGGAGTACAGATCTGCTGGCTGCACATGCTGGTGAAGCAGATATGTTTCGTTTGGAGGAAGCGCGGCTTTAGTCACAGCCGGATGCTTCGCTTTCATGGAGGAGAACAACGAAATGGAACAAGGCCAGCCTTGTAGGCAGAAAATACGCAAGACCTCCTTTGCTCAGAATATAGCGACTCACCTGTTTTTTGGTCCTCCTGAACTTATGCTGGCGATTATTCTTTATGTACACAAAGCTCGGGGGCGGTATTGACCCCCCATCATCCTGCCCCAAACAACGAATAAAAAATACAGATAAGCTGGGCAGTAAAGAATGCTTTATCGGTACTATAAACTGCGAGGTTATTCCCACGCGTCACATTCCTGCTGCTCACCTTCAATTGTAGGCGGTTGTGTAACGTTAGCAGTTTAACACTTCAGGGCTGGGGTGTCCAAAATCCGGCCCAGGGCCATTTACGGCACGTGGCTGTTTTGGGTTTTTTTTTGGCCCTCGGCACGTTAAAACACCATTTAACAGGAAAACTAAAAAAAATAAAACAATGACAGCAAAAATGGAAAGATCAGCAGTAATTTTACAAGAATAGTGTCAGAATATTATTGTAATATAAGAAGAAAAGTCTAAATTTTACAAGAATAATGTTAAAAATGACGTCATTTTAGTAGAATAAAGTCATACTATGAGAAAAATAGTAGCATTCAACGGAAATCTCGAAAGAAAAAATACATTATTTTTAAAGTTGGAATATTATGGCAAAAAAAAAACAATCAATAAGGTTGTATTTAAAAAAAAATGAAGTCAAAATTGATGTTTTTTCCTTTTTGTGGGGGGTAAATAAAGTATCTATTTGTTTATCTATCTAGCTATCTAAATTGAATTCCGTTAGCCTTTAGTCACATACCACTTCCACACGAAATTGGAGGAGAATTTTTGTAACATGTTGGACATGTCATGGCTTACTTTTCAAATCCAGGCAGTATTAAGGTAATATTATATGTCATTGTTATATGTCATCACTGAAACTGAACAAAGAAGGATTTATTTTTAAAAAGCACAAACGGAAAAAAAATGCTGTAATTTCCAGAGACTAAAGTCAAAATATTGATATTGAATATGATTTTTTATTCTGGAAAAAAGTCATATTGTAAGAGATGGAATAATATTAAAATCATTTTAGTGGCATAAAGTTCAAGTATTTGTTGAAGTTGTTATTAGAAACAAAACAAAATAAAGCTGTAACTTTTGACAAATGAAAGAGTTAGCATATCATGTGCATCAAGTCAAAATATTATGTGCATAAAGTCGTAGTATTATCTGAATAAAGTCATACTATTAAGAGAAGAAAATGCACAAAGATTATATCAGAAGAACGTTGAAATATTTGGAAAATTAAAATAAAACAACTGGGATAAAAGAGCCAACGTTTATCGCTTTTATTGCAAATGTCGATCCAAAATTGGAGGAGAACATCAAGCAGGCAGGGGGGTCTATGGAATAAGACATATTTATGAATGTATCAAGTACTAGTTTTTCGTTTTCACTGGTGGTCCTGGAAGACTTTTCGATGTCCTGCAGCCATAAAATTATATGAGGATTACACCCCCCCCCCAAAAAAACTCTTACCTGTTTAAAAAACAAAAAATAATAATAATTGTATTACAAAATCCCTCCATCTCTTTTCTATGCCGCTTGTTCCCACTAGGGTCGTGGAGGGCAAGCTGGAGCCTATCCCAGCGGACTTTGGGCAAGGGGCAAATGGGTACCCCCTGGACTGGTAACTCCAAAACAAAAACTTTTTTTTTTTTTTTACATTGTTAGCCATGAAAAAGGTACTTAGGTAAAAAAATAGTTTTACCCATTCCCTCGATGCTTCTGGCCAAAGTCTTAAGGAAATCCTCAAGCAATGAACAATTCCCGTGATGCCGACAACCGATTATGTCTACAGTACGTGAGTACGTGAGTCAGCCAACCCACCTGTTTCCCCGCAGAAACTGACATTTTTAAAAAAAACACATCCTGTAGGCCAGGGCGTGGGCAAACGTTCTGACACGGGGGCCACATTGGGTTAAAACTTGGGGCCGTCTATGCATATAGTAGGTGGGACCCAAACAGACCGACGCGGCGCCAGAAAACCAGAACAAGACATCCGCAGCAAGTTGACGCATCGCACACATCAAGCACTTCATGAACAGCAACTAAGCGCTAAACATAACACGGAATTTAAATATTCCCAAATGCCCGCAAGGCATGCTGGGGAGTCCAGCTGCAACAACAATACAAATTATGAATATTAAACCTTGGACATGAAGAGTATGTTAATCTGTCTGCGGTGACTTCTGTAACAAAATTGTGGGGGAAAGAGTACCACAAGCTACCCAGCATGCCTTGTGGCAGGAATATATGGGTGGTTTTTTTGGCATTGGGCGTAGGTATTTGTATGCCCACATGGTGTAGGTGTGACTGTTGCTTGGATGACTGTTTTGCGTACCACAATAGCACCGCAAGTCATGTGGCCTTGCTACAGTTTCTTGTTAGAGGTGTGGCCCGCGGGCCGCAGTTTGCCCACCCCTGCTGTAGGCCAAACTTTTTCCAGCCAGGGACAGATTAGGTTCCCATGTATTTTGTTTTATTCAACTCAGGCGTCCCACGTAAGTCACAGCCACCTTGTTGATAAATCTCTTTATTGAGCGTGATGCATTTGCATGCGACATTTAAAACAGGCATCCCTCGTGGGAAAAAAAACAACCACCATGCGTCAGCCACAGCCCCGGATATGCGCCGAAGGATTCAAATGCACTTGAGCAGGTAGGAGTTGCAGTTGGCTCCCCTGCTGCAGTCGCAGAGCTTTCCGATCCGGGGCCCGAACTTCATGGCGCAGCGGTCGCCGATCCCACACTGGGGAGCAAACACACACACTCAGCAACATAATGATTGATATTTTTTGGTTTGTTTGAATGTTTATTTTTGGTTTTTTGTTGATATTGTCTTATTTATGTATTATTATGCTGGGAATAAGACACAAGAGACCTTTTCGGGCAAAAAAAAGAGTACGTTGTAGGTAGTTTTTGCGTTACTTTAGTTATTTTAGTTGCTTTAACAAACGAACGTACCCCACTTTTGACTCACTGATATTGTCAAAGGTGTTCAAAGTGCGGCCCGGGGGCTGTTTTTTGCGTACCCTCCAAAAATATGATTTAACTAGCAATTTTACAAGAATTAGGAAGTTAAAATATTGGGGGGGGGGAAGTTGTTATTAAATGGTTATATGTTACTAAAGCACTATGACTACATCATCGATAGGGTAACTAACCTACAACGGGTCATAATAGTAATATAATAGAATATTATGAGGAAAAATAACGTCATTTGGGTAAAATATTGAAGTAAGACTTTTTTTATTGTTTTAAATTTTATTTAAAGCAAAGAAAGTCTTAATTTTGCGAGAAAAAAAAATGCAAGAAAAAAAGTTGGAATAGTTGGGAAAAAAAACCAACACAAAATTGTAAAATTGTACGAAAAAAAAGGTGCAATATTACAAGCTTTAATTATGTAATTATGTAAACAATTGTATGGTATTTTTCAAGTTGGAATACTATGACAAACAAACAAAACAACATAAAGTTTCAGAAAACTGGGTTGGAGGAAAACTTTTTTTCATATAATATTACGGGAATAATGTCAAAATATTCCATGAATAAAGTCATAATTTTATGGGAATAAATCATAATATTAAAAAAATAATATTTACAAAGATATTTAATAAAGAAGGATGAAATATTTGGTTAAAAAACAACAGCAAAAATGGGGGAAAAAAGAGCAAAGACTGAAGTTGAAACAGCCTATAGACTTTATATGACTATGCTGTATAGGACTATGCTGTATATGACTATGCTGTATATCACTATACTGTATATGACTATACTGTATGTGACTATGCTGTTTATGACTATGCTGTATATCACTATACTGTATATGACTATGCTGTATATGACTATCCTGTATATGATTATGCTGTATAGGACTATGCTGTATATGACTATGCTGTATATGACTATGCTGTTTATGACTATGCTGTATATGACTATGCTGTATATGACTATCCTGTATATGACTATGCTGTTTATGACTATGCTGTATATCACTATACTGTATATGACTATGCTGTATATGACTATCCTGTATATGACTATGCTGTATATGACTATGCTGTATATGACTATGCTGTATATGACTATGCTGTATATGACTATCCTGTATATGACTATGCTGTATATGACTATGCTGTATATGACTATCCTGTATATGACTATGCTGTATATGACTATGCTGTATATGACTATCCTGTATATGACTATGCTGTATATGACTATGCTGTATATGACTATCCTGTATATGACTATGCTGTATATGACTATGCTGTATATGACTATCCTGTATATGACTATGCTGTATATGACTATGCTGTATATGACTATCCTGTATATGACTATGCTGTATATGACTATGCTGTATATGACTATCCTGTATATGACTATGCTGTATATGACTATGCTGTATATGACTATCCTGTATATGACTATGCTGTATATGACTATGCTGTATATGACTATCCTGTATATGACTATGCTGTATATGACTATGCTGTATATGACTATCCTGTATATGACTATGCTGTATATGACTATGCTGTATATGACTATCCTGTATATGACTATGCTGTATATGACTATGCTGTATATGACTATCCTGTATATGACTATGCTGTATATGACTATGCTGTATATGACTATCCTGTATATGACTATGCTGTATATGACTATGCTGTATATGACTATCCTGTATATGACTATGCTGTATATGACTATGCTGTATATGACTATCCTGTATATGACTATGCTGTATATGACTATGCTGTATATGACTATCCTGTATATGACTATGCTGTATATGACTATGCTGTATATGACTATCCTGTATATGACTATGCTGTATATGACTATGCTGTATATGACTATCCTGTATATGACTATGCTGTATATGACTATGCTGTATATGACTATCCTGTATATGACTATGCTGTATATGACTATGCTGTATATGACTATCCTGTATATGACTATGCTGTATATGACTATGCTGTATATGACTATCCTGTATATGACTATGCTGTATATGACTATGCTGTATATGACTATGCTGTATATGACTATGCTGTTTATGACTATGCTGTATATGACTATGCTGTATATGACTATGCTGTATATGACTATCCTGTATATGACTATGCTGTTTATGACTATGCTGTATATGACTATACTGTATGTGACTACGCTGAGGTGCATTATTTTATACAGTACATAAACTCGTAGCATGTCACACTTGTACTACAGTATAAAATGTCAAGCTACTCACCACTAATGAACGATACTGTGAGATAATCGATGAATCACGCTGTACAAGTATCACTCGCAGCAGCAATGATGCGTTCAAGGACCGCCGAACAAAGTGGGAAATCTCAATGCTTGACGAAAAAACATTATGACTGAAGCGTAAAGATATAACTGGATAACCTCACATCGTGTTCATAAATGATTACCGACTTGGAAATATTTTGATTGTTTATTGTTTTATTTCTTGTGAGCTTGTTCGCTATTGTGTGAAAGTATGTGAATTATTATGTGGGTTTTTTTGTCATTTATTGTGAATTTCTTTTTAATTGTGACAAACTTTTATCAGCGTTGTCAATTATGGCCTATCGGATCAATACCAGAATCTGCGGTATCGCCCACCCCCAATTGGAATTGTCTCAGTAAGAAGCGGACGGGAGCGTTGACAGACTTCCTTCCCAGGCAGCTCATTTGAGTCGGAGAGCAATCGACTGGCCGGAAGTCGGTAATTGCTCCGAGAAAATATTGGCTCCTGTGTTAATTGGAGCAGCAGTGGGAAGAGGAACAAAACAGAGCACCGGGTCGCTCAAATTGTCATCATAATAAGCAATAACATCCAGTTACCAACGGGATGCTGCCTCTCTTCTCCGTGGAAACCCGGTTACGGACCTTGCCCAGTAAGACCTCCAGCGCTTCCACCTGCTCAGCAAGGAAGCAGAACTCAACATCACTTCAGCAATGACATAAGAAGTTCATATACATGCATACACATCGACGATATTTCAATCATATAGCAACATTTTCGAGAGAGTACCAAAGTAATTGTACCCTGCTTGCATTTGTACTTGCTGCATGTGACATTTTCTGCTGGGTGACAATAATGGGAAATATAAGTACAATATAAGTATTCATTCATATAAGCATTCCCTATAATCTATATAATGATAATGTTAATATTAATAACACCACTACTGCTGTCTACGACTCCGGCTACATTTTTTTTGTAAAATTGTAACTGCATGTTGATAATAATAGTAATAATCATACTCATCGTCATTCAAAAGGACAGGTGGAAAAAGCCATAAACAAAGCGGAGCCAATGTGTACACAAGCACTGACCAGTTCTCGGTCCCCCGCCGGTTGGTTTCTGTCCACTTCCAAGTCCTCAGCAGAAACCTCCCGGGACGCCTGGCCGAGACAGAGGGCGGCCAGCAGGCTGACCGCCAGCACCCCGCGGAGAACAGCGGAACTCTCCATGGTTCTAGGGTCCCTGCCGGGCGGGCGGAAGTGCGCCGGTGCGGTGAGGAGGAGAAGCGAAGACGAGATGAGCGGCAGAAGTTGCGAGCAGGTTCACGTGAGCGCGTCCCTCCGAGGGAGGAGTTGCTGCCCTCTTATAAAGACTTACGGCCCCGCCCGAGAGGCCACTGCGGCAGGCTGGAGGATGCTGAAAGTGCCGGATCTGTCAACATATATGTCTATATATATATATATATATCTATACACATACATGTACATGTACATATACATATATATATATATTTAAAATTAATTCATGCATATTTGAGCTCTTTTTACATCATTTATGGCCTCATGTAGTGGTTTTCAAACCAGGGGGCCCGGCATTATGACGGGGGTGCGCAAAAAGTACAACCCACCCGACAGTACCATACGCAGACACAGGTCTTGGAGCTCTGCCATGCAGGACGTTTTTGCCCAGAGTCTTTCTTATGGTGGAGTCATGAACACTGACCGGAACTGAGGCAAGTGAGACCTGCAGTTCTTTGTTGTTGCGCGGGTCTTTTGTGACTTCTTGTTTGAGTCATCTCGGGGTAACTTTGAATGGCCGGCCACTCCTGGGAAGGTTCACCACTGTTGTTCAGACATGGTTTTGCTCTCACTGTAGTTTGCTGGAGTCCCAAAGCTATAGAAACGGCTTAGTTGTGTTTTAACCGGAGAAGAAGTCACTGTAGGTTTGGATTTTTTTTCCTCTCTAAATAATAAAACGTTTCATTCGAAAACTGCCTGCAAATGACGGTCCCTGTGTATAATGACCGGGTGCTCTAAGACGGATTTGTTACGGTTTGGCCTTTGGGTGCAACAGCAGAAGCAAATCCCTCACTAGGTTTCACTTGATACTCCACCAATCTCATTCATGATAATTGCAAGCAACACACAACCGGAGGCGCCGGAATCGGATATTTGTCAGCCTTTAACTACCAATAAGCCCGTGCTAATTCCACAATGATCGTAGTACAGCACGTTTGCTTCTTGACATTTGTGACCGGTAGCAACGAAACCAAGTCACTTTTAGGAATAGTTTGTTAGATTTTGTTTTATTGATCACCAGTATCGTGTCAAATGTCACTGTTACATCGAAAAGCAAAGCTGGAACAAGAAAAACAGCAAATTCTACCTAAATGACAAAAACTATGACTAGTATTTGCTGGTGACAACAAAGCGATGTAGTATTTATCCTGAAGATAGAGGCATGCCCAGAAAAGTTTCGCTCTTTTGCGGTGCCAAGCGACAGTCGTTAGTAAACCAACGACTCCCGTTTGGCTGGAATCCCTTTGTGAGCTTTCCACTCGGACGTAAACACGGTCATGGTCTATTTCTTGGAGGTGAGATTGTTTTTGTGGGTATGCGGTGTCGGACCAACCTTTGAGTCAAAGTGTTACCGGTTTGTTGTGTTGGTTAAAAACCCTTCCGACTTTCCCAGATAGACTCGAGACCTACGAGCTGACAATAAAATTGCACCTACAACTCTTTTCTTCCTTCAGCACCCTGCTTTTGTGCAGCTGTGGGTACAGAGTAAAACGTGGTGTCTTTGAATGCAACCCCACATTGCTCATAACAACAACAAGGGCGAGCTCATTTTGCCACCAATGGTTAAGCACTGCATTGGCCACCACCAGGGGGCGCTTCACCGTGGCCAGCCATTCATCCGTCCATTTTCTATAGCGCTCATCCTCATTAGGGTCGTGGGTATGCTGGAGCCTATCCCAGCTGACTTTGGGCGGGAGGCCGGGTACCCCCTGGACTGGTCAACCAGCCATTCAAACAGTGGTCAGAAGAAAGGCTGGACACCTTTTTACTGGCATTTACTTGACTGTATTACTTTACTTGTGCAGTAATTCCATTACTCTCATTATTTTCCATCCTCACGATATTTGATTCTTGTCTTTATTCCTCATTTTCAATCAGCGTTAATCGTTACACCATAATAATGCGGTTAAAGGGTGAGTCAAATGTAACTATTGAGTCATTTAGTTGTAGGCAAGTAAATAATAATAAAATATATGAATATTTATATATATACTGTACATAAATGTATCTAGATCTTGAATTACGTATTCTGTTGATTACACCCAAATATACATAATCCCATCCTTTCATTTAGTTTTCTTTCACGAAAATACAGATGGTGATTAATCGTGATTAGTCAACTTAAAAAGCATGATTAATCTGCTTGACAGCACTAACATACAAATATGTACACACATGCTCCTTTAAGGAGCAGTGTCCGAGTTTTAAATAAATGTTTATAAATATACATAAATAAATATTTGGTCAAATTTTATTTATTTAATATTAGTTATATGAGTCATATTTCAATGACGTGCTTTCCCCAGTGTATTTACATATTTGACGTACCCTGAGGGGTGCCAGTCCCCCCCCATTGGTCAACCAGTAGGCCTTCTTCATGCCTTGTCCCGCCCACACCGGACAGCAGGGGGCGCTGCGCCGCCACCTTGGCTGCGGGGAAGCTCGCAAGAAGTCGGTTTCCTGAAACGCATACTTCTGGATTAGGAAGAACACACCCAGTGACATCAGTCAAGTTTGAAGAAGAAGAAAAAGTTTCAACTGGAAGTGTGCAGAGAAGAAGCAAGAGGACCAAAAGGGGGTCCCGGTCGCAGTTCTTTGGACTTGAGGCGGCTTTTTTTGGGGGGTGGGGGGCTTTATTTGGAGGTCGGCGGCCAAAGTGAGTTGGTTTGTTCTCAAGGTGGACGTTTTTTATGCTTGTGACGAGCGGAGAGGGCAGGATGTCAACTTCAGACGAGCAAGACGGGCCGAGGCCGAGATATGGCTGTAAGTTGTCCCTTTTTCTTTCATATGGCGCCCGCTCCCACTTTGAAGTCGTTTTTTTGGTGGCGTTTGAACGCACCCTGGCAGATCACGGCGGCACGTTCACCACCTCGTTCCGACTTCCGCGTTCAAGCACGTCGGCACGCGCACTCGCGCGCTCGCGCGGCCCTCCTTCCCAAAGTGAGGGGACGCTAAAGAAGGATCGGACCTTCCGAGCATGAAAACCAGCCAGAGGCGTCATGGAGGAAGTATGTACGCTCCACTTCACTCCCTGTCTGTGATGCCGCACAGCGGGCGGGCTCGAACCTTTTCCACTCAACCGGTTACCCTGCAGACCGTCACGTGGTCCCACTTGCACACTTTCTACGTGCCAACCCCCTGTTTACAGAATTCACAGGAAAAACGTCCAATTCACCCTAAATAACGAGGGATGCCCGATAATATCAGCCTGATGTCGGCATCAGTCGGAAAATCACGGAGTGAATCGCACCGGGGAAGCGGACCTGTGCAGTTCCTCGAGCCCGCTCGCCAGTATTTCCCAGATGTTTGCTTACCCGAGTTGTACAATGTTGTTTACAGCCACGTCTGAGTTGGACGCTATCGGCATGTTGGATGTTCCTGGTGATAATACTAGTAAAAGCGTACAGCACGCATGCACTGCAGTTAGCCCCCCCCACACACAATGCATTGGGGGTGTAACGATTCGAGGGTGATAACGCTTCAATTATAGCTGTAGCCATAGCTAAAGGAGTACCCCAAGGTTCTGTTCTGGGTCCGTCGTTGTTTTCCATTTATGTGAAAAATCTTTGTAAAACGCATCACGCGCCTTTTTTGGTTTTTATGCACATGGTACAGTCACCTCCTTCATTTAGGGGCTGTTGGTTCCTTGCAGTCCCCGTTTGAGGCGGTTTAGTCACATCCAAGTCAGCTAAAAGCAGACGCATCTAAAGGTATGGTTGGCGCTAATGGGAAAAGGTGATGATCAGCACCTCCTTCAATTCGAGGGAAGGAGCTCATCTAATAAACCCGCAGGGTCTCGGCCCTCCATGGCGCCGGTTTGAGACCCCTGACACTGAGTACGTAAACTGAAGGCTAAAACTTGTGGTTTTCTTCAGAAATCAGTCCTGCTTCTCATCCGGAAGCGTTTGAATTTCTGCAACTGTGCTACCTTTGCTGGATTATGCTGACCTCCTTTTGCATGTACATGCCGAAATACCAACACCAGTATGCTCTGCGCTCTCAGAAAAACCTACTGATGGTGGTTCCTGGAGTCACAACACTCCAGGAAGGTGAGACAGCGTTTCAGTACGCTGCAGTTTTTGCACGGCATGATCTGCAGAGTGACCCCCCCTTGATCCCAGCGGCAGGAGAATGTGAGGCTTTTTTTAAGCAACGTGAAAGGAACGGGCGTGGCCTTTGTAACTGTTGATTGTTCACCGTGAAAGTTGTATTGCGTTTTGGGAATGCCTCAAATATAAACACACACACTTCAGCTTGACTTACCAATGAGTGGATCAACAGGTGGAATTACATCAACTCCATCCATGGTGCGTTCACTGCCCCCTGAAACAGTCTTTGTGCTTCACCGATGATGTTTTTTTTGTCAAAGGTTGACATTTTCTACTTTGTGCAGCCGTTCCTGAACACAGCATAGTTGCTTTACATGTATGACGCAACCCTGTGTGGCCTGAGTTGACTCAGGTTGATGTCGTACGTGGTTACTGGGATAAGAATAGCGACACGCGTGTCATGTGTGGCTCGGGGGTTCTCAACTGGTGGGCCGGGACCCATGTGTGGCCTGCGTTGTGTCGCTAACGTCGTGGCACAATGTACCTCGCGAGGTGCGCGCGCCGTGTTGTGGGGCAGCTACATGGCGTGGAGACACACAGCTGCAGATCTCCGCTGGAGAGCACGGTGCGGATCTCGCTGTGGGGAAAACAGGCCCTTTAAATTTAGGATATACTTGAGAAATGGGGTTGAGAACCACTGGTGTAGATTATGCAAACTGGTCTTCTCCGCCAGCACCTGGGCTAGCCACAAGAGGGGCTTGTTGGTATTACTTAGGTGACTAATAAATGAGCCTGACTTCCTTAGAAAAGTCCCTCAGGGTCATGTACTGTGCCAATAAGCTCCGAGGAAAGTGGGCAACATTATCCAACCAGGGAGGCTGTTTGTGGAAAAATATGGAATTATAAGATATGGAATTGCCCTGCGATTGGCTGGCGACCAGTGCAGGGTGTACCCCGCCTCCTGCCCAAAGTCAGCTGGGATAGGCTCCAGCATACCCGCGAGCCTAATGAGGATAAGTGGTATAGAAAATGAACGAATGAATGAAGATATGGAATTCATATTCACTGTAGGAATTCCGCTACGCAGCGAATGCATCTTTGGCTTTTTTTTTTTTAAATTTAACGTGTGTGTTAATGAATTTTTTGTGTGCTCCAGCCGTCCTGGATGGCGTGGAGCGACTCACGGCGGAGGAGATGGACGAGAGGCGGCAGCAGAACATGGCCTACGAGTATCTTTGTCACCTGGAAGAGGCAAAAAGGTAAGAGCTGGAAGTCTATTCCGGGAATTAGCATCACCGTGGAAACGCTATTCTAGTGCAACTGCTTTTTATCGTAAAAGTTTGTATGCGACTGTGGAGGAGATGCAGTCAGCTGCACTGCTTACTTGTGCGTGCGGGCGGGCATGTGTCAAGCTCAATCCTTCCAACTGACTCACACACACGGTGCACATGGATGTGCACACTTTGAATGCAGCTGTGGAGGAGCAATCGCATTACAGTTGGCTGCGCTCATGCATGTCCGTGTCGATGCTGGAAGTCTGTTCCGGGAGTTAGCATCACCGTGGCGAGGCTTTTCTATTGCAACTGCTTTCTAGTATTAAAATGTGTGAAATGTACCTGTGGAGGAGCGATTGCAATACAGTACAGTTGGGTCTGCTACTTTGTTTTTTTATATGTATTTATATGTGTATATAAGTATATGTATATATATATGTGTGTGGGTGTACATGTATGTATGTATATATATATGTGTGTGGGTGTACATGTATGTATGTATATATATATGTGTGTGGGTGTACATGTATGTATGTATGTATATATATATGTGTGTGGGTGTACATGTATGTATGTATGTATGTATGTATGTGTATATGTAAATGTATGTATTTATGTCTATATGTGCATGTATGTATGTATGTGTATATGTATGTGTGTGTATATATACATGTGTGTATGTATATATATATATATATATACATATATATATATATATATATATATATACATATATGTATACGTATGTATATATATATATGTATATATACATACATATATACACACACATACGTGTATATATATATATATATGTGTGTGTATATATATGTTTATGTATATATATATGTATACGTGTATGTATGTATATATGTATACGTGTATGTATGTATATGTATATATATATTTTTGTATATATACACACATCTACACATACGTATATATATATATATATATATATATATTATACATACGTATACATATATATGTATGTGTGTGTATACACACACACATACATACGCACACAGACACACACACTATATATGCTGTATATTCCTGACCGTGTGTTAACGGCCCGGCATGTTTGCCTTTTGGTGACTCAGGGTGGGTTCCTTGCAGGCACAGATTTAAAAGAGGAAGAATCGCATGAGACAGGAAGTGACTCAGACCCCTGTTGATTTTTGTGTCTCCCTCGGTTGCCACAGGAACGTGCCGTTGTCATAGAAATAGGTTCCGGTGTGCGTCGTTGTGAAAGCGGATGGATTGAATGTAAACGCATCCACTCTACGTTTCTGATACGTTGGTGATGCTCGGGGATATTGGAGGGGTGTTAATGCCTTGCTCATAGTGGAAAGTTGACGCTAAACTTCCAGACTTGGCTGATTCCACCTGCATGCGTCAGACCAGGCTATGCAGACTTTCTCCGATGAAATCAAGTCACGCGGTGGAAGATAATGTGACTTTTTGGGTTTCTCTTACATGGGATGAGCGAGCCCCTTTTCATAGTCCGTCTGTTAGAATGAACGATACGTTGACATAAATCCCATTTTGACTTAGCTGACAGTGACAGAAACGTAAGGAATATGGATTTTTTGGTGCCGAAAATTCAGACACGGGAATAAAACCCCCTAAAAAAACACACGGGCTACTGAGCAGTAACCTGCGACAACCTCAAACTTCCTGTCCGTACATCAATCCGCTCCCCCAGGGGGTATTAATAGCAACACACATGCGAATGAGTCTTAATTATGTCTTAAATGGCTTATTTTCTCTTATTGCTGCAATATTTGATAATATGAGTGCAAAAATGACTCTTTAGCAGGGGTGGGCAAAGTTTTTGACTTGCGGGTCACGTTGGTTTGGTTTAATTAGTTGCGAACATGCATACATTGTACAAAGAATTATTCTTGTTACATTCCTCGGTTCTACATGTTGGAAAAGGAGTTGGAAAAAGCAGAGCTTATTTAGGTTAAAACTTTATATCCAGGTAGCATCAAACAAAACGCGTACTTGCTCACGGTGCAACGAAACGAAAACGCAGCAAGTTAACACGTCACTTAAGTCAACTATCAACAACAACTAAGCGCTAAACATAACAGGTGGCTTAACTGTTATTTCCAAATGCCCACAAGGCATGCTGGGTAGTCATTCCATCTGCAACAGCAATATGAACTTTAAAACATTGGATATCAAGAGTATGAGAGGATTACCTCTTTGTTTAGTTCTCTGACAACCTCCTCAACATATTATGCAATCTAGCAAAAGCAAAAAGAAAGCTACCCAGCATGCCTTGCAGCAGGAATATATTGGTGATTTTTGGCATGGGAACTACTACTACTCCACTACTCTACTTGGGCTGGAACCAATTAACTGCAATAAACAAGAGATTACTGTATATTTGAGTGTCAACAGTCCAGAGCAATGGAGAGTGTGGAAAAGCAGTGAAGAAGCGTGTGCAGGCAGGCTGGATTGGGTAGAGAAACGTGTCGGGTGCGATAGAGTTTCAGCTAAAATGAAAGGAAAGTGTACAAAATGGTAGCGAGACCAGCGATGTTGTTAGGTCTGGAGACAGGAAGCAGAGCTGGAGGTAGCAGAGATGAAGATAATGAGGTTCTCTTTGGGTGTGACCAGGATGGACAGGATCAGGAATTAGTACATCAGAGGGACAGCACATGTTAGAGGTTTTGCAGGTTTTGAGGGAAAAGCAATATAGTGTAGAATTACAGTATTTGGGCCGTTGTTGTTCTTGTCGCTGCTGCCTGCCCCTTTTATCAATTTGGGCTTTATTCCCATGAGAACTTCAGAATCCATTTTGAAAACACACCTAATTGGTCCGAAAATGTCATCATCACACTTGAGGAATGTTGGGAAAAAATGTTGGCGGGTTGAGCTGCGCGTGTCGGTGTGGCACCCGCCCGTGGTTGGGCAGCGAATGGCAAGAGGGAATGCCCGCTGCAGGTGCACAGCAGGATGTGTGAGTGCAATTGTGCACCTTTTTGTGACAGCGTCTGCCTTTCGCCTGGAGCGTAGAACCGGTCGATGCATCAACAGATTGATCACCAACGTGGAAGCGACGGGTTACTTTGATTCCACAGTTTTTCCTTCAGCCCGCATTTGCATTGTTTACGTTGAAAGTAGTGTGTAGCCATTATTTGTATGCTCTTCCTCATTTCCCTGACAAAAATCCCTCAATAAATTCCTCTAAAATGTACTTTGGACGTGTGTTCATTTTTCCCCAAAAAGTTAGTACAAAAATAAATAAATAAAAATGACTAATACATGTTAACGATAATCAAAATAAACACTAATAAATAAATAAATGAAAACCGTTTGTAAAACAATTATAAAAAAAGAAAAATGTTAAACGAAACTGTAAAAAAATGACTTATAAGTAAAAAATGAAAAAAAAGGGAAAAACAAAAAGATTTAAATAGAAGCTTGAACAATAATAAAATAAATAGAAATAAAATGACCTAAAATGTAAAAAATAATGACTAAGTAGAAATAAAATGACTTAAAGTGTAAACAAATAATAAATAAATACTTCAATGTAAAAAAAAATGAATACAAATAATAAAAATGACTAATGTCATGAATGCTAGGTCTTGTTTTCTGAGAATCTACTGCCCCTACTGGTAACTCGTTTGCCATGTAGCAATAAAATATACTAATAAAAGTGATTCATCTGGTCAGTCACATGGCACTGCGATTCTTTTCAACACGACTGCATAAAGACCCGGAACCAGAACCAAACGATGACTTTCCAAATGCTTTTGTCTCGCATTCTTTGTCAGTCATTTGTCTTTTTAAACAGTGACTCCTTATTTTAATGATGTAGAGCATTTCAACCTGCAGGGTCTAGTGCTTCGTCACGCAGCAAATACTGACACCTAGCGGCCAATGTAGAATACTACATTCACAGTTAGAATGCGTTTTGGTTTGTAGTTTTAGTTGACTGAAAACCCTCCGTTCAGGCCGAGAATACGTAAAATGGACTTTAATATGCATTTTAATTCATGAATGAATTTAACGCGGTGTACACCCCGTAGCCTGGTAGGAACCATAACCACTCATCCCGTGACGCTTCCCATGCGGCGCGGCGCCGGTCCGTACGTAAGAACTTGATATTTCAGCAAGATCCAAAGTCTTACTCAACATTCTCCAAAACAACAGATTGTGACAGTTGTTATGGCGCAATCCTGAGCCGCACAACTTCTCCGCCGCAATGCCGGCCCAGTTTCCCCCTCCGGCTCCGGCCAGTTCCTTGTAATTTCCTGTTTTCAAACAACTGTGTCCAAATCCTCTTGTGAGTTTGCTGCTGTCGAAGTGCACGTTACGCAATAGCAGAGCGGCCTTTGTGTTGCGTGCGAGTGGGACAATGACACGTTAATGATGCGTTCGAGTGTTATTTCCGTGACGCGACCCGCACTCTGCCCCCCTCACCCGACTCTTAGTATGATTACCTCGTGTGTGTGTTTGCCAGACCTGCCGACATGTACCGACTTTGACCTTTGCATACCCTCCTACTGCTTTCCGCGTACACGTTTGGTTGCATTTTGCCCGTTTCAGTTTCGAGTCGGGAGGCCTAGATCCGGGCCCTGGTGGTCTAGTGGTGTGGGTTTCATTTCGTGCAGCAGAAGACGCGCGTGCGCACGCCGTGTCCCACAATTCTGACGTGTCCCGGGCTCCGCTATGTTGTGGCGGAGAGGCGAGTTCCCGCTAGTGTACCCAGCATGCCTTGTGGTCGCTGTGTGAATAATGGCCTTGTCGTTCTCACCCGCAGAGTTGATTGATGGACTGTGTTGTTGTCAAGCAAATTGAAATACAATAAAAAAAATAAAAACTACGTAAGCTAAAACTAAGGGTGGGGCCGGCACCCCCATCATTTCCGTCCTATTTAGTGATGAAAAATGTGTTTTTCATTGGTTTCATGATTTTCTCGTTGTTTTTTTTAACATTAAGAGAGATGATGTAAGTGATGATGTGGTCATTTCTTTCGGGTGGGTACAATATTTACACTTTATACCAAAGAATTACGCCATTTCGGGGGAAAATCTCGTCTCCCACTAGGACAACTCGAAGATACGAAAGCCCCTCCGGAAAAGAAATGCATTTTGGGTCTTGAGGTTCCGCTGCGCTT
>QODF01000013.1:3196912-3247913 GCA_024372805.1 Oostethus manadensis | reverse complement strand
TTGAAAATTTAATCTAACCAAAGAAAGTTGTCTTTTTTGGAAAATTAGGTTATAATTGGAAAAGAAGGTCATAATATTACAGGAATGAAGTCATAATTACAAGAAAAGTTGCAAAACTTGGAAATTAAAAAAAGAAAAACCCAGCAGAAATAGAAAAAAAAATTGCTGTAATTTTCCAAGTAGAAAGTCAAAATATTCAGAGCAAAAAAGGCACAATTTTACGAGAATAAAAAAATATAAATAAATATCATTTAATTTCAGTAGCATTAAGTAATTTTTTATATTATGAGCAGCAAACAAAACAATATGAAGGTGTGATTTTTGTAATATTAGTTTGGGGGAATATTTATATGGGAATAAAGTCCTATTATTACAATTAAATATATCCTTTTTGTTTTATAATCTGTACTATACCTAAATACTTAATACTTAAAAATGCACACTTTTAGTTGTAATCCCTGTTCAAATATAGAATGTGTGACTTTCATGGCTCTTAGCCCCAAAGCTTCCCCTGCTCTAGTAGATATTAGAATGTTGCTTTGAGGTGGATAGAAATTGTGCAGAAGAACAGAGGATGTGCTTCAACAGCAAGGGGGGTGGGGGGGGGGATCTGGGCCAGTTGCAGGCCTCTTCCTATGAGACTGACCTTCGACCTCAGCACAACTCCAGCTTCCTCGTGGTGCACAAAGGAAAGGGAAGATGATTCCGTTGCCGTCTCTCAACTTTCAGTGCAAATAAAAGATTTTTTTCGTGGCGGAATCTCCCTACAAGCACTAAACCGCCCCCTCCAGAACCAACCATGTTGAAATAACAACACAGGAAAAATTGGGTGGTAATCCCGCTGACGGCATGTGAATGGAAGCTAGCGGGGTTAGCTTAGTTTAGCTTGCTTGTGTGGTTGTGTGTGTGTGTGTGTGTGTTTGCGACTCGGGCTGCTGACCAATTGTGCTTTCCCTCTGTTCTGACCCATAAATGTTGTTATAATGTTAAACAATGCCAACCGAGTCCTACAACGGCTCCCAGGAAATGTTTGTTCGGGTGTGAGGGAAAGGTAATTTTGTCGAGCTTTCCTAAAGAGGCAAGCGTCAGACAGGAGTGGTTGGAGGTGCTGACCCCCGGCCAGCCAGAGAAAAAGATGCTCATCTGTTTACGGGACTGTTTTGTGAACATGGGTCAATACGAAGCTGGAGTATTCGCCAAACTGCCGCTGAAGTCCGACGCCTTTCCGACAGCCGAAGCGTCGGAAGAGCAAACTGTGGCAGTTAATCGGACAAACGCGGTTGTTATGACGGTTGCTGACCGCCGTCAGCTGAGTGACCGACAAGGTCCTTTAATGTAAGATCGGTAAGAAGTTTTAGTTGCCCGCTTTACACTGTGGCTGGAAACCACTCAACAATGCTGAAAAGTCCCACTGGTAGCTGCCTGCTTACTGGTTTAGTGGCGGGTGTGTCCGTGTTTGTGTGAGGCTGGGAAGGGCGTGTCGCCTGATAAAAGAGCTATTAGTCCACAGTCTTTATGGAGCCTTTCACTGTTTTCAGCGCGTAGTGAAAGGGGATGTTTGTTCCTGTCTAGCCGGGCCGGGCCGGGCCTGCCGGCACCACAGGTCGGCCACGCCGGCTTCAACAGGCAGCTTGTGCGGCGCGGAGACCCTCTGTCCCTGCTTCCTGAGCGGGGGGGTCGTGTAAAATGAGCATGGGTGTGTAGGAAGTGTGTATGTGAGGTCCGGCTGGTTAAAAGGAATACACCCTCATCGGCAGAGATGGTGGGAAGCCGCGTGTGCACGGCGCGGGGGTTAGGGGGGGTATGGAGGGAGAAAATGTCCCAACCGTGCTGTGGCTGGACAAAGACCTGATTTATTGGCGAGTGGGAGTGTTTTCCTTGCAGAAGCAAACTGTGCCCGTTTCAAAAGGCCAAGTGTGACCTCACTCGGTCTGCCTCACGGCGGAGTTTCCTCACCGGCAGAGATAAACTCAAGGCTTTCCTAATCGGAGCCGAACTTTGAAGCTCTGTAATCCAGTAGAGTGAAGGAGGAGTGAGGCGTGATTCCGGTTTTGGCGACCAGGAAGGTAACCGTTTAACTGGGTGTGGGACAAAAAAACCTTGTCTTGGGAAGAGATCCTTAATCCGTTGATCGTCATGAAATGTCGCCACTTTGTGATGAAGGTCTCAAAACCGGTTTGTTTTGGGCGCAGAACTTGACTCATAAAGGTCAGAAAATGAGTCAATATTTAATGAAGTCCAAAAGTTCCCAGGTTTTCAGTTATTCACCTTTCATCATAGAGCAATAGAGTTTGTTACACAATTCCTTCATACTTCTGTTCACATTTGATGGCATTTCAGTCAGACTCTGTACTCGGCGCAGGTTCTACGCCTTGGGAGGATCGGGCCTAACAACCATATAATAAACAGAGACCATTATAAAAAATTAAAAAACATAAGGAAGAATTAAGGCGATGACGCGGCTAGTCACGTCGTCGCTCGGGATTAAATTAACCAGCAAAGGAGAAAAAACCATTTCCGCTGTGAGCATCTTACGTAAATCAAATACAACGGAGGAAAATGCGCCGCTTGAGTCGCCAAGCATCTTGCTTGTGAAAAAGCTTATTATTAGTATGAACTACTTGTTTGAATTTTTGTAATATTTGACTTCGTAAATATTGTTTTTTTGTAATGTTTCGACCTTATTCCCGTAATATTGTGACTTTATTTCTGCAATGTCAATTTTCCCCCAACATAAGTTTCCAAATATTACAACTTGAATTCTGTTTTGTTTTTCTTATAATATTACAACTTGTAACGTATATATTTTTCCAACTTAATGTTATAAAATGACATTATTTTTCCTCATAATATTACAATTTTATTCTCGTAAAACTGTGGATTTTTTTTTTTTTCATATTTTGCCTTTAGTCCCGGAAAATTACAGTTGCTTTTTATATATCTGCTGTTGTTATTCAATAAAAATGTCGATTTTCTTGTCCTGTTTATGATTTATATTTTCTTTAATATTTCAGCTACCACTAATATGCTAATATTATGTAATTTTTAACATCATTTTTGTAAAATGACATTTGGACATATTTTGACTTCATTCTTGTATAATTAGTGATTTTTCTATTTTTGCTGCTGTTTTTTTCAGAAATGTTTTCTTGTTAAATTATATTTTGAGAATCAATACAAACCCGGTAAGAATTTGGATGGTTTCAGTTAGAGCCGCGACAATTAATCGATGATGAATTAATCATCCAATTAATCGACAACTAGTTCATATTTTTTCGAAGGAAAACGGGTCGGTTTATGTCGACACGTCATTATTATCGCTAAACGACGACAGCGACGTGACTCTTGTTTACTTACATCTAAAAGTACACGCGGTGACTTCCTGTTCAGTGCAAAGTAAGGTTCAGAATTAAAGCACGGGAGTATCAACGTGGATTCCACCCCAAAATGCACGCATTTGATTTTTTTTTTTTAGATTGTTGGGAAAAAAAAGATTTTGCATGTGCGACAGCCTCACTGTCGTTGCACAACAAAATTCCCATTTGAACACACAATGAAATCATATAACCGGCAGCATGTATGCTAGATTATTACAAATATCTTATTTATTATTATTATTTATATTACAAATATCAAATATCTCTACCTAATATGCCATAAGTGCATTTCCACAGGTTTGTGCGGCCGCAGCTACCGGGCGGCGAAGACATGAGCCGATGGAATTCCGCCCCATGTGGGAGATCTCAGCAGGTCCCCCACATGGCCGCGCGCTGACACGGGCACGCAGCAGGAATGCGCCAAAGAAATGCAATTTCTCACACACGAGGAATGCCGAGGACTCCGGAGAGAAGAGGTTAAAGCAGACTGGGATGTTTGGGTCCCAGTCAAACTCCTGGGAGCGGGGGGGCTGATACATGAATTTCAATTCAAATTGGTTATTAAAATGACTTGCATCAATGCTGTGTTTGATTTCAGCGGGGGCGGGTGATGTGGCTGCAGATGTTGGTATCGATTTGACGCTTCCTGATGTGGCTGTGTCGGTCTGGTTGCCACACTTCAATGTTTCAGATCATCAAACTCATGTAGGCGTTAGTCGATGGCAACCCAACCGAACACAACATGCACTTTTGAAATGAAACGTTTTATTATTGCGGCGGGAAAAAATGCTGGTAGGTGGTTGGGGCCACCCCAAGCGCTTGCCAGAACTTGCAAAGTTCTCCACAATGCTTACAGCGCTGTGGAGGAATGTGGGCCCACTCCTCTTTGCAGAATCGATGTCGTTTCCAGCATGACGCACCTTTTTAAGCCTTCATTTGGTTTTTCTTCAGTCATTCAGAGGTGGACTTCCTGGTGTATTTGGGGGTCATTGTCCTGCTGCAGAACCCGGGTCGGTTTCAGCTTGAGGTCACCAACGGATGGCCGGACATTCTCCTTCAGGATTTTTTGGTGGACAGCAGAATCCAGGCTCACATTTACACAGCACGTCTTCCAGGTGCTAAGGCAGCAAAACAGCCCCGGACCATCACACTACCACCACCCGGTTTTACTGTTGCTAGGATGTTCCTCTTCTGAAACTCGGTGTTACTTTCAAGCCAGATGTATTGGCACACACACCTTCCAAAAAGTTCCACTTTTGTCTCGTCAGACCACAGAGTATTTTCCCAACAGTCTTGGAGATCATCAGATTTTTTCCCGGCAAGCCCAAAGTCAGCTGGGATAGGCTCCAGCATACGAGGATAGGTGGTATAGAAAATGAATGAATGAATGAAAAATGAGATGATGTTCTTTTTGTTGTGGTTTTCATCTTGGAACTCTGCCATGCAGGCCATTTTTGCCCAGTGTCTTTCTTATGGTAGAGTCATGAACACTGACCTGAACTGAGGCAAGTGAGGCCACCAGTTCTTTGAATTGGGGGGTCTTTCGTGACCTCTTGGGGTAATATTGTTTGGGCGGCCGCTCCTGGGAAGGTTCAACACTGTTCCATGTTTTTGCCATTTGTGGCTAATGGCTCTCACTGTGGTTTGCTTGAGTCCCAAAGCGTCGGAAATGACTTTATAACCTTTTCCATACGGATAGACCTCAATTAATTTCAGTTATGTTTTTAACAGTTGGGGGTAGCAATTGCTTTTTTTTACACAAGGCCATGTAGGTCTGGACTTTTTTCTCCCTTTAATAATAAAACGTTTTAATTTAAAAACTGCATTTTGCGTTCAGTTGTGTTGTCATTGACTAATATTTAAATTTGTCTGATAGTCTGAAACGTTTAAGTGACATAATTGCAAAAATCAAGAACTCCGAAAGGGGGCAAACACTTTTCCATTCATTGTCATGATTATAATCAGAATAAAACAAATTTGTCTTTTATGATATTTAGCATTGCAATGTTTTATTCTGCTGTTTTGGGCTCATAAACAGGCTCCAGGGGCACACGTTACGGTGAAAGTGTCAACTTTGCATCATCGTAACCTTTTTGTGGCCTCGCAGGTGGATGGAGGCCTGTCTGGATGAGGAATTACCGCCCACTACGGAGCTGGAGGAGGGCCTGCGAAACGGCGTCTATCTGGCCAAACTCGGCAACTTCTTTGCCCCTCACACCGTCTCGCTGAAGAAGATCTACGACCGCGAGCAGACGCGCTACAAGGTGACAATCCAAGTCAAGTTTGAATGCACTTCTCCTGTCCTTGCATGTCTCCTTTCGGGCCCTTCGTGTGGGACGAGAAATGGCTGCAGTTTTTAGAATTATACATGCAGTACTGGCTCCTTCCTCCTGCATTGCTAAGGGAATCCGTGCATAGCACTGAGTGTCTGATTGGCTAGGATAGGTTTTGCCTGTGTTAGACTGCATTTAGAGGTGAAAACAACATGAAAAGCTTTTCTGCGTTTGAAGAGGAAAGAAACCGCAAAGTGTGTACAAAGTAACAGACGAGGAGCACGTAGACCGAGGAAAAGATCAGCAGGTGACGACAGCGCTAAAGAAAGAGCTTCAAACAACCCGGGCAGGGCAGGAGTGAAGGTGTCACTATGTACTCTTCACTGAACGGACAAAAAGAGGCAAAGCAGCCAGTTTCCAACGCCCACTCGTGGCGCCGAATGTGCTTCTCGTGCGGCGGAGGGCCAAAGGAATGCATGAAAGCGTTTCCGCGTGAAAAAAAGCTTAATCCTGCGTCTGAAGTGAGAAGAAATCTATGACAAACAAAAACTGCAATTCTTTTTTTGAATTCCTCCAGGCGACGGGACTCCATTTCAGACATACTGATAATGTCATCCAGTGGCTCAACGCCATGTCTGAGAAAGGCCTGCCGAAGGTAACCACACACTGTCTGCGCATTGCAGGGTTCACAAAAGTGGGTACACCCTCAAGGAATGATTTCCCAGCATACTAGACCAGGGATGTGCGCTGAGAAGGGATGCAAGGGCTACTCTAATATTTAGTAAACACATGCAGATATGCGAAGAGGTTCTGCATCTCAGTTTAGTCATATAGGAGAAAAAGCACCAAACACTTTGGTCTCTTTTTTTTTTTTTACCTTCTTCTGTAATAATCTTAGCAAATTTTTGTCTCCTACTAAATACTGAATTTATTCCCATAATATTTTGATTTTATTCCCATGATATTATAACTTTTCCCCAAACTAATATTTTGTTTTGTTTTCCATAACAACCTTAAAACATTTTAACTCTGTGCTACATATGCCTCATAGTATTAGTTAGGTAATATATGCTCCTAATATTAGTAGTTTGTTCTCCTAAAAGTAACTGAGGCAAGTGAGGAAATAGAATGACACTTTTTCTAGAATAGAGTCAACATTTTGACTTTATTCTCTGAAAAAGGTTTCAATTATGCTGTTTTTTTTTTTATTTCAACTAGGGCGTCGACATAAATCCCCAGATCAAGTGCACAACCATCACCGTCCCTTCATAGATAGATAGATGGATAAATTGATATCTACGTTCATTCCCTGCAGCCTGACTGTGCTTGCGCTTCGGCAATGATCTTCATGTGACTTCATGACCCCGTTTACATTTCTGAGACCTCATACAGATTGGATCATGTGCTTTTGTTACTGCTCCTTCTCTCATGGCTTCACTGAGTCGTGGATCTTGACTTTTCAGATCTTCTACCCCGAGACTACAGACATATATGACAGGAAGAACATGCCGCGCTGCATCTACTGCATACATGCACTAAGGTACTCCCTCTGTTTGGATTTTGTTTAAGCATTTTCACGCATGAAATGATCAAACTAAATGACCTAAAGAGCAGATACGAGGCCGAAGAAGCGTTCAAATTGTAAATGTAGTATTCTATATTGGCCACTAGGTGTCGGTGTTGACAAGAAACGGGCGTGATCATTCAAATTATGTCACAGCAGGAACAATACCGTTATAATCAATAACACCAGCTACTGTTGGGGGCATCTACTTTACTGGGTAATAGGACTGCATATCCACCATCACAATACATTGATGAAACAATAGCCACCCCAGGAAGTGCTTTGTCCAGGAACTTGTAATGTGTGAGTCTAGGTTATGTTTTTTTATGTATAACATGTCTTATTTTGTCTGGTTATATCTACTATATTGGGTAGTAGGAGTGTAAAGGTGACTATAGGGGTGTTATTTCATGTGTGGAGGGCTCTAATGATGTTAAAAGACATATTTAGAAGATTGCAGACCGTTTTTTAAACTATGAAAATATTCAATTCAGTCTGGGAGCGATTAACTGCGGTAAACGAGGGTACCATGTGCTTTCAAGACTGGATTTCTCTGTAAAGGTCGAGGTCATGACATTTTTATGGGCTGAACGGTGGAGCTTTGCATGAGGAAAGCAT
This sequence comes from Oostethus manadensis, assembly GCA_024372805.1. Classification (NCBI taxonomy): domain Eukaryota; kingdom Metazoa; phylum Chordata; class Actinopteri; order Syngnathiformes; family Syngnathidae; genus Oostethus; species Oostethus manadensis. Next base: position 3,240,081 of record QODF01000013.1, on the reverse strand, counting down.
TACATGCAATGGGACTGAGGACTGTGGAGGTCTTTGTGATCGTACCACCTCAGGTAGAATAGATGGAAGTACCCTTAGAACCTGGATCGGAGCGGCGCATCGAGACGTTTTTGTATTTGTGTTTGTATGTGCCTCCCCCACACAAACCACGAGAGCCCATTCTTCCAGAAATGTGTTCATAATTAAAAAAAACAAAAACAAGTCCTGTTGTGATTCGGGTTGGATTTGTAAATTCTTACATAACGTACCGCAACATATCTTGGACTGCGGCATCTGCACGAAGGATTTTGTGGACGGGACCTGAGCAGCACCCAGGGGGGTGTCTGGGGGGCATACAGACCACGGGTCATACCATCTGCGTCGAAGAAAGGGGTTCCCCTGTGTCGTCATTATTATTAAACTCCTGATTGTCTTGTTCTGGTTTTAGGAAAGGTCCAATGGGCTCTTTCTGCCCTTCATGGGAAGGTTCTTAACAGAAATGAATAGAAAGACAAAAATAGCACCAAAATGGCGCGCTCGATCAACAGTAAAAATATCAAGATTTGTTTTGCACTGTTCCAGGGAGGTTCCAAGTAGAGCCTCAAAAATGTGAAGTGCAGTCCAAGAACTTTCCGACATGTCTGCCAAAGAAGGCTATTCAGAACCAGAAATGTCACCTTCAATGCCACCAAATAGCTCGTTTGGGACATTGAAAGGTGGAAGAAAGTTTTACTCTGATGAGGAAAAAAATGCAACCTTGGCGGTCCTGATGGCTTCCAACGTCACCGCATGACAAGGAGATCTTTTCCACACGGCAAAGTGGAGGGGACTCCATCATGATCCTTCAGTGGAACAATGGAGCTTCAGGTCGTGCAGGGGCGTCAAACGGCAGGCGGCTCTGTGGGGGATGCTGCACTGAAGCCCTTTCATGTGTGGTGAGGACTGGCTTTTTCAACAGGACCACGCCGCAGTTCACAATGCTCGCCTGACGAAGGTTGCTTCCAGAGGAGTAAGCTCGCTGTTTTGGACCGTCCTGCGATTTCCTCTGATGTAATCTAATTGAGAACGTTTGGGGATGGATTGCAAGGGAACTTGGACACCAGTTGGAACTTGGACACAAAAAGGGACATCAGTTCTAGACAGTGGATGCCCTCCGTGAAGCTATCTTCACCACCTGGAGTAACATTACCGCTAGCCTCCCAAAAACGCTGGCATCAAGCATGCATGCCCAAAGCAGGTTTATTACCGCGTCCTTGTAGCATGTTGGGCTCTGGAAGACCTGGGTTTGAATCTCCATTGGACATCCTCTTGTGGAGTTTGCATGTTCTCCCCCTGGCGACTCTAAATTGTCCGTAGTGAAAGGTTGTTTGTCTATATGTGACCTGCGATTGGCTGGCGACCAGTCCAGGGTGCACCCTGTCTCTCACCCAAAGTCAGCTGGGATAGGCTCCAGCGAAAGCCCCGCCACCCTAGTGAGGATCACCGGCTAAGTTTTCTGCTTCCAGTTCTTTCTTTTGCATGTTGAAGATGTTGTTTTGTGTGTTCATTTATCCGTACAAACCACTGTACCAGTTGCTGGCACCAGCATACACTAACAGGTGCCGCTATTTGAGACGCTAAAGTACACTTGCTGCTGTCATAATGTTTCTGTAACCCTCTACAGCCTGTACCTGTTCAAGCTGGGCCTCGCCCCGCAGATCCAGGACCTGTACGGCAAAGTGGATTTCACTGGTAAGGCATTATTGAGGTAACTGCACGTGTTAAATTTGTCTCCGGTCCGTGCTTTGGACACGACCCGGCACCGAGTGTGGGTTTGAATGTTTTCCGGCCGACCGTGGCGCACGGGAGCTCGTGTCAATGTGAAAGTCATTAGTAACCGCGAGAGCTTTTCCTGTGTGTCGACGGCAGAACGCACATGGCCACACTTAAGCCAGGAACAGTCTGTCCTGGAAGTCTCGCCTCCATAACTGTGCTTTCCCCGCCATCACGGATCTGCTCGTATTCCTTGTGCTTTGTCTTCCCTTTCCCCAGAGGAGGAGATCAACAACATGAAGAGCGAGCTGGAAAAGTATGGGATCCAGATGCCCGCCTTCAGCAAGATTGGCGGAATCCTGGCCAATGAGCTCTCGGTGGATGAAGCCGCATGTGAGAGTCGCGGGAATCCCGTTTAACCCCATCAGTACCAGTTGTCGTTTTCAGGACATTATGCATTTTAGTCACCGCTTCAACTCACCAGAAATTAGTACACACATTTCCACCTACTCGGTGGAAATCAAAAATGTCAAAAATTTATTTAGACCGCATAAAAAATTCTTGTTTAAGCTCATTTTAAGTTTCTGTCTGTCAACATTGTGCAGCTTCAGGCGTGAACGTGGCTATGTTAACAAATTACAAGTATAAGGCGTTCAGAAGACACACTCACAGACGTTGGGATATGTGGCATCCTACGCTGGTCACTGGGCGTCAGTAATGTTACTGTAATGATGAGACACACAAGCACCAGACAACTGGCAGGCACAATAATCCCTCATAGGAAAAATCCTTACTGTTGTGACTGTAACCCACACCAAGTTGAAACGCCAATCGAATCGTTATTAATAATACAAATGCATATTAAATAATAACATAATCATAATATAAAATGATCTAAAATAATAAACTAACTTAGTTACCAAAAATATGGATAAATACATATTACAAAATGATACAAATAATTTAATTTACTAACTAAAAATAGATTTGAAGATGAATAAATAAAAAGTAATTTGTAAATGAATAGAAAATATTATAAAGATAGTAATTAATAAATAAAATAATAAGAGGAACTATTCATTCCAATCAGTAACTGTAATTAACAATAATTTATACTGGTAATAAATAATACAAAAATAATAAATTACTAGTACATTAATAGCAATTTATAAATATAAAAAACGAATATGGATATTAAATAGTATAAACAGTAAATTAATAAGTTACTAAGATAACTCACTTTCACTTTTTAATCCAAAAGGCTTTCTCACTTCTAAATGTTCTAAAAGTGCTTATGGCAAGCACTAAGAGTGATTATGTCCCTGGTGGGTGTGTCTGCTCGGGTCTGCTTCGCCTGCCCGTTGGCAGAACAGCTCGTTAGTCGCCACTCCTCCCATTTAAGGAGACAGTCTTTTGGGGGGGCGATGTCAGGACAGCCCTTTCTGGCTTGGCATCGATGGCGGACACTGTTGTCCTCAGAGGACGTGCGTGTGTGTTCCAGACGTAATGTGTTTCGCCTTAGCTTGTTTATTAATAATTAGAACAACACACGCTACCTTTTCATACGGAAATATTGACACGCAAGCATAAAACGTGCAGACGGGCAATATGGCCTCATGAAGTTCATTCATTGCGTTCCCGAGCGTCGTTAACTTTACGGAGTGCGAGTCCGCAACCCGCAAGGAAGACATCAAAGGCATGTTCTGCAGTAAAAAAAACACGATTGGCAAAGCACGTACGTTACGATCTTCGGGAAGGATGACCCTCGCTCCTCACCGGGCTTCCGCTTCCCCCCTCAGTACACGCTGCTGTGATCGCCATCAACGAGGCCATCGACCAGGGCGTCCCGGAGGGCACGGTGGCTGCCATGCAAAACCCCAACGCCATGTTGGTCAACCTGGATCGCAGCTTCGCCCGGCAGTATCACAGCACGTTATACCAGGCCAAGGGGGAGAAGGTGGCCAACTCACGCAAGCGGGTATGATGCCGTTAATGGTGTGCGGATGATTGGTGGGACTAGCTAGGAATGGTGACCCGAGGCTCTTATGTCTGGGGATCGATCTCGGTTTTATTTAGGAGAATAATTGAATGTGTAAAAATGCCAGGGGCATTGTAGAGTGCAGCAGTACAACACACTGAAATAGAACTACAATAAACATTTGCATACTATTTCAGTATTTCACAAAGAAAATGTTTTTAGTCTGATTTGTCACGGTTTTTTTGTTATTGTTGTTGCTGGTGTCCCCCATCTTTACCCGCTCTCCCCCAACGGCGTCTTTTCTCTTCTTCTCTATCCCCGGTATGCTCTATGCTCCGGTCCAGCCGCCAGAAAATGTTTTTTAGTCCTGATTTGTCCCTGTTGTTTTGTTATTGTTGTTACAATTGTTGTTGCTGGTGTTGTCTCTGTTTGGTCCCCCTCCTCTCCATGCTTTGCCCCTCCATCTTTTTTTCTCTTCTCTATCCCCTCCTGCTCCGGTCCAGCCGCCAGAAAATGTTTTTTAGTCTTGATTTGTCCCTGTTGTTTTGTTATTGTTGTTACAATTGTTGTTGCTGGTGTTGTCTCTGTTTGGTCCCCCTCCTCTCCATGCTCTGCCCCTCCATCTTTTTTTTCTCTTTTCTATCCCCTCCTGCTCCGGTCCAGCCTCCAGAAAATGTTTTTTAGTCCCAAATTGCATAAAAATAAGCCTAAAAATTAAGTACGTAATCAAATCTGTGTGACAGGGGTTAGTATTTTATACTTTTCCCTGGCAGAGCAAATCTGTTTAGCATGTAAGGGCATGTAGATCATACATACTTTCTGCCCTAATGGCTGGATGGGACAAAAAAAAATTAATTGGACTTGCTGAGTCAAAGCCTCATCAATATGTCGGAATCCGGTTATGTCAGTCCATCTTATTTCGACAGCAAGTCCTGGTGCTCCATTTCTACTTATTACCAAAGAGTCGCCACTTAAGCGTCAACATACAGCGAATCCCTCCACATGCCTGACAGCAATTCCAGTTTGTATATTTCTGGTAATTAAGAAAAATAATCTTTCAAAAACATGCAGTTTTTTTCCACAAAGAAACACTTCTTATTCACCATTTATAAAAAATAAAGTGACAAAACTAGGGCTGTCAGATGATTTAAAATACATTTAACTGCAATTAATCACATTTTGTCCGTAGTTAACTCATAATGACTCAAGTAAAAAAAAACCACCCATGATTTATTTTCTATGCCGCTTATCCTTAAGTAAAAATAAGTTTAGGTATGATAAGTAGGGGTGTATATCTGTATGTGGTAAACAATTTGATACGCAACTACGTTTACTACATCAAATTTGTGTCAAGTGATATCATTTTTGGAAATATGGGCTATTGTGTTTACTGCAATCGGCGATTTGTCCCACTGTTTTGACGGTCCTTGAATGCACTTTCTGTGTTCTCACAAGCTGTGGGACACAGTAACTATATCCTGTACCCTTTTGATTTTTTTTTTTTAAGTTATTGTAGTTGCATATCTACAGTATATGCGCGCAAATGTGATTAATTGAGTTAACTATGGACAAAGTGTGATTAATTGCGATCAAATATGTGAATCAATTGACAGCCCTTGTATTTATATGCATGTTTTCGGCATGTAAATCAATAAAAACGTGTTTTGGCTTTCTGGACCAGAGTATTTGGATTGCATTACATTGGTTAGGGACCGTTTTGGTTAGTCGGACCTCCTATGAGGCTAACCAAGGTTACTCCTTTACACGGTTTGTTGTCAGCCATCTTTTTATGTACGTTTTTGTCATGGACACTGGATGCCTGACCAATTTGGAGCCATTAGAATACAATGAGAGTGAATGAATTGTTGTTGTTGTGATCACACAGCAAATGGAAAATGCAAATGCTGAGAGAGATATCTACGACGAGCTCCTCACCCAGGCTGAAATCCAGGGCAACGTTAACAAAGTCAACGGTGAGTTATTGGCCCCCAGACTCAACGCACCAGTTTTCCACGGTTGCGTCGTGACACCCCTCCCACTCCCACAGTGAATAACGCCCTGAGTGCTGCTGAGCAGGCTTTGCTGAGTGGGGATGAGGATAAGTTGTATGACGCGCTGAAGGCAATGGGCTTTCACAACCTGCAGCCTCAAAACAAGGGCTGGTATCTGAAGCAACTGCAGGCGGACCGGGAGAACAGAGAACTGGTGGGAGCTTTTGCTGAGACAAATCAAATTCCTCGTCTCCCTGTTGTCACTTTAATCTCATCCAGACGTCGTCTCTATTAGGCGTCTCCTGGCCAGGCGCTGACGAAGGATGAGCTGCAGGCTGGTGTGGACGTGGCTAATGACATAGCAGAAAGCTACTTGAGAAGTATGAGCACACATCATGCGTGCGTCCCGAGGCCTGTGGCGCAATCTAAAAATACTGCTGAACAAGAAAACAACCCCAAAAAAAAGCAAAATCATAAGTAGTTTTACATGATAAAGTCAAAATATTAAAGAAAAAAGTAGTTTTTTTGAGAATAACCTCTTAATATGATGGGGAAAAATACAATTAGTTTAGCAGCATAAAGTCAAAATATCAATGAGAATTTAATATTAGGAAAAACAAACAAAGCAACAAATATTGAGTCATAATTACAACAAGACAGTTAAAAGGAACATTAAAGCAACATGGAAAAGTTATAATATTGTGGGAATGAAGTCAAAATAGGATGGGAATAAAGTCATAACATTATTAAAAATATATTAAATGTTTTAAAATGGAAAAAAAAAAAGATTAAAAGAGAAGGTCATTCTAACGAGAAAAGGCTATTTTACAAGAATAAACTCATATTGAATGTATTTACGTTATTTCCAATGTAATGTTCCAAAAATTGCAGCATTATTTTATTTTTGTTGCTTTCAAAACAACATTTGTTCTTTAATACTAAAATTGGTATTTTTTTCTCATCATATTGCGACGTTATTTTTGTGAAATTACGACTTGTACGTAATATTTTGACTCTATTTTTGGCTCTTTACCTTTCTTTTTAGTTCTGCTATTAAGTTCTGTTCTCAGAACGTGTGGGACGGATGTAAACGGACTCCACTTATATGCTTACGTTATGGTGCAACGTTATGCACGTTCAAAAGAGGGACGTCTAATTTGCAGGTGACCTGAAGAAGGGCTTGCCTTGAGTTCCTTGAAAACTCGTGTGTGTGTGTGTGTGTGTGTGTGTGTGTGCGTGTGCGTGTGCGTGTGTGTGTGTCTAGTGTTGAAGGCGGTGGAGCGCATCAACGCTGCCGTTCGGGCAGGTGTACCAGAGAAAACTGTGGAGGAGCTGATGAACCCTGATGCTCAGTTGCCCGAAGTCTACCCCAGTGCTGCGGATCTTTACCAGAGAGAGTTGGCCAGTCTGCAGCAGCAAAGTCCAGAGGTAGCCTCAACCACACGCACACACACACACACACACACACACACACACACACACGCACACTACCAGTCTAAAGTTTTGAGACACTTTGTCATTTAACATCTTCTCTTTTTCTTTTCGGCTTATCCCTTCGGGGATCGCCTAGCGCATCAATTGCCTCCATCTAACCCCGTCTTCTGTATCGTCTTCTGTCACCCCAACTACCTTCATGTCCTCTTTCTCTGCGTCCACTACCTGGCAGTTAAAACTCCGCCTCCCTCTACCGATATATTCACTATCTCTCCCCCGTCTGAAGTGTCTTAACACACGCTGTCCTTCTCATGTGCTCATTGCTGATCCTGTCCATCCTGGTCACACTCAAAGACAACCTCAGCATCTTCATTATTTATGTACATGTATGTGTGTGTGTGTATGTATGTATGTATATACAGTATATACAGTATATATATATACAGTATATATATATATATATATATACATATATGTATATAAACACACGTACATATGTGTGTATAAGTATGTATACAGTATATGTGTATATATGTAAGTATATATACAGTATGTGTGTATATTTGTGCATGCGTGTGTGTGTATGTATAGTCTAAAGTTGAGACGCTTTCTCGTTTAATAAGATATAGTAGTGTATGTAAACATGTTTTTTGTGAAAAAATAAAAAATATATTGTACATCATTTAATAAAGATATATTTTAAAATATTTTTATTAAAAAAATCTTGGGTGATTGTGTCACATATAAAATAAGGTAATGTTATAGTGTTTATATATATTTTTTAATTTTGTTATAAAAAAAAATATTAAATATTTTTGGTTAAAAAAATGTGATGAAAAATTGCAAAGGACAAAAAAATACATTTATATTTCCTACCCTAAATTATCGGATTAGAGGGGTCGTGAATGCAATGCGGGGAATCCGCTGTACGCTGACTTGCAAAGTGTAGGAAGCGAGGAAAATGACAATGTGGGGCGTCTACGCCGCAGGGCTCTCTCTCCCACCCGGAGCTGCTCGTCGCCGTGGAGATGTTGTCCTCGGTGGTGCTGATGAACGAGGCCATGGACGTCGGAGACCGAGACACCCTGTGGAAACAACTGTCCAGCTCCATCACGGGGCTCAGCAACGTGGAGCCGGAATACGCACAAAGGTCTGTGGCACCTCACAGCCCGGGCGGTACTGGCGTTGTGTTACATGGGCTGCCATGTTGTCAGGTACATGGAGGAGTTGATGCGTCTCAAGGCCGTCGCCAGGGAGGAGGGCTGCGATTATCTGACCTGGAATGACATCCAAGCTTGTATTGATCAGGTCAACATGACTGTGCAGGAGGAGCATGAACGTGAGTAGCGCTTAAGTGGGTTTCAGGCAGCAGTCCCCACAGCCGCGCCAAACGGTACTTTTGCGTGTGTCTCTGCAGGCATCGCGGCAATTGGCCTGATCAACGAGGCGCTGGACGAAGGGGATCCCGTCAAGACCTTGGCCATGTTGCAGAATCCGTCCGCTAAGCTCACAGCGGTGGACCCGTCTGTGGCTCAGCACTACCACGACAAACTGCTGGAGGCCCGCAGGGAGAAGGCTCACGTAAGACGCCGCCGTTCGCAAACCGGCAACAGAGGTTCTTGTGTCGGGATGGTCGCGTTTCAAATAGTCCAATATTCCGGCTAAACGTTCTAAACCAAATATACTGAATGGTAAAAAAAGTACTGGGGTTCCGTTGTGACGATTTGAATTGCGTAACACTTAGAAAAAATGCAAGAACTTATATATTCTAATTATAAACACTGTATATTCATATAATATATGTATATATAATTTATTACATTCAATGTTGGTCTTTGCTCCTGTTTTTCCATTTTTAAAAAAATGTTCTAAATAGTTCAGCTTTCTTCTCGTAATATTATGACTTTATTCACATAATATTTTTGTTCTCATAACATGACTTTTTAAATGTATGACATTTATTGTTAAACGTGTTTATTAATATTGAATCTCTACGCTACTCCGATGACTTTCTTTTTAATATTGTTTATTTTCATAAAATTGCAACTTTTTATACTTTATACCCTAAAAATACAGCAGTTTTTTCCCCGCAACTTTAACTTTCTTATCCATTTATGCGTATAATTTTCCAACAATTGTAACATTTTTTTTGTAAATCTTCTCCTTGTAATATTATTCCCATACTAATTCAAATTTATTGACAGAATTTTGCAACAATTTTAACTTTCTTCGTGTAAACTTTCTTCTTCTAATATTCAGACTTTATTCACATAATATTATAACTGTTTTCCCCAACCAATTTTTTGGACTAAAACGACGGTTCTTGGGTTACACACACACACACACACACACACACACTCTTGTAGAAAAAACACGTGTGTGTCACCGTGAACGTCGGATCACAAGACTTCCAGAGTAGCAGCCGTCCGCGTCATGTGATGATGTCATCATTCCACTTCCTGTCACGCCGACGGTGCAGATTGCGTTTGTGCAGCCTTTGGCCAGAAACAGAAGACGGTCGAATCATTAGAACTACAGCCTGTGTTGTTTTTGCAAAGGCACGCCATATTCGGTATGGTATTTTTACCCTGCCCCTCCCCCCCAAAAAAACACAAATAAAGGAAGTTGCTTATCTGGGCCGCTGCCCACTCAGTTCCAAATGTCTTTCATCCACCCTTTATATGCACCATATGCGGACAAAAAAGGTAAAAGGGGCATTTTTGACGGGAAATATCATTCAAAGTGTTTATTTTCATTTCTTTTGACTGGCAAGACGCCATACTCAAGCTTAGGGATTTTCAGTTGGTGGGTTTTTAGTGAGTCGCCGGTCTTTTCCTGGGAAAATAATTTAAAAAAACAACGTAGTGACCCAATGTGGGTCCGTCCGACACACAGCTGCAGATACATGCTGGAGACGAGCGCACCATAAAGAGACAGCTTGTGTCGTGGTGGAAAACATTCCATTTTCCTCCGCTTATCCGGGTCTGGGTCGCAGGGCAGCAGTCTCACTAGGGAAGTCCAGACTTCCCGCTAACTCTTCCAGTTCCACCGGGGGGACCCCAAGGTGTTCCCAGGCCAGCTGTGAGACATAATCCCTCCAGCGTTTCCTATCTGGGGCCTTCTCCCGGCCGCCGGAGACCAGGTTGCCCGGATGGCCGCCCTTGATCACCGCCCTAATTGCATGGCACCAGACCTTTATGTTTGCCCCTGCGGGTGGTGGGTCTGCGGGGAAAGTTGGGTATCCCACAGACGGTCCCTCCTTGCGATATTTTTGTAAGTGTCTATGAATAACTCTTTGTCTGGACGGTCACCTAGAACCTGTTTGCCTTGGGAGACCCTACCAGGGGCCCATAGCCCCCGACATCGAAGCTCCTAGGGGCACTCCCACTGCCATATTTGGAGGTGTTTGGAATTGGCAATACAAACATAAGACGCATTCAAATGAGGTTGTGATGCTATTTGGTTTTCCACAGTGGTCACCAGGTGTCAGTAATGTTACTGTAATGTTTGGTGGGACACACAAGTACCATAACGGCGGACTTTTAAGGCAGGTGTGAATTATCTCGCAACAGATACGAGCTGAAACTCAACCCTGAACCCCCGGTGTCACTTCCTGTCAGCCCCATACTTAGCACTGGAATTACAAGTATACCAAAAGGCCACTATAATGGGAAATGCGAGTGTAAATGTACTGTGGGGGTGTTATTTCATGTCTAGAGGGCTCTGATAATGTTAAAACTCGTATTTAAAAGGTCGTCAACAGGTTTGCTGTGCTCTAACTACAAAAAAAACCCACCTTATGTGCCGAGCTGCCCTTGCACCAGACGGCGCCACTCCCTTACTCGGGTGGCTCCCGTCGGCAGTCGTTATTTACAGTCGGCTTATTTGAAAGCCCAAATGCAAACATGCACTAATCAGATGGACTACCATGAAGACAGAGCGTCTTACACTGCTGCTGCAGATGTTCATAGTGCCCGCCCCTCTCACCCGCCCCCTCAGCCTTGAGGTCAGGTATCAGTCTGACTCACCCGCCCTTTTCTCTCTCTCTCACACACACATGCACACACACGCACACATGCACACGCACACACACACCTCCTTTCTTCTGCCCTGCAGCCCAACAAGAAGGGGCAGGACTCAGAGGGAGGGAACGGACTGAAACCAAATGAGGTGCACCATATAGGGAAGGATTGCGCCACCTGGATGCAGTAAAAGGTTACTACAGGAAATTACTACGGTGATTAAAAAAAATGTTCAATAAACATAAAAACAAAAAAAATGCTAAATTCAGTCCAATGTAGGTCACTAAGCTATCTGAACAGTTTGGCTTTGTATTATAGCTCATAGGCAAATTCATATAGCAGCTAATAATTCATAACAAATGAGTAGATGACTCATTCTTAGAAAAAGTGGGGCCCCAAAAAGTCTTACTTTGGACTGTCACTCACTAAAAACAAAACTGCAAAGATGGAAAGATAAGGTCAGGTGTTAAGTCAAAATATTCAAGAGAAAAAAGTTGTACTGTAAGGAGAATTTATGAGAATAACGTTGCAATATTATGAGGAAAAGTGATTTAATGTAGAATAGAAATAGTAATTAAAAAGCATTATATTGTTTATAATCTAATCAAATGGAGTCAAATGGACTGATTTTCATAATAAAGTCAACATTTCGATATATTTTTTTTATTTTTTACAAGAAGTGTTGCAAAGTTACAAAGAAAAACCGCAACAGCAGAAATCAGCTGTGATTTTACGAGAAAAAAAAAAAAGGCCGTATTCTACCAAGAATAATGAAAAATTATGTCTTGTTAAGTAGCATAGATTTAAAAGTTAAGATATTTTAAGAATTTAAGAAATTTTAAGATTTAAAATAAACAAAACCAAGTTGAAATTTTTGGAAAATTGCATTAAGCGGAAAATTTACAATATTGTGGGAATAAGGTCAAAATAATATTTAAAAAAATATTACTATAAGTAAAATTATGAAGATTATTTTGAAAAATTATTATGAAACTGAAAAATCCCCAAGCAGAAATAGCAAAAAAAAAAAGATTTTAATTTTACGAAAATGAAGTCAAAATATTTTGAGAAAAAAGTTGAATACAAACAAGAAAAAAAGTTGCAGTCTTACGAGAATAGTTACAATATTATGGGAATAAAGTCAAAATATTATTAAAATTCANGTTAAGTTCTGTTCTCAGAACGTGTGGGACGGATGTAAACGGACTCCACTTATATGCTTACGTTATGGTGCAACGTTATGCACGTTCAAAAGAGGGACGTCTAATTTGCAGGTGACCTGAAGAAGGGCTTGCCTTGAGTTCCTTGAAAACTCGTGTGTGTGTGTGTGTGTGTGTGTGTGTGTGCGTGTGCGTGTGCGTGTGTGTGTGTCTAGTGTTGAAGGCGGTGGAGCGCATCAACGCTGCCGTTCGGGCAGGTGTACCAGAGAAAACTGTGGAGGAGCTGATGAACCCTGATGCTCAGTTGCCCGAAGTCTACCCCAGTGCTGCGGATCTTTACCAGAGAGAGTTGGCCAGTCTGCAGCAGCAAAGTCCAGAGGTAGCCTCAACCACACGCACACACACACACACACACACACACACACACACACACGCACACTACCAGTCTAAAGTTTTGAGACACTTTGTCATTTAACATCTTCTCTTTTTCTTTTCGGCTTATCCCTTCGGGGATCGCCTAGCGCATCAATTGCCTCCATCTAACCCCGTCTTCTGTATCGTCTTCTGTCACCCCAACTACCTTCATGTCCTCTTTCTCTGCGTCCACTACCTGGCAGTTAAAACTCCGCCTCCCTCTACCGATATATTCACTATCTCTCCCCCGTCTGAAGTGTCTTAACACACGCTGTCCTTCTCATGTGCTCATTGCTGATCCTGTCCATCCTGGTCACACTCAAAGACAACCTCAGCATCTTCATTATTTATGTACATGTATGTGTGTGTGTGTATGTATGTATGTATATACAGTATATACAGTATATATATATACAGTATATATATATATATATATATACATATATGTATATAAACACACGTACATATGTGTGTATAAGTATGTATACAGTATATGTGTATATATGTAAGTATATATACAGTATGTGTGTATATTTGTGCATGCGTGTGTGTGTATGTATAGTCTAAAGTTGAGACGCTTTCTCGTTTAATAAGATATAGTAGTGTATGTAAACATGTTTTTTGTGAAAAAATAAAAAATATATTGTACATCATTTAATAAAGATATATTTTAAAATATTTTTATTAAAAAAATCTTGGGTGATTGTGTCACATATAAAATAAGGTAATGTTATAGTGTTTATATATATTTTTTAATTTTGTTATAAAAAAAAATATTAAATATTTTTGGTTAAAAAAATGTGATGAAAAATTGCAAAGGACAAAAAAATACATTTATATTTCCTACCCTAAATTATCGGATTAGAGGGGTCGTGAATGCAATGCGGGGAATCCGCTGTACGCTGACTTGCAAAGTGTAGGAAGCGAGGAAAATGACAATGTGGGGCGTCTACGCCGCAGGGCTCTCTCTCCCACCCGGAGCTGCTCGTCGCCGTGGAGATGTTGTCCTCGGTGGTGCTGATGAACGAGGCCATGGACGTCGGAGACCGAGACACCCTGTGGAAACAACTGTCCAGCTCCATCACGGGGCTCAGCAACGTGGAGCCGGAATACGCACAAAGGTCTGTGGCACCTCACAGCCCGGGCGGTACTGGCGTTGTGTTACATGGGCTGCCATGTTGTCAGGTACATGGAGGAGTTGATGCGTCTCAAGGCCGTCGCCAGGGAGGAGGGCTGCGATTATCTGACCTGGAATGACATCCAAGCTTGTATTGATCAGGTCAACATGACTGTGCAGGAGGAGCATGAACGTGAGTAGCGCTTAAGTGGGTTTCAGGCAGCAGTCCCCACAGCCGCGCCAAACGGTACTTTTGCGTGTGTCTCTGCAGGCATCGCGGCAATTGGCCTGATCAACGAGGCGCTGGACGAAGGGGATCCCGTCAAGACCTTGGCCATGTTGCAGAATCCGTCCGCTAAGCTCACAGCGGTGGACCCGTCTGTGGCTCAGCACTACCACGACAAACTGCTGGAGGCCCGCAGGGAGAAGGCTCACGTAAGACGCCGCCGTTCGCAAACCGGCAACAGAGGTTCTTGTGTCGGGATGGTCGCGTTTCAAATAGTCCAATATTCCGGCTAAACGTTCTAAACCAAATATACTGAATGGTAAAAAAAGTACTGGGGTTCCGTTGTGACGATTTGAATTGCGTAACACTTAGAAAAAATGCAAGAACTTATATATTCTAATTATAAACACTGTATATTCATATAATATATGTATATATAATTTATTACATTCAATGTTGGTCTTTGCTCCTGTTTTTCCATTTTTAAAAAAATGTTCTAAATAGTTCAGCTTTCTTCTCGTAATATTATGACTTTATTCACATAATATTTTTGTTCTCATAACATGACTTTTTAAATGTATGACATTTATTGTTAAACGTGTTTATTAATATTGAATCTCTACGCTACTCCGATGACTTTCTTTTTAATATTGTTTATTTTCATAAAATTGCAACTTTTTATACTTTATACCCTAAAAATACAGCAGTTTTTTCCCCGCAACTTTAACTTTCTTATCCATTTATGCGTATAATTTTCCAACAATTGTAACATTTTTTTTGTAAATCTTCTCCTTGTAATATTATTCCCATACTAATTCAAATTTATTGACAGAATTTTGCAACAATTTTAACTTTCTTCGTGTAAACTTTCTTCTTCTAATATTCAGACTTTATTCACATAATATTATAACTGTTTTCCCCAACCAATTTTTTGGACTAAAACGACGGTTCTTGGGTTACACACACACACACACACACACACACACTCTTGTAGAAAAAACACGTGTGTGTCACCGTGAACGTCGGATCACAAGACTTCCAGAGTAGCAGCCGTCCGCGTCATGTGATGATGTCATCATTCCACTTCCTGTCACGCCGACGGTGCAGATTGCGTTTGTGCAGCCTTTGGCCAGAAACAGAAGACGGTCGAATCATTAGAACTACAGCCTGTGTTGTTTTTGCAAAGGCACGCCATATTCGGTATGGTATTTTTACCCTGCCCCTCCCCCCCAAAAAAACACAAATAAAGGAAGTTGCTTATCTGGGCCGCTGCCCACTCAGTTCCAAATGTCTTTCATCCACCCTTTATATGCACCATATGCGGACAAAAAAGGTAAAAGGGGCATTTTTGACGGGAAATATCATTCAAAGTGTTTATTTTCATTTCTTTTGACTGGCAAGACGCCATACTCAAGCTTAGGGATTTTCAGTTGGTGGGTTTTTAGTGAGTCGCCGGTCTTTTCCTGGGAAAATAATTTAAAAAAACAACGTAGTGACCCAATGTGGGTCCGTCCGACACACAGCTGCAGATACATGCTGGAGACGAGCGCACCATAAAGAGACAGCTTGTGTCGTGGTGGAAAACATTCCATTTTCCTCCGCTTATCCGGGTCTGGGTCGCAGGGCAGCAGTCTCACTAGGGAAGTCCAGACTTCCCGCTAACTCTTCCAGTTCCACCGGGGGGACCCCAAGGTGTTCCCAGGCCAGCTGTGAGACATAATCCCTCCAGCGTTTCCTATCTGGGGCCTTCTCCCGGCCGCCGGAGACCAGGTTGCCCGGATGGCCGCCCTTGATCACCGCCCTAATTGCATGGCACCAGACCTTTATGTTTGCCCCTGCGGGTGGTGGGTCTGCGGGGAAAGTTGGGTATCCCACAGACGGTCCCTCCTTGCGATATTTTTGTAAGTGTCTATGAATAACTCTTTGTCTGGACGGTCACCTAGAACCTGTTTGCCTTGGGAGACCCTACCAGGGGCCCATAGCCCCCGACATCGAAGCTCCTAGGGGCACTCCCACTGCCATATTTGGAGGTGTTTGGAATTGGCAATACAAACATAAGACGCATTCAAATGAGGTTGTGATGCTATTTGGTTTTCCACAGTGGTCACCAGGTGTCAGTAATGTTACTGTAATGTTTGGTGGGACACACAAGTACCATAACGGCGGACTTTTAAGGCAGGTGTGAATTATCTCGCAACAGATACGAGCTGAAACTCAACCCTGAACCCCCGGTGTCACTTCCTGTCAGCCCCATACTTAGCACTGGAATTACAAGTATACCAAAAGGCCACTATAATGGGAAATGCGAGTGTAAATGTACTGTGGGGGTGTTATTTCATGTCTAGAGGGCTCTGATAATGTTAAAACTCGTATTTAAAAGGTCGTCAACAGGTTTGCTGTGCTCTAACTACAAAAAAAACCCACCTTATGTGCCGAGCTGCCCTTGCACCAGACGGCGCCACTCCCTTACTCGGGTGGCTCCCGTCGGCAGTCGTTATTTACAGTCGGCTTATTTGAAAGCCCAAATGCAAACATGCACTAATCAGATGGACTACCATGAAGACAGAGCGTCTTACACTGCTGCTGCAGATGTTCATAGTGCCCGCCCCTCTCACCCGCCCCCTCAGCCTTGAGGTCAGGTATCAGTCTGACTCACCCGCCCTTTTCTCTCTCTCTCACACACACATGCACACACACGCACACATGCACACGCACACACACACCTCCTTTCTTCTGCCCTGCAGCCCAACAAGAAGGGGCAGGACTCAGAGGGAGGGAACGGACTGAAACCAAATGAGGTGCACCATATAGGGAAGGATTGCGCCACCTGGATGCAGTAAAAGGTTACTACAGGAAATTACTACGGTGATTAAAAAAAATGTTCAATAAACATAAAAACAAAAAAAATGCTAAATTCAGTCCAATGTAGGTCACTAAGCTATCTGAACAGTTTGGCTTTGTATTATAGCTCATAGGCAAATTCATATAGCAGCTAATAATTCATAACAAATGAGTAGATGACTCATTCTTAGAAAAAGTGGGGCCCCAAAAAGTCTTACTTTGGACTGTCACTCACTAAAAACAAAACTGCAAAGATGGAAAGATAAGGTCAGGTGTTAAGTCAAAATATTCAAGAGAAAAAAGTTGTACTGTAAGGAGAATTTATGAGAATAACGTTGCAATATTATGAGGAAAAGTGATTTAATGTAGAATAGAAATAGTAATTAAAAAGCATTATATTGTTTATAATCTAATCAAATGGAGTCAAATGGACTGATTTTCATAATAAAGTCAACATTTCGATATATTTTTTTTATTTTTTACAAGAAGTGTTGCAAAGTTACAAAGAAAAACCGCAACAGCAGAAATCAGCTGTGATTTTACGAGAAAAAAAAAAAAGGCCGTATTCTACCAAGAATAATGAAAAATTATGTCTTGTTAAGTAGCATAGATTTAAAAGTTAAGATATTTTAAGAATTTAAGAAATTTTAAGATTTAAAATAAACAAAACCAAGTTGAAATTTTTGGAAAATTGCATTAAGCGGAAAATTTACAATATTGTGGGAATAAGGTCAAAATAATATTTAAAAAAATATTACTATAAGTAAAATTATGAAGATTATTTTGAAAAATTATTATGAAACTGAAAAATCCCCAAGCAGAAATAGCAAAAAAAAAAAAGATTTTAATTTTACGAAAATGAAGTCAAAATATTTTGAGAAAAAAGTTGAATACAAACAAGAAAAAAAGTTGCAGTCTTACGAGAATAGTTACAATATTATGGGAATAAAGTCAAAATATTATTAAAATTCATATGACATGAATTATTTATGAAGATTATTTCTGAAGAAAATATTTGAAAAATGAAAAAAAACAGGGCCGCAAGGTGGATGAGTGGTTAGCACATTGGCCACACAGTCAGGAGATCTGGAAGACCTGGGTTCAAATCTCCGTTGGTCATCTCTGTGTGGAGTTTGCATGTTCTCCCCGTGCGTGTGTGGGTTTTCTCCGGGTACTCCGGTTTCCTCCCACATTCCAAAAACATGCATGTTATCTTCATTGGCCGCTCTAAATTGTCCATTAGAGTATGAATGTGAGTGTGAATGTTTGTTTGTCTATATGTGCCCTGCCATTGGCTGGCGACCAGTCCAGGGTGTACCCCGCCTCTCGCCCACAGTCCGCTGGGATAGGCTCCAGCATCCCCGTGACCCTAATGAGGATAAGCGGTATAGAAAATAAATGAATGAATGGAAAAAAACAGCAGGAAAAGAAAAAAAAACAGTTCTAATTTTATTAGAATAAAGTCAAAGTATTTAGAGAAAAAGTCTAAATTGTACGAGAATAAACTTGTGATACAATGAGGAAAGATGTAATTTTAGGAGCATATATTAAAAAAGTATTTGTGTACAAAACTGTGGTGAGACCAGAGACAGTACACTGAGGACAAGACAGGAGGCAGAGCTGGAGGTAGCAGAGATGAAGACGCTGAGGTTCTCTTTGGGTGTGACCAGGATGGACAGGATCAGGAATGAGCACATCAGAGGGACAGCACATGTTGGAGGTTTTGGAGATAAAGTCAGAGAGGCCAGACTGAGATGGTTTGGACATGACCAGAGGAGAGATAGTGAATATATTGGTAGGCCAATATATACCAATATATTGGTATACAGTATATTGGAGGTTTATGGATGTAGTTGGTCCGAGAGAAGAACCCCTGAAGGGATAAGCCCAGAGGAAAAGAAGGTAGAAAAAAAGGATTTATTCATTTAAAAGTTGTAATATTATGAGAAAAAAACCCAAATAAAGTTGTAATTTTCTGAAAATGGACTTGGGGTTATGGGATTAAAATCAAACTTCATAAAAGTCGTAATCTTACCAAAAGTGAAGATTATTTCAGAAGAAAGTTGACCTGTTTGAAAAATGATTGAAAAAGACTAAAAATGGGGAAAAAAGAGCAAAGACGGAAGTTGATAGTAATAAAATGCATTTTTATTCGTATTACATAACTCAGATGCCGTTTTTTAAACTATGTGGCCATCGCTAGAAAAAGTTTGGACGCCCCAGAACCTAAATTTATAGCTGGTAATTGTAGAGTGTGAGTGTGTATGTGCGTGTGTGTGCGTGCAACGTTACATACTTTCCAATGTCCATCCAGGAGACAAAAGATCCTTCTGCCGTGCTCTGGCTTGACGAGATCCAGGACGCTATTCTAAAGGCGAACCAGGACACGAAGGACGCCTTGCTGTGTAAGAATACGGTCTCGTTGCTACCGCATGCATTCGCGTGCATTCGCATGCATTCGCGTGCATTCACATGCATTCGCATGCACCGCACCTTCCCTTACGCTGTACCTGCGCCAACAGTCTCGCAGTCCATCCACGCCATCAATGAAGCGGTGGATAGCGGCGATGCAGCTCCGACCCTCACTGCTCTGCGAAACCCGGGGGCGGGACTGTATGGCGTCACGTCCGAATGTGCGCAGACGTACCAGGATGACTTGGCCAAAGGCAAAGAGGAGAAGAAGAAAGATGGTGAGCAACACAAACTCAGGATGAATGCGGTTGTGACGGATGTAGAAAAGTGGCTGTTTGTCATTTGGGTGGACGGTGGTGTTCAAAACAATAGCAGCGCAAACCAGATGAAGGACTCTTATTAGCATATTTTTATCGCTACATGGCAAACAAGTTACCAGTAGGTGCAGTAGATTCTCAGAAAACAAACCTTCATGATATGCACGCTCTTGGCCAATTGGTTGAAAGGGGCGTGTTCAAAAAATAGCCACGTCTGCCGTTGACTTTACAAACTCAAAACTATTTAGTTCAAACGTTTTTGTTTGTAGGATTTGCCAATCCTGTGAATGACTAAAGTAAGATTTAGTTTTTTAGAAGTGCTTCACATCCGTGTGGCATGGACTCCACCAACCTGTGGCACCTTTCAGCTCTTATTCCCCTCCAACGTTCTTTAACAACATTCCACAGTTCATTAAAATTTTTTGGTTTTGCTTCACAAACAGCATTTTTGACGTCGCCCCACAAGTTCTCCATTGGATGAAGGTCCGGGGATTGGGCTGGCCCATCTATAACATAAGAACATAAGATGTTGCTGGTTTACTAGTGTGTTTGAGGTGATTGTCTTGTAGAAACAGTCAATTCAAGGGCGTGTCCTCTTCAGCGTAATGCAACATGACCTCTTCTAGTATTCTGACATTTGCAAACTGATCCCTGCTATCGGATAAATAGTAGGAGAAACATGTCCATATTATGATGCTTCACTGTGTACTGTGGCTTCAGTTCAGAGTTTGGGGGTCGTCTCACAAACTTTTTGCGCCCCTTGAACCCAATAAAACCAATTTTACTCTCATCCGTCCACAAAATGTTCCTCCATTTCTTTTTAGGCCAGGTGATGTGTTCTTTGGAAAATTGTAACTTCTTCTGCACAGGACTTTTTTAACAGAGGGGGATTCTTGTAAATAACTGTCACAGTACTTTGAGGCAACCCCAGACTGTTTAATTGAATGCTGGGTCTTGTTTGTTTTCTGAGAATCTACTGCACCTACTGGTAACTTGTTTGCCAATAAAAATATACTAATACCAGTGATTCATCTGGTTAGTCACATTGCACTGCTATTATTTTGAACACTACTGTGCATGCATAGGAAGTGGGTCTATAGTTATGGGGCAAAATTATGCGACTTATTATTATTGACGTTCAGGTGACAACGGAAGTGAGTGGGTGCAACACTGGGTGAAGGGTGGGCACAACTACTACTACAACCTGAGCACAAAAGAGGGTACCTGGGTGGAACCGGAGCGCTTCCTCCAAAACAACACTCAGCTCAACAAGGAGGACATTCAGGTATGTCGCTTTACCTGTGCAGCTCGGCATCCCGCCAGCTGGGTAAGACTAACCTTCTCTTCATTCGCCTCAGTCTGTTGTTTCGGGGGTAACCACAGCCTACAACCGAGAGCAGCTGTGGCTGGCCAATGAGAGTCTCATCACCAAGCTGCAAGCTCGTTGCCGTGGCTACCTGGTGAGGAACGCCCTAAAAGAGAGGATGCGCTTCCTGAAATCACAGGAGCCGGCCGTGACACGCATCCAGGTACGGAGGAAGCGGAACACTCAGGATTCTGTACTTTATTTGTTTTTGTTTTGTGTTCTTGGTGCGTACATGTGTCCCATCACTTTATTGCCGTTTTCCTGACTTTGTGGATTATTTCCAGTCTTATTTCGGGTGACTCTGATTATTTCTACTGTGGAAGGTGCCGGGTGGCATCACAGTCATAGCTTGGTTTTTGAACGCCCCAGTTCTGATTCGCTATCTTGGTCAGCGTATGAAATTGCGTGTGACAAGCAAGTGGGTCGGGCCTGTACTGTAGGAGGAATCACCCTGCGGGTTGCTGACTCACTGCCATTTAAACAACCCGAAAGCGGGCCAAAGAAAGGTACGATTCCCCGCACTTTGATAAAGAAGCTGAGAAACACTACTGAATTCAAGAAAGCCTATTAAATGGATTTAATCTTCATATACTTGTGCGTCTGGCCAATTACACGGTTCTGTTGCATCAGGGGCCGGGAACCTTTTGGGCTACGAGAGCCATATCCTATTTTTTTTTAAATAAATACAACTAAAAGTGTGCCAACAATTTTAGAAGATGATGAGTCTCTGAACTGGATGGATGAAAGTGGTTTGGATTATAAGGATTATATTTGGAATGTTATTTTTGACGCTGTCATTCCTGTCATGTTTTACTTTCAAATGTCAGCAAAAAAAAAATACACAAAACATTATACATTATAAAACATATATTCTGACTTTATTCCCACAATATTTTAACTTTCATATTTTTTTCCTTCACCCAATATTCCAAAAATTGCAACTTCATTTGTTTTGTTTCCTAATATTGCTACATTTACAATATATATTTTTAATTTTTTTATAGGATTTCTCATAAAATTGTGACTTTTTTCTCTTTATATTTTGACTTTTTACTAGTAAAATTACAGCAATTTTCTTCATTTCTGCAGTTTTTAAAATTTTCTTTTTTTTAATCACCTTTTCTCCTAATCATGACTTTATTCCTGTAATATTTTGACTTTATTCTCCTGATATAATAACCTTTTCCACAAGCTCCTTTTCCAAAAAAAGACAACTTTTTTGGGATAGATTACAGCTTTTTTTTCTCCTAATATTTTGACTTTATTTTTTGTAAAATTGTATTTTTAGATTGTGCCGCGGGCCAAAAAATCACTCGGACCGCACTTGGAACACCCCAGTTGTAACGCAAGATATGTTACATATATATATATATACATATATATATATACGTACATATATATACACACACACATATACAAACATATACATATATGTATGTATGTTTGTATATATGTATATATAATATAAATAAATGTTTAATGGTGTTTAGAAACTTCTCAGAGCCATATGTGGTCATCCCGAGAACCACATTTGGCTCCCAAGCCATAGCTTCCCTACCCCTGATCTCGAGCTTTACCTTCCTCTTCCAGTCGTGGCAAAAAAAGGAGAGCCTTACGCCTAGTGCAGGGGTGCCCAAAGTGTGGCCCCCAGCTTGTGGCCCACGGGACATTGTAGAACACACACACTTTCAGCTCACTCGTCATTGTTTTCCAGGCTCACTGGAAAGGCCACAAACAGAGGAAGGACTTCAGTGACCGGAAGAAGTACCTGGAGGACCACAGTGACGATGCTGTAAAGGTAAAAATCATATTTAAAAAAACAACACAGTCTAAAGCAAAAATTAAGGAGAAGGATTCTCGCCGTTCCCTCAGATCCAATCAATGGTTCGGATGCACCAAGCGCGTAAAAAATATCGGGATCGTCTGAAGTACTTCAAGGATCACGTGAGTACACGTTGTAGCAAGTCGGATTAAACGGTCAACTTGGATGTGTCTTAAGAGTAGTCAGTGTACAGCTTGGAAAGCAGTGTAGATTGGCCGTCTTCTGCAAATCAGTCAACACACAGCCGGTATTGTCCTCTTAGCACCATTGCTATCTAGCGCTGCCTTAATCCTCTTGGAATTCGCCAGAGTGAACCGCGAAGGCGGTACTCACTTTTGTATGTACGCCTGATCAAAATCTTACAACCAGTTGATAAATTGCACTGTTGGATGTTGCAGTTGAAAATACAAAAAGGCAAAACCATTTTTCAGTGAGCATTTTGTTGTGAAAGTGTCTGTTGTATCAGCTCATCGCAACTTTAAGACCTTAGTCTTGAAGTCAAAATCAGCAAAAACCGTGAACTCAATGTCATTTTCTGAAAGACCCCAAAAAATGTCATCAGCCCTGAGCCCGAGGATCCGGTTGGCTGTCCATCTAGACACCGGACGATCCTCCACCCAAATGAAGATGGTTACTGGTGGCGAGTGTAGTCCAATACCAATCGGACGGGATCTGCAAGTTTTCAAGAAGGAACGAGGCAGCGCCACAAAATTGGCCATTTGGAATTTGCATCAAACAACATTTTTGAATTGCACAAAACTCCACTAAGTGAAACGAAAAACATTTGACTATTTGAGCAGTTTTGCACAGGGGGGGGGCTTCACTCAGTTCCCACACCTTTAATGGCTAATCTCTCCAAAACAAAAGCAGCACAAACGTTGATTTCAACTGAACCCAACAGCACAAACGAGGATGGTCAAAATCCCTATTTTGTTTTCATTCGGATCTTGTTGACAGGCCAATTATGTAATAGCTCAAAACTTTAGTCGTTACGAAAGCAGCACAACCATTAATTGTAACTGCACAAACGCAGCACAAACAAATGGGATTATTTTGGTTTCATTTAGAGAAAAAGTGGGGGCTGCATGAACTTTGGTTGACCTATAAAAGAAACTAATAACTCAAAAACAAAAGCAGCACAAACGTTAATTTTAATTGCTCAAAACGGCACAAACACAGCACAAACAAATGGGATTATTTTGGTTTAATTTGGAGAAAAAGTGGGGGCTGCATGAACTTTGGTTGACCTATAAAAGAAACTAATAACTCAAAAACAAAAGCAGCACAAACGTTAATTTTAATTGCTCAAAACGGCACAAACACAGCACAAACAAATGGGATTATTTTGGTTTCATTTGGAGAAAAAGTGGGGGCTGCATGAACTTTGGTTGACCTATAAAAGAAACTAATAACTCAAAAACAAAAGCAGCACAAACGTTAATTTTAATTGCTCAAAACGGCACAAACACAGCACAAACAAATGGGATTATTTTGGTTTAATTTGGAGAAAAAGTGGGGGCTGCATGAACTTTGGTTGACCTATAAAAGAAACTAATAACTCAAAAACAAAAGCAGCACAAACGTTAATTTTAATTGCTCAAAATGGCACAAACGCAGCACAAACAAATGAGACTCCTTGACCAGAGTTTTGCGCGGTGTGGGGGGTCAACTTCACTCGGGTGGAAGAAAGTTTTGGTCTTTGATGAGAGAAAATGTAACCTTGACAGCCCTGATGGCTTCCAACCAACTTTGAAGCTCTGCTTAGAACCTCCTTAAGATCCAACAGTACAAGATGGAGATTTTTGCAGTTTATCAACTGGTCTTGAAATTGTGATCAGGAGTGTGTTTATGGTTTCAACGACAGGAAATGACATTTAGGGGGTTTGTTGGGTTTTCGCCACAGATCAAAGACGTGGTGAGGATCCAGGCTTTCATCCGAGCTAACAAGGCCAGGGACGACTACAAGACCCTGAGTAAGATGGAGACCCACCGTTTACCTGGCTTTTTTTTGCAATTCCTCTCTTGATTTTCCAAAACGTTCTCACGCAGTCAGCGCCGACAATCCTCCAATGGCGGTGGTGAGAAAGTTCGTCCACCTTCTGGATCACAGCGACCAGGACTTCCAGGAGGAGCTGGAGCTGATGCGGCTCCGCGAGGAGGTGGTCACCAACATCCGCTCCAATCAGCAGCTGGAGAACGACCTCAACTTGATGGACATCAAGATCGGTCTGCTGGTGAAGAACAAGATCACCCTGCAGGAGGTGGTGTCCCACAGCAAGAAGCTGACCAAGAAGAACAAGGGACATCTGTCCGACATGATGATGATGAACAAACACCGAGGAGGGCTGAAGGCCCTCAGCAAGGAGAAGCGCGTCAAACTGGAAGCTTACCAGCACCTCTTCTATCTACTACAGGTGTCATGCTAGTAATTAGAAGGGAGGAGCGCTCCAATCATACTGAACCCTGTCGTGTCCCGTCTGCAGACCAATCCCACGTATCTGGCCAAGCTGATCTTCCAGATGCCTCAGAATAAATCCACCAAATTTATGGATTCTGTCATCTTCACCCTGTACAACTACGCCTCGAACCAGAGGGAGGAGTACCTGCTGCTCAAGCTCTTCAAGACTGCCCTGCAGGAAGAGATCAAGTGAGTGACAAAGAGATGGCATCCTTGCGTGAAGCTTGAACGTCTTTGCCTTTTCCGTGCGTTCTGATGAGAGAAAAACGGCTAGCATGAGGCGGCTAACAATGCAGGTAATGGGACACACCGGTTCTGCCTATAATTCACTCATTTTGGCACTCCTGTGATTCCATACATTCAACCAAGCTAGGGCGACAACGAAGAACTACCTTTTGTTGGTGTAGTGACACAGTGCCTCTAGTCAGTGCCACTGATTTTTTGTCTGATTCGATACAGTGTCAAATTTGGGCCGATACCAACACTTTGTGCGAACTCGCCTAACGTCGGGCCGATTTGGAAAAGTAGTGTACAACGTAACCTCGACTTACGAAAATTCATAATAGGAATTGCCCCATTTCACGAAAAAATATTCAAAATACGAAAATGAAAATAGAAAGTGCCGCCCAGAAATTTGAATGTACTGCCCCGCCATGCAAGCTGCCCTCCCCTGGGACGGGAATGCAAAGTAAGGGATGCCAACCCCCGTAAAACTGAAGAAGCTGCCCCCCTGTTGCTTATGTTGGTTATCTCCCATCATCCTCTTAACAACATTTAGTATTATTTTTCTTTGATTTGGTGATTTTTTTTAACATTCATGCACATGTAAATGATTATGTTGTCATTAAAGATCATACTTGTTTTCGGGGGGGTGGAGCGAATTATGTCATTCTCATAATACGAAAATTCCAAGACATGAAAGCCCCTCTGGAACCAATTAATTTTGTATCTTGAGGTTCCACTCTATTTTAAATCTTTTTTTTTTTTCTTGCAATCTCATGACTTATTTTTACTTTATTTTTGTAATATAAAAAAATCACATTTTATTTTGTTTTGTTTTTAAATATTTTTTCTTCAGTATTTCAACATCTTTAACTCTTTTTCTTTTTTTTTAAATTGTTCTGGCCAATTAGTACATTTAAAAACAGCTGCGGGCCACAAAGGGCCCTCGGGCCGCACTTTGGACACCCCTACTCTAAGCTCAGTGGCCACATCCAGAGACAGTGATTCTGAATTATTTTCTGTCCTGCCCCCCAGAGGGGACAGAAATCACAAATTCACAAATAAACATTTTTTGTGCAAAATGGATGGATTGGAGCTGATATTAGCATAAAGATGAGATATCAGTTCATATCAGTATGTGATTTTTCAAACGGCAAACATTTAAAAGTTAGCAGTAGTTTTACAAAAAATAAAGTAAAAAATATTAGGGGGAAAAAAGTTGTAATCTAAGCAAAAACAAAATGTTGTCATGGTTGTGGGAAAGGTTATAATTTTAGGAGAATAAAGTCATAATTATGAGAAAAGTTGAAAAAAAGTAAAAGAAAAAAGCAGCGGAAATGTGAAAAAATTGTAGAAAGTCAAAATATTAAGAGAAAAAGTTTTAAAACAATTTTATGAGAATAAAATTGTTTATATTATGAGTATTTTTTAAATGTCGCAATATTAAGAACAATATGTATTTGCAATTTTTGGAATATTAGGTTGAAGAAAAAAAGTGAATAAAGTCAAAATATTGTGGGAATAAAGTCATAATATAACAATTAAATGTACAGTTTGTGTTTTATAATGTATGTTTTTTTGCTGACATTTGGAAGTAAAACATGACAGGAATCGCAGTGAAGAATAAAAAAGAACATTCCAAATATACAACCTTCTCAGCACTTTCATCCATCCAATTTAGAGACTTATTATCTTAAAATTGTGGGCACCCTTTTAGTTGTATTCACTTTTTTTTAAAAAATAGGATATGGCCCTCACAAAAATATGGCTCTCTTAGGCCAAAAGGTTCCCGACCCCTGCCTTAATGGAATATTTTTGCCGTAAAAGCATAGAAAACTGTTTACTGCCTTCGGAATGAGATTTTTTTCCCATTATTAGAGCCCTCTAGACAGGAAATAACACCCCTCTAGTCAGCTTTACACTTACTACCCAGTACAGTAATAAGAGAAAATAAGCCATTTAGGACA
This sequence comes from Oostethus manadensis, assembly GCA_024372805.1. Classification (NCBI taxonomy): domain Eukaryota; kingdom Metazoa; phylum Chordata; class Actinopteri; order Syngnathiformes; family Syngnathidae; genus Oostethus; species Oostethus manadensis. The sequence goes on along the minus strand of QODF01000013.1, from coordinate 3,212,603 downwards.
CAAAAAAGACTTGTGTGTGTTGCTGTAAATGTGTTTCGGTGCGAGGGGAGCTGAGTAGGGGGAGGACAGGAAGTTGAGTGCTTGTGTGTCTCACCAAAAATGTCAGTAACATTACTGAGTTCCCACAACATAGTTTATTTCAAAAGCTGACCCAGAATTGTGGAGAGTTGGGAAGTGTGGCTGTCGAAAACAAAGTTGGTAATAGAAGTTGTCCTGGACTGTCTTCAGGTCAAAGGTTGACCAGATGAAGGAGGTTGTCACCGGAAACCCCACCGTCATCAAGATGGTGGTGAGTTTCCACCGTGGCGCACGCGGCCAGAATGCGTTGCGGCAGATCTTGGCGCCCGTTGTCAAGGACATCATCGACGACAAAACGCTGAACATCAAGACCGACCCGGTGGACATCTACAAAAGCTGGGTCAACCAGATGGAGACACAGACTGGAGAGGCCAGGTGAGCGAGAGGGGATACCGGAGGAGGACTCAAATTACAAACGTGTGGCGCCGCCTTCCAGTCCGTGGGGCGTCGACATGCACATGTAGTCCGATGGCTTGTCCCGTAATGTGTAACCTTTGTTATACTAAACCGCTGAGCAACCCCCCCCCCCCCTTTGTCCGCAGTAAGCTGCCGTATGACGTCACACCCGAGCAGGCGATGGCTCACGAAGAAGTTCGGAACAGACTGGAAACCTCCATCAAGAACATGAAGGCGGTGACGGACAAGTTCCTTTCGGCAATCATCGTCTCCGTGGATAAAATTCCGTGAGTATACGCCGGCGAGACCGGAGTTAAAGCCTTTCTGACGTTCTTCTGACCCCCTTGTGTCTTGTCAGCTACGGGATGCGCTTCATCTCCAAGGTCCTGAAGGACACCCTCCATGAGAAGTTCCCAGATGCTACTGAGGATGAACTGCTGAAGGTTTGCAGACTCTTGATATGACAGCGTTTATACGCTTTACGCGGCAAATCCCGGACTACAAACAAAATTCTGCTTTGATTCCTGCGGGTTAAACAGTTCGTTTGTGGCGAAAAGAACTCCAGTTTCCAGGACGCTTAAAGTGCAGATTCAGGAAGTCATGGATTTGAGTGGTCTTATGGTGGGATTGTGTTTTGATCTGACTAAACTTGAGTAAATTTGATGAGTCGTCCTTCTGCTTTATAGACAAATGACAACATCTAAACTGGCCCCTTTGGCGTATCATATCATTTAGACAAGGTCTCAGTTGTTTACTATCAATACTCAATAATTTAATAACAATTATAAATATGAAGCACATACTAGTTCTATATGCAGAACACCATCTGAAATGCATACATTTAATGTCAATTTTACCATGATTGAAGACCTGATTGTTGACAAAGGCAGCAGCAAAGAATGGGGGGGGGGCACAAAATCACCATCTTCGTATTTTGCATTTTGTCACTTGTTGAATTTGGCACTTTCTTAGGCTTCCCTTTTGGGTTATTTTTCAGCCTTGATCAATAAAAGCAGAGACTAGTGGCGTAACTGTGATAGTTAGCGAAGAACTACAGTCAACCACTGATGACATCATAGGCGGGCGACAGGGCTTGGTGGACAGTGACTTCTATCTTCCAGTTGAAAGCATGCTAATGCTAACAGGGACGTTTTGTAATTTAAATAAAGTAATATACATGCAAAATATATACATGCTGCTTTATAACCTTCAGGTCATGCTGGGTATGATCCCAATTGTGCACGTGAGCTCCCCAGCATGTCTTGCGGGTTATAGTCATGGCTCAAACAGATTTTGTTTTGGGGGGAGGGGATGCGTCAATCATTTAGAGACCCATAAAAATGGCAATTGTGACGTTTTTATCACAGGGGTGGGCAAACTTTTTGACTCGTGGGCCACGACGGGTTAAAAAAAGGGTCATCACACAGAACGACATACTTGCAACGGAACGTCCCACTAACAACAAAGCCCGCAAGGTATGCTGGGCAGTCCAGTGGCAACGACAATATGAACTATAAGCAATAAGACTGTGGATTTTAAGAGCGTGTTCCTCCTTGGTATATATTTTGCAATCAAGCGACAAACATAGCACAATGTTGGAAGAAAGAGTACCACAAGCTACCCAGCATGCCTTGTGGAGGCAATATATGGGTGTTTTTTTTGGCATGGGTTGTTGTGCCTAGGGTTTTTTTATGCCCAGATGGTACAGTAGGTGGGTTACTTTACAAGGTACCGATTCTGACTATTTTGCCGACTCAAGCGTGCCACAATAGCACCCCAGGTCAGTTTCAATGTTAAAGGTTTTAAAAAAGGAATGGGCGGGCCGGCCCGCGGGCTGCAGTTTGCCCCTCCCCGTGTTACAAAGACAGTTGGGCTTGACATATTAATAACACCTCACGTGGTATTTTTTGTTGGATAAGGACGCGTTTGTGTAGCATTCTCGCCCTGAATGATCCTTACAGGATACCGCGGTGTTGTGAGATTTGGTGTTGGGTGGTGATCCAAGATGGCTGAATAAACAAGCAGTCTGTCTGTCATGGTAAAATGCTGCCAAAACTGAATCTGGGGCATTGGAAACCCGATTTAGAATTCCTGGCCCGTTGATGTTCTGATAAACCCAAGAGTCCGCCTGCACATCAAACAAGCCGGCCTCCTTCTAACAGAGCCTTTTGATTTTGGCGTTTCAGATCGTGGGGAACCTTCTGTATTACCGTTACATGAACCCGGCCATCGTCGCCCCAGACGCCTTCGATATCATCGAGATGTCGGCGGGTGGTCAGCTGACCAACGAGCAGCGCCGGAACCTGGGTTCTGTTTGCAAGATGCTGCAGCACGCCGCCTCCAACAAGATGTTCCTTGGAGACAACGCCCACCTGAATCCCATCAACGAATATCTCAGCAACTCTTATCAGAAGTTTCGGTGTGATACTTCATTTTGTCCCGTCGTTCCGACCTCTTTTTGCATTTTTGACCATATCATCTTTTGTACCCCCCCCCAGGCGCTACTTTTTGACAGCATGTGAGGTCCCTTCACTTGAAGATAAATTCAACGTGGATCAGTACTCTGACCTGGTCAATCTCACCAAACCTGTCATCTACATCTCCATTGGAGAGATTATAAACACTCACACGGTGAGTTTGTATTTGCCTCGTATACAGTAGTGTTCAAAATAATAGCGCTCCAATGCGACTTGCTACATGGCTAACGAGTTACCAGTAGGTGCAGTAGATTCTCGGAAAACATTCATGCAATGCACGCTCTTAAGGCTGTGCAATTGGGCACTTAGCTGAAAGGGGTGTGTTAGCATAGCAAAATAGCAGTGTCTGCCGTCGACTTTACTCAAAAATTATTTTGTACAAACTGCCATCATGGGGAGTCTTGCAAATAGATTAGCTTCCCAGACGTCTTCTAACTGTCACAGTACTTTGAGGTAACTCCAGACTGTCTTTGACCATCTTGGAGCTGATAATTGGCCCAGCCTTTGCCATTCTTGTTATTTGATCCATTTTGATTAAAGGTCTCAAACTCAGTTTACCTTGGGGCTTCACGAGGCAGAGTTTGGCTGAGGCTGGGCCGCAGCCTCTGCGCACATGCGCGAACAAGTGATTGAAATGTATACAAAGATTTTTTTGTATCCAGTCTTTTTTTAACACAAAATAAGACAAGGACAGCGACAAGTTTTGTGCAAAACCACTAATACATTTCTCAATCCATCAATCAAACAAATAAAAAAACAGAAAATAAAAAGAACAAGGACCCTGTTGTTCACAAATTGTACACGTTCCTCGGGTTCACGAGGTCCACGTCCCTCCTTTGGTAGTCATTTGTATGGAACATACTGTACTGTAATGTTAACTGTATAACTGTTTTCTCTACAAAACTACTAATGAAACAACCAACAAATACATAAACAAATTAAGAACTAATAAGTATTTCAATAGGAAATACATTTCAGTTTTCAGTTAAATTTTACAGTTCTTTCACCTCAGTCAATGGGTTTTTCTGAAAATGGGTTCTCTTGCCTACTATTTAATCCTAGGAACCTGGCAGCGCTTCCTCTCACATAGCTGAGCCACATTTGTTTAGAAATAGACATGTTTGGGTCTGTGGTATACGCCGTATTTTATTTCACTTGGCGTGTCGTGTTTAGCCGATGCACGGAGAACGGCGCAGCCCTTTAAATGGCCCTGATGTCAATTCCACTCCCACACCCTGCGACGTAGGCTACGCTGCGAGATTTAACAAAAAAAAGCAAGGAATCCATCAATGCGATCTGCATTGTGAACCAGACTTGAGGGCACAACCTCTATCTACTGCCATGACATCCAAGCGCTTTTTCTTTTTTTCATTTAACGTGGGAGCGGATGGGATCCATGACTCAGCCCGACTTACCCCCACGCAGATCCGACTGGACTCAGACCTGAGACCACACCACCGAGTTCCCCGCGCTTCTTTGATCTCTCCGGGCACGCGTGGCTTTGATATATTACCGATACACGTCGTATAAAGTCACGCTGGGCAGCAACTTGAAACACTTTTTTGGACGTGAACAGCGAGCTCACCTAGCCAGGCACAGAAGAAAAATCTCGATGGAACCGCCGCTGCAACTTTCACTCAGTGAAAAATGCTTCTTTTTCTGCATCATGCCCGGTCGATGTCACGCCACAGAGCGCCCCACCGTGATTGGTTGGTTCGTCAGCCCCGCCTGCAACACTGAGCAATTCATACTGAAGCACTTCCTGCTTCCCAGTGTCCTTTGCGACATTGACACACACATTTCTGCTAGTGGCATGTTAGAGATGACACTGTTGTTATTTATCCAGCACTCCCCCTTATTAACAGCGTCTTGTCTGCTGTCATCTGCCTGTTTTTTTTTATAGTCCTGTGATGTTTTGGCGCTTTCGGTTAAAGACACCCTGAGTGAGGCCGTCGTGTCGACATCCCGCGATTCCGCTGGGTTAAACAAGTATCATGAATGCTGGGTCGTGTTTGTTTTTTTGAGAATCTACTGCACCTACTTGGTAACTTGTTTGCCATGTAGCAATACAAACATACTAATAACAGTGATTCATCCTCATATCTTCTGTAGTAGCTGTGTTGGACTACATTATATATAAGCGGTGACCGTTGGTGTGTTGTTTATGGTGTGTCTTTATGCACTTTTCCTGTGGTCTGCAACAGCACGATATACAAAAATCATACAAAAGAAGGCAAAATCATAATAAAAGCACATAAAGGAAACAAACTCAATACCAGACTTTTTACGGCGTCACTATGGTGCTTTCGAGGACCGACGAAACAAAGTGACTGCAAAGTCCAGCATAAAGAACACAAAATTGACAATACAAAATTGTCAGCGCATCCATGAAACAAATTGAAGTGGTACCTTGGTCAACATCCGTCTTGATTAACACAAATTTTGGTTAACAGTCAACATTTTTGCTAAAATTTTGTCTCGGGTTGCATTCGCCTGCTTGTTCAGCATCCAAAATACCATCCGACGAAAGACAAAATCTTGACCCACAATGCATCGTGGGTCTCGGGCCGCATTTGACATGTTCTACAACCTTTTATGTTTAGTCTGATATATTTTTTACACTTTTGCAAATTGCGGTTGCCACATGCGTTTATTGTGTGTTATTTTTTTTACATGTAATTTTTGGGATTCTGGAACGCATTAATTGGGTTTACATTGTTTTCTATGGGAAAATCGGCTTTGGTTTGAGTACGTTTTGGTTTGATTCGGACCTTCCGGAAGGGATTAATGACGTTAACCAAGGCACCACTGCACCAGGTGACCCAGCTAGTAGCCACAGCACCGCATAAGACGACCGGGTCACTTTTAGCACACAAAATGAATGAAATGAAAAGATAAAACACTATTAACGCACAACATACCGATTATTTTTGCTGTAGCTGCTGCTGGACCATCAGGATGCCATTGCTCCAGAGCACAACGATCCCGTCCATGAGCTGCTGGAGGACCTAGGAGAGGTTCCCACAGTAGAGTCCCTCATTGGTGAGTGAGCCAAATTTAGCAAGAAAAGATTTTTTACATTACATTTTTAAACATCAGCAGTGTGGGAGAGACAATGAAAAATGTAACACGGTCAACTCAAGCAGCGATCCACCGTGTGCCCACTGAAGTTGATGTCCAAATTACACGGCCGTAGTCGTTTCTATGAAAACTGGTTGGTGTTGTTAACTTTGTTATTATGCCAACTACTGTCTAGTTACACAGCATTTAAACTTGCTGTTCAGTGCAAAATAAAAAATACAAAAACTACAACACCATCTGAAAAATGCAAATATTAGGGTTTTATTTAATTAGATTTTGTCATTTTTAGTAGGGATGCGTACCCAAACATTGATGCCCATGTTGTAGTAAGCTGACCAAAAAAACTAAATTAATAGTTACTTATAAAACATAACATTAATAATAATTCATTAATTATGTATTAGTATGTATTAGTGTTATATATTTAAGTTTGTAAATCAATATTTATTATATCCATTTGTATTATTATTATTTTTATTTAATTGTTTCTGCTAATGTACTATTTTTTTAAATAATCTTATAATAATTATCTTTATTAATAACTTATTAATAGTTAGGAAATTACGTTTCTATTAATTTTTTCTAATCATTTAGTATTTTTATTATTTATTACTATTTGTATTATTACTATAAATTGTCTACTAAAGATTGCATTGTTATTATTTGTAATTAATTGTTCCAATTTACTATTATTATTTTTTGTTATTATGTATTGTCATTATTAATACTTATTGTTACTGTGCTATTAATTTATTATTCAATGTCTTGATTAATAGTTAATATAAATTAATGGTTTCTATTAATTTATGATTGTCTTTAATAGATAATAGGTAATAACTTAATACTACGCATTTATTCTAAGTCAGTGAAATGATTATTATTGTTATTAGTTAGTATTATCTATATGAATAGGTACGAAACGCCCAGTTAACTAGGCCACACCGGCAACACTTCCTCATTATCCTCCAAAAACGGCAAGCAGCGTTCACAAACACAGGAATCCTGAGCGTCAAATTCATTTTGCTCAATGAATACACATAAATGTGTATCAGTTATCATTTCCTACTTTAATTGTTTTGAAAAGTACTGTCAGTTTTTTTGGCATATTTTCACATCATTTGCTCTGGATTTTATTTATTTTATTACTGTATTTATTTTATTTATATTTATGTTAGTGTACCCGAAGTCAGCTGGGATAGGCTCCAGCATGCCCCTGCGATCCTAGTGAGGATAAGCGGCTTCAAAAATGAACGGATGGGATGAAGTATTTACAGTAAATTAATATTCGGTTAACTTGCGTGGCACAAAATACTTTAAAAATGTTCATATTTTCCTGTTCATATTTTGGGCACCCAATGAGCACGGGCACCATTTCAAAAGTACCAGTATGGCACTGGTATTGGGTAATAACGCATGCACGCAGACGGAAGCTTTATTGTCATTTAAGTTGAAATGAGAGAATAAAATATCATATATAATATGAAATATTATATATAAAATATCAAACAGAAAAAATTATTCAAAATCCTTGATTATCCCATCATCCTAGACCAGGGGTGGGCAAACTTTTAGTCTCGCTAACATTGGGTTAAAAAACTCGGCGTAACAACACAGAAAAGAGAACAACATACTTGCTCACGGTGCAAAGAAAGCAAATCACGTCACATCAACTACTGGTGCTACGTGGGTGAGAAAAACTATGCACAAAATTATATCCCAATGTCCGCAGGGCATGCTGGGTAGTCCAGCTTGATGCTTGAGTGTTACAGTTATAGCGGTACCGGTATCTGTGTTGCACAGGTGAAAATCCTCTCCCTCCCGATGACCCGAACAAGGAGCTAATGGGCAAGACTGAGGTGTCACTTACACTGACAAACAAATTCGATGTCCCTGGTGAGGCCAACACCGAGGTGGATGCCAAGACCCTCCTGCTCAAGTACGTTCATCCTGTTGGTTGAAGCCTTACATCTTACATTCGTCCAGTTGCTTCACAAATATATGGATATGTCTTTTTTTCCTCGCTCTAGCACCAAGAGGCTGATTGTGGATGTGATCCGGTTCCAGCCTGGAGAGACCCTGACTGAGATACTGGACTCAGCAGCTGGTCCCGAGCAGGTCAGATGACGCAGAATTTTTGCCTGCTTTCATGTAGGCGTCAACTCAAACCTACGGTAGATCTAATATTGTTCAGCTTGGTGTTGCTAAACAAAATTAGCTTTCCCTCACGCTCAAACAAACATTTCCTGGCAGCCATTGCTCAATGTTGCCCATATAAGGAAGTACGGATTTTGTGACATCAGTGGAATTTGGTGTCGAAAAAAAAACCTATGGTACACTTAATTAATGAATTATTAATTTGTGTTTTTGTTTGAATATGGCCTATTAAAAGTAAAAAAACAAAATTTTTGGTATTTCTTTGCCTAAGTTAAGTATTTTCAAGCATAAAAATGGTTGAATGAAGTGAAATGGCTGAATGAGCAAGACGCATTCAAAGACGTTGTGATGACATGTAGTGTTCTACACTGGTCACTAGGGGGTCGGTAATGTTACTGTAACATTGGGCGAGACACACAAGCACCAGACTTTGCACCAGCTTTGAGCGATGCCACAATTGTTCCTAATAAAAAAGCACGGGCTCCTGTTGCGGCTGCAACCGCCAGCTAAAACTCAACTCTGAACTACCGACATCACTTCCTGTCTGCCCCCTTGGCAACCCCAAGCACCGGAACACATTTTAATCTTTAAAACACGTTTTTTTTTCTCTTTTTATATCTTTGATATTGGGTGATGGGAATTTTAGGATATGTCTTCAGGGCTCTAATAATGTTAAATATTTCAAAAGCCCTAATCGGGCTATGAAAATATTCCATTCCTAAACAAGGAATCCTGTTTAGCCGAAATTCTCTTATCACGGTCGGGTCTGCAGCCAATGAACGGTGACAAACAAGGCATTTACTGTACAGCTGAGACACTGATGTGTATTTTTTCATCTGTACAAACCACTGTGTGAGTTGCTGGCAGCAAATAAAGTTTGTGAGTGTAGTCCTGCCTGCCTCCCACCGGGGGGGGGTCTCGGCCCTAGTGTTTCAGACGACGCACCACTCAGTTTGGTTCTGTGCTAACAGGAAGCGGAGTACCAGCGTGCCATGCAAAGGAGGGCCGTCCGGGATGCCAAGACCCCGGAGAAGATGAAGAAGGTCAAACCAGCGGCGGACGACGGCCTCACATTACAAGGGAAGAAGGAGAGGATCCAGAGCAACCTGCAGCGGTTAGCCGAGCTGGGCAAAGTTGATCCGGAGAACCGCTATCAGGACCTGATCAATGACATCGCCAAGGTTGAAGGACGACAGTATCACGGCGGTCACGACGCATCGTAGATATCAAGATTTATCTGTGTGCGTTACAGGACATCAGAAATCAGAGACGGTATCGCCAACGCAGGAAAGCTGAGCTGGTGAAACTCCAGCAAACCAACACCGCCCTCAACTCCAAGACCAACTTTTACAACGTGCAGATTGATTCGTACAATCAGTATATCAAGACCTGCATGGACAACCTGGCCAGCAAGGGCAAGTGAGTGTCCTCTCGTCTTCAGTCGTTCCAACGCCACCGCCGCATTCTGCTGACTGATCGTGGTTCTGGTTCTTTTCAGGCTGTCGAAGCCCGGAGTCAGCAAGGCCAAAAAGAGCAAACAAGTCTCCCAGAAATACACGGCCTCGCGCTTGTATGAGAAGGGGGTGCTGATCGCAATCGAGGACCTGCAGCCCAACCAGTACGTTCTTAGCCCCTTACTGGGCCGTACATTTGTCACTTTAGAGCCCCCGGCGCCTCACTGGGAGACAATAAACCCCATGCGATTCCATCTAGAAGTCACTTGACCCCTCGCCACAAATTTTGGAACGCTCATCGTTGGTTTTCAAAACATCCTTTTTATGATAGCGCAACATGAAAATGTTAGCATGTTAGCACGCTAAACCTAGCACGCTAGCACTAAGTGTCTGCCAGTGTTGAAACTAATACAAATGGCAAAAAATTTGACTGTTAATGTTAGCATGTTAGCAATGCTGGCATGTTAACCTGAACATGTAGCATGCGACTGTTTCTGTAGGTCTGTACCTATACACATGTCAAAATATGCTACTATGCTAATATTAGCATGCTAACACTAACGTGTTAACGCCTGTCATGATAGCGTAAAGTGTCTCATGAAAACAGCTAAAATACTACTATGCTAATGTTAGCATGCTAAACCTAGCACGCTAGCGCTAAGTGTCTGCCAGTGTTGAAACTAATACAAATGGCTAAAAATGTGACTGTTAATGTTAGCATGTTGGCAATGCTGGCATGTTAACCTGAACATGTAGCATGCGACTGTTTCTGTAGGTCTGTACCTATACACATGTCAAAATATGCTACTATGCTAATATTAGCATGCTAACACTAACGTGTTAACGCCTGTCATGATAGCGTAAAGTGTCTCATGAAAACAGCTAAAATACTACTATGCTAATGTTAGCATGCTAAACCTAGCACGCTAGCGCTAAGTGTCTGCCAGTGTTGAAACTAATACAAATGGCTAAAAATGTGACTGTTAATGTTAGCATGTTGGCAATGCTGGCATGTTAACGTGAACATGTAGCATGCGACTGTTTCTGTAGGTCTGTACCTATTCACATGTCAAAATATGCTACTATGTTAGTGTTAGCATGCTAACACTAACATGTTAACTCCTGTCATGATAGCGCTAAGTGTTTATATAGGTTTCTACTCATGAAAACAGCTAAAAAGCTACTATGCTAATGTTAGCGCGCTAAACCTAGCACTAAGCGTCTGCCAATGTTGAAACTAATTCAAATGGCTAAAAATGTGACCATGTTAACGTTAGCGTGTTAGCAATGCTAACGTTAACATGGTCGACACTGTTTCTGTAGGTCTGTAGCAATGAAATTGGCCAAAAAAAAACCAACTACTACGCTGATGTTAGCATGCTAACGTGCTAACGCATAGCGCAATGCACCAAATGTTCTGATTGAGTTGTTCATTTTGGCTTCCACCTAACCCGGGTAACAGTCATTTCCCGTCCCTCCCACTGGTGTTTCTCCCACCGTAGGTTCAAGAATGTTATTTTCGAGATCTCCCCGTCCGAGGCCGTTGGCGTGTTCGAGGTGAAGGCCAAGTTAATGGGGGTCCACTTGGAGACGTTACAGTTGGAATACCAGGTAGGATGCTTTTGAGAAGGACACACATACTCATTTCCTCAAAGTCGTTCCACCTAACGATTTTGCCGAGGAAACTTGCACGTGCTTCCGAAGATGAACTGCAAAGTGAACTTAGAGGAAAGGAAAATGACCTTAATCCCCAAAACGCATTGCAGCCCTGCCACGTGATTCTCCGGTCAACACAGCTGAGAGAGTTGACATGGGAAGAAGCTGGAGACCACTCTATCGGTTGCAACAAGAGACTGGAAGCTTTACTGCAAATGGACAGTAGTGCTTGCCATCTTTGTTTTTTCCTCTCTGGCGCAGCTCAGTACAAAAAAGTTCACGTGCAAGGATATTGCTGCTGCTTAGATTGCATCCCGAACAACCGTTTATGAGATCTTCAAGATCTTGATTCAGCTGAGGTCCAAGTTAAGGCAACATCTCCCCGGGAAAGACATCAGGGACAGACTGGCATTGGCAAAAGAGGCTGGAATTTGGCTCCTGAAGAATGAAGTCACTTTTTCTGACCAATCATCTTTCCGATTGTTTGGGGCATCCGGAAAAAAAAGCTTGTCGGGCGAAGGATCAACCATCTATATATGAAAAACAAGAAGGCGCCATTTTCAGATTTTCCCACAAAAATACCTTTTCCGGGCACCCAGAACACCGTTTTCATGTGGACGAGAGGCTGAAACTATAAAATCTTTTGCAGTTTTGAGTTGAAAACGTTTCCGTGTGGATAGCGCCTTAGTGGCTTGGGGAACAAAACATCTAAGTTTTGGATCCATGGCCAGGAAACTCCTAAGACCTTAATCCCTTTGAGGACTTTAAGAGGCGGGTTGACAGACAAAAACTTGTAAATTCTTGTAAATAGATAAGCTTCACACAGACATCTTCTAACTGTTGCAGTACTTACAGGTAACTCCAGACTGTCTTTGATCGTCCTGGAGCTGATCATTGGCTGAACCTTTGCCATTCTGGTTATTCTTCCATCCATTTTGATATTTGTCTTCGGTTTTCTGCCACGTGTTTTGGTTTTGCTCTCCGTTTTCAGGCATTGGGGATCACTTTAGCTGAACAGCCGATCGTTATTTTCCCCTCTCCAATCCAAGCACGCTGTTCTTCTGAGCAATGTCTTGAAGGACCCATCAGGCTTTCAAAGAGAAATGATGTCCTGCTTTCATCCTTAAATAGGATCTATTTTTTGAACACACCCCTTTCAGCTGATTGGCCAATTGCCCAGCCTTAATAGCGTGCATATCATGAATGCTGGGGCTTTTCTGAGAATCTACTGCACCTACTGGGGACTTGTCATGTAGCCATGAAAATATGCCAAAAACCGTGCATTGGACTGCTATTATTTGGAACACCACCTCAACGCCTTTAGCCTGTTCAAAGGGGTCATTCTGTCTTTTCTTCCTGTCGCTCTCAGGATCTCCTCCAGCTGCAGTACGAAGGCGTGGCGGTGATGAAGCTCTTCGACCGGGCGACCATCAACGTCAACCTGCTGATTTTCTTGCTCAACAAGAAATTTTACGGCAAATAGAGGAAAGGATGGGGAAGGAGGCCCCGGACTGATTTGGCCGCCGAGCTTTTCGCGCTTGCCGCCAAGCCCCGGCTTGCACCGCCGCGGCGGTTCTCAAACGTCTTCTGGATGCACTTGTTTCACGTGCCTTTGCAGATTTCTATTTTCTACTATTTTGCATCGATCCCTTTGTGGCACTCGGGCCGACACGACACAAATGGCCGCTCGGGCCGTTTGGTTCTTGCCGTTTATGTAGCTGTAGCCAGATGTTTATAACAGCTGTATTTTTTCTTGAAACATGATGAACATCACGTGCACGGGCTTTGATCCCTTATAAAAAAGTCTGTTTTATGTCAAGAGATTGTGTTTTTCTTTGCTGGCGGATAAGCAGCTCTTTGCTAAAGTGCTAAAAGAAAGTCTAACAGTTTACTTATCCGGGTGTTTTCTAATCGTGTGGGGTTTTTTTTAAAGATGCGTAGGGAAAGTACAGGCGGTCCTCGGCTTACGACGGACTTCCAGTCCACTCGCACTTCACACACGAGACGTGAAAAACATCAAATACAGTTATAAAAACTACGAGAGTGAAATGAAAGAACTCCCTTTTCCCCCGGATCTCCCGTTGACAGCCCGCAGAATCCATGACCCCACTCTTAACATTCATTAAACTCGACGGTTGCAACAGTCGAGCGGTTGGGACCAAAAGAGCAGCCAACACTGGTGGGCAATTTTATGATGTTCTTATTCACTTCCATGGTTTTCCATGGCTTTCCTTTTCTTTGGCGCCTTGCCACTTGGGTATGCAATGTTTCCGCCACTGCAAAGAAAAAATGGTAAATTGGAATTATGGGATAAAATGTCGAAATCGTTAGGTTAAAAAGTCTAAATTATGACATCAAAGCCTAAATATGAGAGTCATAAATATGAGACAAAAAATAATTAAAGAATTATGAATTATTTGTCTGTTATGCGGCACATGCACCGGTTGTATGCTAATTTTTATAATTAACACATAAATAATTATGCTAACTCATAATTATGACTTTCTTATCCAGTAATCGTGACTCATAATTTTGACTTTTTATCTCATAATTATGACTTTCTTATCCAGTAATCATGAATCATAATTTTGACTTTTTATCTTGAGATTCCAACTTTATCTCCTAATTTCTTTTTATTTCATAATTCTGACTGCTAGGTCAGAATTATGACATTTTGTCCCATAATTTTGACGTAGAACACAAATATAAGGCATTCACGTGATATGTAGTGTTCCACACTGGTCACTAGGTGTCAGTAATGTCCCATCAATGAAACAATAGCCAAGAAGTAAAACATTCCCCATGCTAACATGTCTTATTTATGTCTTATTTTCTGTCATGTCTACTACATTTTATAATACGAGTGCAGGGGTGGTACTTCATGTTTACAGGGCCCAATTTAAAAAAAACATTTTGTAGGTCGTAAACAGCTTTTCCGTGCTGTAACCACGGAAACATTCCGTTTATTTATCGCGGAATGGAAGGGAATGGACGACTGCACACCGAGGAGCGCCTGTATGCACTCGGCCACGCGTGTTCATGGTTTGAAACGTTTTTTTTGCTGTTTTCTGATTTGACCAGACCACTGATGAATCCGGATGTGAAATGCACTGATATCAGGCTGGACATCGGGCAGGAATGATCGCCAAGCTCACATTGAGCTGAACTCCAAACATCCACCAGGGCCGAGTATGGGCTGTGTGTAAAAGTTGGAGATAGTAACCGCGGCTTCAGCGGTTGCGGTTCTGAAAGTCCATCCATTGTCTGAAACGCTTGTCGTCATTCAGCATCAAGATTCAACACTTCCTTTACCTTTCCCGTGTGAATTTTGCGTGTTTGTGTTCGATATAAGGGAACCTCGATCATCACGTAGCAGAACGTCTGCGTATCTTTCTGGAAGTCGGAAAAAATATTTTATTCACGTCGGGTCTTAATCCTTGTTGAGCTGCACCGAGGGTGTCCAAAATGTGGCCCGGGGGCCATTTCAGCCTGCACCTTGTTTTTTTGTCCTTGGCATATTCTAATTATGAAATGCATTCATTATTAATGACGTGTATGCCCAAACGGATATTCCAACTCTCGATCTCCTGACTAAAAATCCTCCTTTTTTAGCATCTTTAATGTACAAAATGTGCTTCTCACTTTTTCAGCATGGGACCCTCAGTGGAAACATTTTAGACACCCCCGCCCTACATCGTTTTGTGTTTTTTTTTTTTTTATTAAAAAACAATTTTTCAGGCCACTCTTGACTTTGTACTATTATGTGGATTTTAGTTTTCATGTAATGCCGTCCCCATGAGAGGCTTTATTCCCCAAACACGACTGTTTACTTCCATTCACATGCATTCTATGTTTTTCTCCCCGAGTCAGAATAAAGATGGCATTATGCAGTGCTTGGCGCTATCATTTGTTTTGCAGCGTGAAGAAAGATGTACGCTAGCGGTCAAACCACAAGGGTCTTCATCATAAAGCTCTTCCGAGCGCAACCTCCATGCAAAATCATTTAAAAATGGAGCAAAAATGAGCAGATTTTGGGGGGCCTTTTTTTTAAACCAAAAACTTAACATTAAAATCTCAAAATG
This sequence comes from Oostethus manadensis, assembly GCA_024372805.1. NCBI lineage: Eukaryota > Metazoa > Chordata > Actinopteri > Syngnathiformes > Syngnathidae > Oostethus > Oostethus manadensis. Next base: position 3,197,225 of record QODF01000013.1, on the reverse strand, counting down.
GCCCCAAAATACCTTTGACTTTTCAGTCAGTTTTGGACACCCCAGTAAAATTTGGATGCACATTTTTTGCCTATATTATCGTGTATTTACCCCTCCGTGAATCAACACCTTATCGTAGTGGAGGGGTTTGAGTGCCCGAGTGATCCTAGGAGCTATGTTGCTTTATGCCCCTGGTAAGATCTCCCGAGGCAAACGGGTTCTAGGTGACGGGCCAGACTAAGAGTGATTCAGAAGACCCTAATGAAGAAGAACAAGAGGAGTGACCGCACCTCGCCCGGACGTGGGATACCGGGGCCTCACCCTGGAGCCAGGC
>QODF01000013.1:3124484-3194944 GCA_024372805.1 Oostethus manadensis | reverse complement strand
ACGCTGGAGGGACTATGTCTCACAGCTGGCCTGGGAACGCCTTGGTGTCCTCCCGGTGGAGCTGGAAGAGCTTGCCGGAGACCGGGAAGTCTGGACTTCCCTACTGAAACTGCTGCCCCCGCGACCCGGACCCGGATAAGCGGAAGAAAATGGGATGGGGATCATGTATTTATAAATTATTACTAATGTCTTTCCTGCGGGAAAGAAAAAAATCAATCTTTTTTAAAACCAAAAATCCAAATTTGCAGGGGTGTGAATGCTGATTTGCAAATGTGGGGGGATTGACAGTAAAGAGAATAAAAAATAGCCTGTATGTCAGTATTGTAGGTGACAATGCAGATCGGTTGTTAGCATTATTAGTAGTAACATTTTTCACGTCATTATGCCTTTTTGCGATTTAAAAACAGATTTTTCTTGGTTAAAGCGTGCAAACAAAACCACACTGTGTGCACCCCTCTTTGTTTGGGTCTTTAGAATATTTATACATATATAATCATAATAACAAGAATAAGGTTTGACCTGATCCCTTATCCCGGCCGGCGATTTGTCGCCCCCGTGTGGCGGTTAAGGGAATGGGTGGAATTTAACGAGGCAATGTTTTTCTCAGCAGCGGAGATAAAAAAGCCATCGGACCAGAGTTGCCCCAACGAGCCTCGTCAAGCGACGGCCGAAATAGCGACGCGACGAGCGGAAACCTAGCAGGAGAATCGAGCATTTCCCCCGGTGACTTCCGAGCCTCCGAGTTGGTGTTTTGCGTCCATGGGGGTCGCCGGCTCGGAGTTCGAGGTCCGCCGCGCCTGCCCGCGGATTAACGCAGGACTCCCTTCCGCGGCCATCCGGCGCTGAAAGTATGGATTCGCGGGAACAAGTGTGAACAGTTGCGTGTGCGTGGGGACACACACACACTGGGTTTGTGCCCCCCCCCTCCCTCGTGGAGAAAGTCGACCCGGATCAGCGAGTCCCGGATCAGCTCGGCGGACACTTGTTGAAATCCAACTTGGCGAGAAAAGCCCCGCTGCTCGGGAGCTAACGCTGCTAGCAGGAGCTCGGCTAACGGAGCGTACACTTCGGGTACTTCAGGCACGACTCGCTCGGGTTCACGCCGGGTAACCGAACTCGAGCTCGGACGAGTCGGTTGTTTTGTTCGTGTGGGAATGTTACAGGTGGACGTGACAGCGCAGTCCGCTTAGCTAGGCTAGCTGCTCCGTTCGCGTCCATGTTGTGTTGTTAGCTTTGAGAGCTAAAGTCAAAACAGCGAGTCGTCTTGCGTTGAGCTCCGGTAATATCGCACGTTTCAGTGCATGGAGTACCCGGGGAGAGAGCGCACTAAATAGACCGTCGATTCAACTTCTCCCCCGAAGCAGCTTGTATAGCGAAGGGGGCCGCCATGTCCGGCTCCCCGGGCACAGGGGGCTCGAACCCGCGGAAGTTCAGCGAGAAGATAGCGCTGCACAACCAGAAGCAAGCAGAGGAGACGCGGGCCTTCGAGCAGCTGATGACGGACCTCACCGTCTCAAGGGTAAAATACTTTTTCTCCCACTGGCGTTTTTTCACTGGGTCCTGGCTGAGCATGTGCGAGTCGTGAACGAGTCGTTCAAAACTTTGTGTGTGTTTTGAAATTGAATTGCCTGTCTGTTAACTCGCCCGCTTCCTGCCTTTACTACCTCTTGCTACCCGATTTGTTCCATTTTCTGCTTCTACGGTCTTTGACGGGTGACTGAAGTAAGTCAAAGAGTCACTCGACTGAATCGGGTACCCGAGTCATGCGAGTTTATGCTCACACACGCTGTGACTTGAGTGAATCGAATACCCGATTCATGCCAGTTTCTGTGCACGCGCACTGTGACAGGTACCTTAAGTAAGTGGACAAGTAACTCGCCTGAAACGGATTCCCGAGTCATGTATGCGAGTCTCTGTGGGCGCACGCTGTGACGGGTGACTTTAGTGACTTGATTCATACCAGAATCAAGTCACTGTGTGACAAGTGATAGAATGAGATACCCGATTAATGCCATTTTCTGCTTCTGCGGTCTGTGACGGGTGACTCAAGTACGTCTACAAGTAACTTGGGTGCCCGAGTCATGCGAGTTAATGCGCACACAGGCTGTGACCTGTGACTCGACTGAATCGAACACATGATTAATGGCAGTTGATTGAATCAAGTACCCGATTTATGCCAGGTTCTGCGCACGTGCTGTGTGACAAGTCACTTGAAATGCATACGCAATTCATGCCAGTTTGTGCACACTCGATCTGTGACGGGTGTTTTGAGTGAATTGAGTACCCGGTTTATGCCAGATTTGCCAATTCATGCTAGTTTCTGCACACTAGCTGTGTAACAGGTAACTTGAATGAATTGGGTACCTGACTGCACCGGAAGTTTCTGCGCGTGCGCTCTCTGACTGAGGACTCCAGTGACTCGAGTCCCTGAGTGATGCCAGTTTCTGCACAAAAGCTCTGCGAGGGGTGACTCTGATCACTGGCCTACTCGTTGTAACTTGTTGCACATGTGCCAGTTTCTGTGCACACGCTATGGTGACGGGTGATTTCAGTGACTCGACTACCCGATTCACATTAGCGAGTCACTCATGCAAACTGGAGTCAGTAAAAGGAGTCAAATTTCAGATCATGAGCGCTGACGCGCCACTAAACTTAGGAGGACTCAATCTGGGATGCGCTTGTAATTTGAGAACCACATTAAAGTTTTTCAGAACTTACTGAACATTTTTTTAAAATTGCAGCCAGCAGGGAAACAGGAAATGTGGAGAAATGTGGAAAGTGGTTCCTTAACATCTGCATCGGTTCCCCAAGGGCTGCATCTAAGTACTCCAAAGGGAGTGTGCGATCTGGGAAAAGCCGCATGCTCTAAAAATACAATAAAAACAAAAAGAAACATCGCACCGATCAATTGATACCAACCGCTGATCCAATTTCTAAATGTCAAAATCTTTCAAATTTTACATAATGAACGGCGTCGGTTCATCATTACAATATTACACAAGGACTAGTTAGCATGACGTCGGACACGTCCTACTCACTCTCCCCGTCCCCCCGGCGAACCCGGGTGGGCCTGGGCAGCGAAGTTAACTCGGTCTGGCCTCGCTGGCTATCATTCATCAGTTTGGGGTGCCCATTGGGTTACGTTGTGCTCCTTCTACGAGGTCTGGGGCGGTCAATGAAAAAGGATGTGGCTTTGAGTTTTCATTCAGGTATGAACTGGCGGTGACCTGTGTACAGGCAGAAGTGTGCCGTGAGTGAAGTTGCGGTCGGAATATAAACAGCTGGAATTAGAATGAGCTACTTTCATGTTTGCGCTTGCGACCGGAGAACTGAGTAGGGCACTGTTTGCAGTCAGACGGTCTGTAGTGGAGTTGTGCTCAGACAGACAGTCATGAAGCTACTGCAGTGGTGCCCACAGGACTGCCATCTATTTGTGGCGCTGTTGGAGCGTAATAACATCTGTAAAAATGTTTTTAAAAAAATAGAGAAACAAAGTACAGTATGTTTACCAGTAAAAATTGATTTTCTTCTTTTTGTTATTTTTTTATATGTCGCAAACAAGACAGAGCTGCCTGGGGGACATGTTTTTCCATAAATATATTAACTACAAAATGATGCTATTTTGTGTTTGAATACAGTTAAATGTAACACAACATGACAAATTATGTATTAAATTAAGCATTTTCAAGCATAAAAATGGCTAAATGAACTAAAATACAAATATAAGGCCTTTAAAGACGTTGACGTAGTGTTGGTAGTCATTGGTCAGGAGTTCTCTTATTTTCTGCCATGCCCTCTGAGGGGTCGTTCAAAAGAACAGCGTACTTTGATTAAAAAGCTGATTGCAGAGGGGAAAACCTATGAAGAGGTGCAAAGAATTTTGGCTGTTCAGCTAAAATCATCTCCAATACCATAAAATGGAGAGCAAAACCAGAGACACATGGCAGAAAATGGAACACAACTATCCAAATGGATCGAAGAATAGCCAGAATGGCAAAGGCGCAGCCAATGATCAGCTCCAGGATGATAAAAGACAGTCTGGAGTTACCTGTAAGTACTGTGGCAGTTACAAGGCATCTGTGTGATGCCAATCTATTTACAAGAATCCCCCCAAAGTTTCTCTGTTAAAAAAAGGCATGTGCAGAAACCAACCAACAAAATGACTGTTAGAGAGTGGCCAGTCCAATCCAAAACCTAACATGTACACAAATGAAAATACAGCTGATATCCTATCCTAAAAAATGGCTTTATTAGGGACGTCCACACGAAATCTCCACATTGAGACTGAGCAACTTGCCAAGCACAGATCAACGTAGATCAGAGGAATATACAGTGAGGGAAAAAACTATTTGAACCCCAGCTGATTTTGTAAGTTTGCCCACTAATAAAGAAATGATCAGTCTATAATTTCAATGGTAGCTTTATTTGAACACTGAGAGACAACAATGACAAAAAAAATCCAGAAAAATGCGTTTTAAAAAGAGTTATAAATTAATTTGCATTTAAGAGTCAATTTTATTTTCACCGAGGAATTTTTTGGTTGTTTGTTCCATTTATTTAAAAGCTCTTGACAATTACAATGTTACATGCTCTCGAGAAATTAGAGTTTATCGCTTTTGATACCACATACTCTTACTATTATGCTACATATTTAACGAAAAACTGGCCTCAAGAAATGTTGCCAGTAATATTAATTATCGACAATACTTTGTAGGACAAATATAGTCCAGGAAAATGTATCGTGACCGGTCTAAGTACAATCTTTTTTTTTGTGAGGTGGGGTAATTAATTACAGTTACACCTCCTGAGTGTGCAGCATTACCGCATTGCAATGCAGGTCTGAAAGCTGCATAAACCCTCCACAATGCATTCCGACCCATCCCAAGACCAACTACAGTGGCAAAAGCTTGCAACACATTGCTTTGCTGGCTTAACATGCAAACCAGGGGTGCCCAGAGTATGTTGATACTAATAACCACACAAGGATTTGCCTCTAAATGTATGCATAAAGTTTCTTTAGACCTTTAAATAAGCAAGGAAAAGTAGATAAGCGCGCATAGTTCAACTACCAGCTGGAACTATCGTTGCCGCACGTCAGCCAATAAGGAACTTGCATCTGCTAAAAATAAAATCATCATTCACGCCGTTCAAACTCTCCCTGCTGTACTTACAAATTACCTGATGTCTTGGCAGATTCTGCAAATTGGACGATGATGATGTCATTATTATTGATCAACTTATGTAATATGTCAAAATGAAATAATAGATCCAAATATCCATTGATTCATTTATGATGATGGAAATTTGTTCCCAAGGGGTGTCCAAACTTTTGCATATAATCGTATAATCAGAGAAAATAAGTGCTCGCGCGTTTTGTTTCCCAGGGGAGCTGAGTTTTTAGTTGGGGTTATTGTGCCATTCAAAGCTGCAATAAATGCCTGTTGCTCCAGCAATCAAGTCTGGTGCTTGTGTGTCTCATCCAACAGTACAGTGCCTGCATATCTGCAAATGTATTATTTGATTTTGGAAACCAAATTTGAAGTTGCATGGTTTCAAGTGGATTTTGTTTTGTTGGGGAATTCTAAACACACATTTATGCTTAAATTCTTGAATATTCTCATTTTTGCCTGGTAGGCCATATTTAACCACATAACAGCGTTTCTTCCTCAATTGGAGCTTCCTTTCCTTTTCTTTGAGACACAACCAGCCGTGAGTGCACAGCAGTGCCAAGAAAGTGACGTATTCGCAACAATAACATGATAATAACATTTGCTGTGTTGCGATGACTATGACTATGACACGCACAAATATGTTGTTCGACTGGCAGTGATTGACGCTGACAGCAGAAGGCCGGGCAGCAGTGATTGCTGCTTAGCTAGCCCTGGCCTGAACGCCTGTACTCTGAGCTATTATTCTAAGGTTTGTAGACAGCTTTACTGCAAACCAGACAAGCAGACGAGCGGCAGTGCTCCACGTTTAGCCAGCAGTTCATGTCGAATCGTTGTTGTTGTGACGGGCAGTGATTGACAGTGAGCTTCTTGCAATTTGGCTTGAAAATCCAAATTATTATTCAGAGTTTTGCAGAATAATAGTCGAAAAAATGTGGATTGACTTACTGCCACCTTGGCACGCTTTTCCACCGTTGAGCATCGTCTGGGTTGTTGAATTTTTGTTTCTTTCCATCCCCGTTCAGTGTTATTTTTGATGTCATGAGCACTTTATGGATAGTTTTATTGAAGACCTGACTGTTCCCCAGACCCCGCACGGACACCCTCCTTCCTGTTGTGTTGTTTCTTGAGATGAATGTTTCTCACCTGCTTTATCAAGATGCTTGCACTTTTTTGGCTGATTGAGGCGAGAAATAGAATTGACGAAATACTGTAACTCAGGGGCCGGGAAGCTTTTGGGCTTAGAGAGCCATGGAAGTCACATGTTTTCACATATATTGCTCTGAGAGCCATATCCTATTTTTTGAACAGTGATTACAACTAAAAGTGTGCGTTTTTAAGCAAGTAACTACTTTAGTAATTAGTCATTAGTCTCGGTTTGAATTGGATGGATGAAAGTGTTGAGAAGGTTTTATATTTTTATCGCTGTGATTCCTGTCATGTTTTACTTTAGAATGTCAGCAAAAAAAGCATTATACATTATAAAACAAAAATATTATATTTAATATAATATTAAATACAATAATATGTAATATTAGGACCTTATTCCCACAATATAATCCCATATAATTTTTCCTCAACCCAATATTCCGAAAATAACAACTTTGTATTGTTTTGTTTGTTTCTCATTCATCGACATTAAAAAAAAAATTTGAAATGAACTCCTTTACTAAAATGAGATTGTTTTTACTCTCAACATAATGTGTTTATTCTTGTAAAGATTTTTTCTCTTAATACTAATTTGACTTTCAACAATTTTTTAAATTTCCCCATATTTTTCAACTTTTCTCGTTGAAACTTTTCTCGTTTATTCCTGTAATATTATGACTTAATTCCCTAATATTCTCAACTTTTCCGCAACCTTATTTTCCAATTTTTGGGGGGGCTATATTAGCTACTAAAATAAAATTATTTTTACTTTTTATTCTTGTAAAATTGTGACTTTTTTTTCTCCTAATATTTTCACTTTTTGCTCAAAATTACAGCAATTTTTTTTTCCATTTCTGCTGTTCTACAGTTTTCAACTTGTCTTTCTAATTATGACTTTATACCTGTAATATTTTCATGTGGTTTTTTTTTTTGGATCAGATTAAATTTTTTTCTCCTAATATTTTGACTTTATTTTTGTAAAATTCCTGCTGTTATTTTCCATTTTTGCTGTTTCCTTAAAGTTTTTTGTTAAATTGTGTTTTTGAATGTTATTTTTATTGTAAAATGTCATTGTATTATGAGAAACAAACAAAACAATATAAAGTGTTAATTTTTGGAATATTAGGTTGGGGGGGAAATTATATGGGAATAAAGTAAAATTTTGTGGGAATAAAGCCATATTAAAATTAAATATTTACTTTTTGTTGTTTGTTTGCTGTCTTTTGAAAGAAAACATGACAGGAATCACAGTGTTAAAAATAACATTCACAGTATGAAACCTTCTCGGCACTTTCATCCATCCAATTCCGAGACTTATTATCTTCTAAAATTGCTGTATTTCTTAAAAATGCACACTTTTAGGAGTAATTACTGTTAAAAAATTGGATATGGCTCTCACGGAAATACATTTGAAAATATGTGACTTTCATGAGCCCTATTTTAGGGCAGCTTTTGACTTTTTTAAGGTTATGGGCTTAAACTTCTACTCGGGTGATGAGCATTCCGCATGAGTTTAAACACGGCTTTCAAGATTTCGATGCTGTTCTTCAAATTTGCTTACAGCCCACTAGCTTAAAATGCAAATAATTGTTTTTTTCCGCCGGTCTTCTGATTTAGTTCTGGAGTGCGTATCGCATTTTTCTTGACTCTTTGCAGAGCCGTTGATAATGCAGGAAAAATGTCAAATATTGGCCCTGTAGGAAGTCAGGCCAAGAAAGAATCGTCGTCTGATTTTCTTAAAACCCTTTCCTTTTTGGTTGTTTTTTTTTTTTTTTAGCTTACCACAAAACAACAAAGAGCCTTCTGTTTTTGGTGAGGTTTAAGTATGCTGCTCATGGACCAAAATGGGTCTTTTTAGTGTCGGCCAGAAATTGCAGTTACTGCCTTCTTTAGACCGCAAACTTGTTGAGAATGAACCAACAGCTCCCCTAGTGGTGGCAGCCAAGAGGTGTTGCCTCACTTACAGTATGGTGCAATTGACCAAATTCTTAGTAGCTTAGTGGTGTTGTTATATTGCTGTTCATGTAAAAAAAAACACATTATCAACGTTTTGTATGAAATTACAATAATCTTTGTCATTTTTGTTTTTTTTGCTGACTGACAGGTGCAGTTTCAGAAGACCCAGCAGCTCCGTTTATCTCAACCGCGACCACAGTACTATGGAGGGTCTTTGCCCAACGTCAATCAGATTGGCAGCACCAACACCGAATTTCAGGTGGGATATTTCCAGCCAGAATTCAGTATGTTGCGTGTGGCATTGTGCAAAACCGTACCGCTGTATGCTACTGCTGGGTTTCAGCCATGTGATCTAGAGGAAGTTCCGCTGAACAGATGAGGCGGCGATCATAAACTATGGCTAAACTAAAGACATAAAATAACGTCATTTCTGGACTGTAAAGGACACTGCTCTATACGCTGCGAGGTGGCCAATTGGTTAGCATGTTGGCCCCACGGTCAGTAGATTTGGAAGATCCAGGTTCCAAACTTGGCTGGACATCCGTGTGCGGCATTTGCATGTTTTCCCGTGGTTTTCCTTGGCTACTCCGTCCCACAGTCCAAAAACATGCATGTTAGGTTCATTGGCGACTCTAAATTGTCCATAGGTATGAATGTGAATGTGAATGTTTGTTTGTCTATATGTGCCCTGTGATTGGCTGGCAACCAGTCCAGTGTGTACCCCGCCTCTCGCCCAAAGCCAGCTGGGATAGGCTCCAGCATACCCGCGAGGTATAGAAAATGAATGAATCAATGAGTGTGAATGTTTGTCTATATAGCTGGTGACCAGTCCAGGGATAAAAAATGAATGAATTAATTAATTACATGCTTTTTTCCATATACTCCACTTAATTGCACCGTGGAGGGAAAAAACATCATTCCGATGCTCTGCATGTCCTCGATATATGGTGTATTCACAATAAACCAGTAAACCATTGCGCCGTATGTTCTTAGATGTCATGGGACTATAGATGTTGTGCTTTTACACAGATAGCCATAGAGCAGTGTTAAAGGAGTATTCAAAATGCCACGCAATTGAAAGGGCAATGCCAACTGCATTTGGGAGTTCATTTACACGCATGCGCGTGTCGTCCTTCATGTCTGTTTGCAGGGCGGCTTTCCATCAGCGTTGGATTCTGTCAGAGGCACTCGCCACCACGGGCTGGTTGAGAGAGTCCACAGGGAACGCAACCGCATCAACTCTCCCCACCGCAGACCTGTTGACAAGCACGGGCGGCAGATATCCTACCACACCTAAGTCCCTAACAGACATTTGAACGTATTGTCTTTGTGGTGCTGTGCCGGGTGGAAAGGGGCTTCAGCTAAGCATGCAGCAGTTTTAAGAGTGTCTGCGCAAATGTAGGCTGTTACTGCCGGCATTTAATCGTTTTGAAGTGGTGCCGAGATGGTGAGCAAGATTTATGCCTGAAGGAAATTGACTGTAGTAGACTTTCTGCATCCCCTGAATGTGTAGTCACGATATGTGAATGAGAGCTTCTTTCATGGGTGAATTGATTAGAGTCTGCAGAGTAGGCTTATTGTTGGGACGGGGATGACACAATGGAAGTGTTTGTGCCACAATTATCAATTGAGCATTCTTAATATCCTGAGCTGCAATACTTTGTCAAGTGGTTGACAATCTGTGTCATTTAGTTAGTGGGAAGCACACTCCTGATCAAATTTGGCGCTTCAAAATGCAAAAAGAAGAAACGGGAGTAAGCAATTTATTGCAAACAAATATACACATAGAAGTCAAGGGTTTTTCGTCATCGTTTAAGACCCCTTAAGTCCACTTCTGAAGCAGGCCGATTAAAAGCCGAAATCTTGGCAAAAATGTGGATTCAATGGTTGAAGCCAGTAAGACAGTCATGTGAAACATCTTCAAAGGTCCTGAGGGTTATGGAACTAAAAAATTTTATTTTTTTTTCCTAAAAAAATTCATCACCGGTCCTGAGCCGGAGGATACGATTGGATGTCCCGCCAAGACACGGGACAGAATTAAGGCTGTTACCGGTGCCGAGTGCAGTCCAATAACCACCTTATGACATCTGCGAAAGGATGCTTTTAAGAAGAAAAAAAAGTCTTCAAAGGTCTCTTCTCCGTCAGCGCAACACAATCGCCAGTTTGTATGAGATCACCAAACATGGGTCATTGAAGGGTGGAAGAAAGTTTTATTCCCTGATGAGGAAAACCGTGATGGTCGTGATGGCTTCCGACGTTACTGTCCTGACAAGGAGATCCCACCTGAGATGTTTTTCGAAAGGCACAATAGAAGGGGTGCTTTTTCCTTCAATTTAACAATTGGGCTTCAGGTTGTGCAGGGGTGTCAAACGGCAGATGGCTATGTGGAGATGTTGCATCCGACGGTAATGGCCGGCTTTTTCAACAGGACAACGCTGCGGTTCACAATCCCCGCCTGCTTTTTCAAAGTCTGAATTGCATCCAATAATAACAGTTGCTCTAATTATATTTAACGACCGCCACAGAACTGAAAGTAGCTCACAAAGCCTGCATGTTGGGCTAATTCATATTTGTCTTACCAAAGTCATGCCAATGCACCAGTTAGTTCATACTACTGGGACCCAATCATTTGTGGTTGCCAGCACACCAATGAAGGGAATGCTTGATATGGATTCACACCCAATATGTTTCATTTGCATGCAACATACATTGCTCACTGATCCAACAGCACGCCCCTGTGTGTGTGAGGGGGAGTGTTTATTCTCTGCCTCTTGAGAGCCCTGATTTAATGGCCTGTCAATGTGTCGTGTGATAGGTGGAAAAAAAACGTTCCGGTGTCACATGACCTCACACCAGCTTCTAGTTGCTATCCGTGTATGCAGCGTGATAGCAATTAACTCGTGTTTAGGCACGGAGACAGTGATAAATCCTGGCATTTTCCGTTTGACGGAAGAAAAGCTTCTCAGTGAAGCAAAAGACAGCACAAAGTGAGAATTTTCACTCCTTTTGACTGGATGTTATGTCTGGGACGAGCTTGAGAATGTAAACTCAGGAAGCTGAAGAGGAATACAATGTACTTCCTTGTGCAGGATCAGAACAGTACTCACCTCATTGGCTTCTAGCAAGTAGGGATTTTCATTCATACTCCAGTCCGCGTGAGCCTAAGGATACTGGGAGGGATTGGACATATTTTTAATTGAAGTTCTTATGATTAACTATGTTAGATTGTAATGGAAGTACGGCTGCTACAGCGGCTATTCCTCTTGACTGAGGGCCCCTGTCTGTGATGCTGTTGCTTTTGTCATGGTTAGTTACCTTAGTTTGTGGGGAGGATGGTCAAAGCTGGTTGGACGTCCGGCTCAGCCCATGTGCAATTTTTTTTGGCCCAAAACCATCAAGATCTTGTACGAAATGTCCATTTGTATTCGTTTTACTGCGTCCGTCGTCAGCCACCTCTTGCTTGTCTAGTTCAACAACCTTGTCATGTTCGAAGGCAGAAATCGTTTTTATTTTTGCCATCAGGAGGTCATGACCGTGTAAATGTCTGACACAAACTTACATAAAACCCCGTTTTTACTGCGGATTTTCACTTTTTAAGGCAATGAGTTAAAATTTCTAGTCAGCCGACGAACAGACTATTTACACGTAGCGTAGATCGATCTGTTTACAGATCTACCCTCACCTATGGTCATGAGTTATGGGTCATGACCGAAAGAACGAGATCGCGGATACGAGCGGCGGAAATGAGTTTCCTCCGTAGGGTGGCTGGACTCACCCTAAGAGATAGGGTGAGTAGCTCGGCCATCCGGGAGGAGCTCAGAGTAGAGCCGCTTCTCCTTCACATCGAGAGGAGCCAGTTGAGGTGGCTCGGGCATCTAGTCCGGATGCCTCCCGGGCGCCTCCCCGGTGAGGTGTTTCGAGCATGCCCGGCCGGGAGAAGGCCCCCGGGAAGACCTAGGACACGCTGGAGGGACTATGTCTCACAGCTGGCCTGGGAATGCCTCGGTGTCCTCCCGATGGAGCTGGAAGAGGTCACCGGGGACCGGGAAGTCTGGACTTCCCTACTGAGACTGCTGCCCCTTTGACCCGGACCCGTATAAGCGGAAGTAAATGGAATGGAATGGAACGAACAGACTGCTGGGTTTAAATGTACTTGTTGACCCTTAACATTTTGCACTGGCCTATGTTATTGAAAGATTTTGCAGTTGCCGTGAATTTTCTTTAGGTTGCTTGCCTTCTTTGGTGATGTTGCGTTTTGTCAGATGCTTACTTCTCTGCCTCAGCAATGTCAACAAATGTTTTCTGTTGGTTCACGGTGATAATGACGGATGTGATGCTGTTACCTAACATAGCCATAGCCTACCATACCAGTGCGTGTATCGACGTTGTTGACGTCCACATCCACACCCTTTGGTTGCAGAAAGTTAGCCGCTTATTATTGCGCTTGTCCTCCTCCGTTGTCATTTGCACTGGCATGACGTGCGTGTTATGTGAAGCCCAGTCACGAGCACATCGTCATGCGCGTCGACTGCTCCAAATCATCCATTCTGCACACCATTTGCGATATAAAACCATCCTTTTCATTGTTTTGCAATTGACAACTGTTTTGCCCCTGTTTCTTTTTGCATTTTGACACCGTACACACAATCTGGTTACTCTCAGTAACCAGTAATGGGGATGCTCCGATCGATCGGCCACCAGTCTCTATTGGCCGATAGTGTCCTGGTATAATGTCTTTGGTAGTGTCCCTTTTTCCCTTTTCTTTCACACAGTGCAAGTGTGAGAGTGATGAAAAGTCTTCATGGTCCCCTCAATGAACCACAGCTCCCCGGTGCTGGCGGCACTCATGCTGCTGACACATGACGCACCGCAATGTTGCTTGTGTTGCCAGCTATTTAGACCGCAATGGCTGCGTGTCGATCCGTTTTCAGCGGCTAGTGAGACGATACTGCTGTACAAATGCTTGTTGAAGTGCGAGGGCTGTGCTCTCAAGGGTTTTTTTGCACAGCAAGCCTCCCCTCAGAGAATACAACAATAACATAACTATGACCTTTTCAGATTCTGCCAAAAATTATCCTTGACCAAAAGCCACTTAGAGAGCGCTCCGTACGGGACAGTATACCTCTCCCCACCGCCGGACAACAGTTGGAGAAGGTGAGTGCCTCATTTGTTCCTCTTCTTTTGCTCAGCCACGCCTACTGTTTGTGCCGTGTCATCTCTTTGCAAGTCAACATGATTGATACAGGATGGAAAACAGATGGCAAAATAACCCACAAAGTCAGAATTAAGGTGTCTTATTTATTTATTGCCATCGCTCCTCCGCACGCAAAAGAGTAAGCCGAGGAGAATTGTGAAGGTGGGGCCATGTCGAGCAGGGTTCTTGCCTGGGTAGGGCTGTGACGCATGAAGCATTCCACAAAAACAGCTGATTGTTTGGCCTCAATTTTTATTACCGTGAGTGATGAAACATGAAAAATGGAAGTGGCGGTGAACGAGAGAGGGTTGGGACCGCAAATTAACTGCTTTACGCACACTATAAACCTTGCGATGGGTGTTCCCAGCATCTCTGAGCTAACTAGCAGTAGTGAAATGTAAGCAGCCTTTACACTTGCATGAAATTGGCCAGGGCAATGCGCGTCGTTTATTTTTATGGCATGCCTGAAAAGCGTAAAGACTAGTTGCCGCGCTGTTTGCATTCATGTTACGCATCAATTACTCACCAGGGCTGTACAAAATTCCGAATTAAATTGAGAATGACCTATAAATCCCAATTCAGTTCTCAAATTGGAATTGGAATTTTCAGTGCGGTTGTAAAGAGGAAGCAGAATGGCAATTCAAATTAAAGGGAAATTTACGATGCTAATTTAAAGTGTATGTAACAATTAAGCTTTACAGTATGTATTTAAAACATGGATTTTCTAAAAATATTATTGCATGAACTTTTTATGCACAATACTTTATTATCATAGATAGTACTTGGTTTTGTTTTTGCTTTTTTAAAATCACAGATTAACATTGAAAACCTACTCAGATCATTAAAAATGTAAAAACTTTCAAATTGTGGGATAGGAGGACAGAACAGCACTTCATCTCCCACAATACCTTGCTTTAAGTCTTTAAAATGGCTGTCCAAACACTGGACATTTTGTTTATCGTTCACTAATGAAATGATAATTATAAATAATTGAAGACAACAGCAGGTTTATACTTTGACTTTTGTAAAAAAATCATAGCACAGGTAAAAAGTTATTTCTCTTTGTTTATTTTGGTGAACCAATGTTGAAGTCCAGAGAAGAAGCACATGCAATGAAGAAAAGTAAGTCTATATATTCTCGCAGATGCAGGTAGAGAATCTGCAAAGAGCAGGAAGGAGGCAATAACTAGAAAAAAAGACACACGGACAGTGTGGGAGAGGGAATTTCTGACTAGAAAACATGACTTTGGAGATTATGATTTGTTATTAAAAGAAATGACAAGAAAAACTCAAGAGCTCCTGCAGCTCCTGAACTGTAGGTCTTTGAGCGTAAACCTAAAGCTAATCTCCTGCAATCTATTTTACGTGTCTTTACATAACCGTACAATAGAAATGATTCCAACTTTTGTCATTACTTTAACTTTTATCACTTTTAGTTTTTGTTTCAATTTGTGGAAAAAAGGTTTTGGGCTTCATTTTTGTTTATGCAAGCAAAATTATAAAAGATTTAAAAGTGTACCTGCATTGTTTTGTGATTCATTTAAATAAACTTTATAGTACATTGTAGTTTTTTTTTTTAAATAGCGTTCGGACAACCCATTTAATACCAGTGGACAACATGACGGGGTTCTTCAGAAGATGAATGGTGCTTCAGAACTTCTCGCATCTACTCCTTGCTCCCAGATCTCTGGCAGAGCTTACTTTTACACGTGGCTTCCCAGCATACCTTGCGACACTTGTTTTGTAGCATAGCAGTACCAGTTGCCCTACGTGTGTTTACTTACCTGTTACATATTGGGCTGCCATTGTTGTGTCGGCACCGTGAGTGTAGTTAGTGTTCTGTCTAGTGACCCACACAGGGGGTTCTTCCTGGTAAAGGGGGTTAACTGACCGGCTTGTAATGTCAAAGGTCTTACCAGGCAGAACTTGTCTTGCTGTTTTGGGATTCTTGCTGTTGCCATCAAACCATGCATTAGGGGAAATTCAAAAACAACTAAACACGCTGTTATACTGATAGGGCCTTTATTGCCCACCCGTGGCCCACGTAGAGCAGTCAGTGACTTCGCCTCGGTGTTTACAAAGACAGTGAATTAAGACTTTCTTTCACCTCTGAGTTTTGTGTGCTCGCTTGGCGGGGGGCCAGTAACCATGGCGTGTCTTCCATCATGCCGACACAGACGCCCAGCAGGCTCCACGTTGAGCCCAATGTAACAGCTTACGCCGGAGACGTGAATAAGGCCCCACACCCTCTCGTCTTTGTCGATGCTACAAAACAGGTTGGCTCAAAAATGTACTCGCAGAGCAACCAAACATCGGGGCTTTCAGAGAGGGTGTGTTTCTGCTTGAGAGCCATGTGACTCGAAGCACATAACACAAACTCCTAGTGGTACATAAAGGGACCCGGGTTTGTTCTATGTTTTCTGATGAGGGATTTTCCACGTGATAATTCCAGGACTTGTTTACATGAGAACAATAGTCTGAGCTAAAAGTGTATTTTTGGTGATCCACAGTGGATCTCAGCACACTCGCCATTCACAGCCGGGCAATTTTTGGTAAAAAAAAATAATAATAATAATTTTTCAGTTACTTAATTTTTTTAATTTAATCTAATTAACTTTATATTTTTTTCAAATACGAAAATAGTCTTTTTCCCTGGAAAAACGGCTTGTAGTCAGTAATCATTTATAAATACAGGTAAAATCTACATGTACCACTTGAAAAAGCCCATCCTTTTTAGATGTTTTCCCTGTTTTGCTTTAATGACCAGTCCAGGGTGTACCCACCACACCTCTCGCCCGAAGTCAACTGGGGTAGGCTCCAGCATACCCCCATGACCATAGTGAGGATAGGCGGCATAGAAGAGAACAGCGACAGTAGGCATCAGGAAAATTGCCCCATTTGCTTCCTGGTGCATCTGGGGTATAGACCAGGGGTCGGCAACCTTTACCATCAAAAGAGCCATTTTTCCTCCTCTTCCAGTTTAAAAACATGTTTGGGAGCCGCACAACATTACAAAACATATAAACTTTTAAAACTTGTAATCTTTTGCAATGTTATCTTATAGAACCACGAAATTCAGCAAAGAAAAATGCGGCTACAAGTGAAGGGATACCCTGAGCTAATTTAAACACCGAACTGTTCTGTGTAAATAAAAATTAAAAAAAGTAGCCAACTTGAAGATAAAAAAGCCAACCAGAGTTCGTATATCTGCACGTCAGTGTTGTTTGCTCAATACGTTTATTCCTGCACTGATTGAAACACGCAGTTAAGAGTGGCACTTCCCGTGCCAGCTTCTCGTTATAAAACATATTGCTATGCTCCCGTTAATTACATTGTTTTGTTTTACCGCGCAGTAACTTGTTTCAGATTCAACTCAAAACTCCTTCAGCTTTTTTTCCCCTCTCCCACGCACTGAAACTCACTGCTACACTAGCCTAACTCCCCCTCCCTTGCTCATCCAATCAGCAGAAGACAGTCTGGATGCATTCAAGGATTGGCGGCGAGTCAGATATTTCATATTCTTTTCAAAAATCACCGCGCTTAGCGACGGGAGCTGCAACAAGGAGGCTAAAAAGCCGCGGATTGCCGACCCCTGGTATAGACAATAGGCATAATGTAGCGAGGCTCGAGGTGCTCCTCCGACAGGGGCTGGCTTCTTTTCTCTTATAGTGAGTGACTCAGGCAGTGATGGATGTGTCAGGAAGCCATGGTATTGCAAAAATCCTTTTTCAAATGTGCGATGAGGTTGGTCATATTAACGTTTCCGCGGTTCAGTGCCACCACAGGAAACTTGAATGACAGGTTTTGCACTCGACTGTGTTTTAACTTTAACAAAAAAACAGCCACATGGCTGACATCTCTCCTTCTCCTTGCTAGACGCGCTAGCACTTGCTGTTGTTGTGATCACCTGGGTTCCGCATGCTGAATAGAAGGGCTGCTGCTGGATTGACGTTCGTGGTACAGAGTCTGGAATGGACTGCTTGTATCGGAGTGCCAATATCAGAGATTTTAGATACAGCCAGATAACATTTTTTTGCCTGATATCAGATCGATATCCAGTGTTAATACCGAATCAGCGCACCCCTATACTGTATATAGCTTTTACACCATGACTTCAATTCCATCTGTTTATCCATCATCTTATCTTATATTATCATTCATTAGTGGTGGGTACCTATACATTTTATAATGTGTTTAAAAAGTGTGTGAGATATACAGTGGTGTGAAAAACTATTTTCCCCCTTCCTGACTTTTTATTCTTTAGCATGTTTGTCACACTTAAATGTTTCTGCTCATTAAAAATAGTTAAGTATTAGTCAAAGATAACATAATTGAACACAAAATGCAGTTTTTAAATTAAGGTTTACGTTATTAAGGGAGGGGAAAAAACTCCAAATCTACATGGCCCTGTGTGAAAAAGTGATCGCCCCCGCCTTGTTAAAAAAATAATTTAACTGTGGTTTATCACACCTGAGTTCAATTTCTGTAGCCACCCCCAGGCCTGATTACCACAGTGAGAGCCATTATCCACTAATGGCAAAAACATGGAACAGTGGTGAACCTTCCCAGGGGTGGCCGCCCGCCCAAAATTACCCCAAGAGACAACTCATCCGAGAGGTCACAAAAGATCCCAAGGCAACATCTAAAAAACTGCAGGCCTCACTTACCTCAATTAAGGTCAGTGTTCACGACTCCACCATAAGAAAGAGACTGGGCAAAAACGGCCTGCATGGCAGAGTTCCAAGACGCAAACCACTATTAAATATCTTGTGGACTGACGAGAAAAAAGTTAAACTTTTTGGAAGGTGCGTGTCCCGTTACATCTGGCGTAAAAGTAACACAGCATTTCATAAAAAGAACATCATGCCAACAGTGAAATATGGTGGTGGTAGTGTGATGGTCTGGGCTTCTTTTGCTGCTTCAGGACCTGGAAGGCTTGCTGGGATAGATGGAAGCATGAATTCTACTGTCTAGCAAAAAATCCTGAAGGAGAATGTCCGGCCATATGTTGGTCAACTCAAGCTAAAGCCATCTTGGGTTCTGCAGCAGGACAATGACCCAAAACACACCAGCAAATCCACCTCTGAATGGCTGAAGAAAAACAAAATGAAGACTTTGGAGTGGCCTAGTCAAAGTCCTGACCTGAATCCCATGGAGATGCTGTGGCATGACCTTAAGAAGGCGCTTCATGCTAGAAAAGCCTCAAATAAAGCTGAATGACAACAATTCTGCAAAGATGAGTGGGCCAAATTCCTCCAAGACTTGTTGCAAGTTATGGCAAACGTTTGATTGCAATTATTGCTGCTAAGGGTGCCCAAGCAGTTATTAGGTGCAGGGGCAATTACTTTTTCACACAGGGCTATGTGGGTTTGATTTTTTCTCCCTAAGTAAGGAAAACATTCATTTCAAAACTGCATTTTGTGTTTACTTGTGTTATCTTTGACTAATATTAAAATGTGTTTGATGATCAGAAACATTTTGTGTGACAAACATGCAAAAGAATAAAAAGTCAGGAAGGGGGCAAATAGTTTTTCACGCCACTGTATTAAAGAATGAATGTTTGGAGGGGGAGGAGCGAGCCATGTGTCAAAAATAGACATATGGGATTTTCGCCATTCACCTCTGAGTGTATTTATTATTTGAAGAATTTGATTTACCGGAATAAAGTATCTTAATCATAGGGAAGCTGCATGTGACGACAATGCAGAGGAAACAGTAAAATGCAGAGTTTGACAGTCTTGTAAGCGGCCCCTAAATTCTAACTTAAGTTAACTAAGACATGACCCGCGGTAGCAATTGTAAGTACATCAGAAGGGATTAATTGAAGCCAATTTGTGGACACGCTTTTTACGATAAAGGGAAGTTTGACAGATAAACATATCCTCCTGAAGCCAAATGCTACTGTATGTGATGAGCACAATAAACGACAAAACGAAAAATATGGAAGTATATGCTTTTTAAATAATAGGCTGTAATACATTGCTGTCCTTCTCTATTATTGGGTATATCATATGAGTGGCACCCGCCTTGTCAAGTCAATGCAGCCCAAACGGGGCTACCTGCACCGAACCGGAGCTGATTGTTGACACAAAATGTAAAATGGCTACCTCCCCCTCACTGGTGGATTTCGGCCCGCTTCCCTTCCGTGTTCTTAGCCCGCAAAGCATCGCATATCAGCACTGTGTTCTAAATATTTTGAAAATCTCAAACACGAGGACAGCTTGAAGGGGCTTTTCGGAGAGTGATCCTCATCTAAGAATTTCTCAACACATAAGCATTGCATCACCCAAGTGCTCAGAGGAAGTCCCTCAGGGAGGATTGCAAGCAACAAGACCACACACACCACCTCATGACGTTTGTGACTGTTACTCTTTTACGTTCTTAAGATTAAAAATAAAAAAAATCTCCACATGAGTGGAATTGCAGACACTGGCAATGTCCGTCCACATAAAAACACATTTACATTATGCGCATTTTCATCATGCCGGAACGAGCCACAGCTGACTGGCGCAATATAATGCATCTGTTCATGAAGATCGTGATATGTTAGATGCGCAATGACGTCTACAATATCTTTCAAGCCAGCGGCGAGGAAGCATGTTTTAATCGCCTTTGTGGGTCCAAAAGCTGTCAACACCTCAGGGACAAGGCTGGAATGGGTTGCAAGGCCATGAATAAGAAGCTCGGTGGAGCCACTGTTGGTGCAATAATTCATGTATAGAAGAAATATAAGATAATAGTCCACTGTGTCCCACTCGCACCATTTTATGCTTTGAAAATTAAACTGGGCCGTGTCGCGGAGCTCATGCTATTCCTTTAGCGCTGCGGAACTCGTGAACTTGGCCAACTAATCGCATAACAATTGTCACTGAAGGTGCCACTTTCGGACGCAAAGTAACAATAGATTAACTGTACACGACTAAAAATGACACATCTTGTCCCTTGACTGCCAGGGGACCCCAAAAAATAGGTAATTACCGGTGGGGGTTGCTGGTCGGACAAAGGAGGGGAAGCTGTTTTTTTCCCAAGTCTAAATCATAAATGTATTTATTTATCCGTTCCTAGGAGATTTTACCAAAGACAAAGTCACTCTGTACTGTATTGGTAAAGTCTCCGGATGAATTCAAAAGAAAAACTCGCGTCCGGCTGTTTATACTTCAAGAGCGCTGATTTGCTCATTATACTGTCAATCAAAAAGGGGTTCCGCCGCAAAAAGATCATCCAATCATCATGCAGAAGCCGAGCGTCCGGGCCAGCCCGCTGTCCCACATACTGCCAGAGGCTCTCAGCTTTCGATGGGCGGGACAAACCCTGCATTTATCCAATGACCGTCCAGTTTCGTGTAGTGGAACAACCCGCTCTGCGCTTCCCCATTGAAGTCAGTAGACGCTCAGCTTTATTAAAACGCTGTGACTGCAGGGATGAATAAGGAAGTTATGGACATTTTAGGGGAAGCTAAGTTTACCTTGCAGTCTTAAAGTCTGTCTAGAGTCCCATGATTTTTTTTGTGGGACCCAGAATTCCTGACTGCACCCCTTTTACTGGCTATGTGATGTATGAAAAAGGAAACCATAAAATCCCCTTTTTATTTAGACAAATACATATTGGACTTACTTTTGGAAGAGCGAGAGAATGATGACACATCCCGCCCACGCCAACTGTAGGGATAGGATGATGGACTGGGATGTGGTATTTTAGACAGCAGTGTTGTTTAACTAGGACACTAATTATCTCTAGCTTGGCGATTGTAGCTGCTGTGTCAGCCACTAACCAAATACACATGGTATGTATGATTTTAAGCCTATATTTAAATTTATTTGTGAATACAAAAAACCCAAAATAATTCACAGTTACAATACATATTTCAGCATCTGTATGCATCCTGTTAAACCTGGGGGTGGGAACGTTTACATGTGTAAATAAGGCGATCGGCCCGTGCGATACAGAGAGCAAATGAGAATCGGAAATGAATGCGTATTCATATTGGGACAGAAATGACACGTCCTTACATGACGTCTGTTGTAATCCGGAAAATAAAATGAACATGACATTTAAGGGGGGCAGAAGCGTGCCGCGTGATGTAAATACAAATATTATGGTAGGGCAAACACTGCTGATGAAATCGTGAAGCTTTTCATCTCCAAAGATTGACAATGTTGCAGAGATTCTGTGTTGACATTAAGCACATGTTATGATTTGTGTTTGTTGTGTCAAGCTGGTTGTTTGTGTTGGACTCGTATGGCTGCTTCAGGGTCAAAGCCATGGCCTGAATCCCATGCACTCCCCCCTTCCTTTTCACCAGTCTTTGGCCTTCTGTTCCTGTACTGGCCTCTCTTGGATGGAATCTGACCAAACTCCCTGGAGATGGCACTGTAAAATGTCCTTCAAAGGAGAGAGATTTCAAAATGTCTACTTCTCTCCTGGAGTTTGTGTGGCCATTCTCTTGGCGGTTTACTGAAGTGCTCAGTGGGGTTATTGCTGACCTCTTTGAACATTGCCAGTGTTTGTTCTAGTATAATAAGCCCGCTGTGCTGGCCTGTGAAGTTAATTTTGACATACCTCTATATTGATATTAAGGGTGTGTATTGTATATTGTATATGTATATGTGTATTGTATATTGATATTAAGGGTGTCACGAGATTAAAACGTGACATTTCCAGTTCTGTCTTGTGAAAATAATCAAATAATCAATCACAGTAAATCAAAATGTATTTAAGCATTTTACCAGCCTCCGTATGTTGCCATGTGCCAAACAGGCATAAAGAGAATTGGTTCATAGAAAAATGGCATTCCATAGAACAATGGCGTAAACGTAGTGAGACCTCTCGTCAGTCATACACTCGCTTTGTCCCTTGCGCCTTAGCTGGCGTACGACAGTGCAGCAAGTAAGTCTCGTGAGGTAATGTAGTAGAAAGTAAAAAGTTGATTGCAAAGCAAAATGTCCCAGTCCCATCTGGTTCCAGCCTCAGACCGAATAAGCAAGGTGAGCCCATGAACACAAACGGACCGACGGACTTACCTCACACATGCCCACTCGACACAGTTTTCCCATCTGTGCTGTCAACACTCAATTGGACAATTAGACAACTCTACTTTGCTAAAGTTTGCAAAATAAATGCTGCTCTTTAATAAGGCTGCATTTCAAGAAATGCTCCAAATGTTTCACAGTTTGAATTGCCTGTGACAGAATACTTGTCACAAACGCCAGTTCTGCAACTTTGCAGAGTGAAAGATGACCTTTTAAAGGAAATAATGCTTAGTTGTGATATAGTTAGTAATATTATTATACTGTTATATTATCTTAACATTAGTGGTTTATTTGATCTCAAAAGTGTTTGCAATAAGATTGTTTAGTGTCAAAATCGCGCCTGTTGTGTTTGGTGACTTGGTTAAAAAAAGTTTTTGTCCAGTCATCTATTTTTTTCATAGTGCTTTTCTTAAAATTAATGTTAAAATCTCGTCTCATTTCTCTTTCGTGGGTCCAATCTTGGGTATTGTCGTGTCTCCTGATACAGTGATGGTGATACAATACGATGATTGATCATATGATCATGATCGAATACAAATATGAGTTCACTAATGGCCATTGACTGTAGTGGATTGCTCTACAGTCCCGTTTCATTTCGGTGAATCTCTAAGCATGTGCCTAGAAACTTTGGGTCAGGAGCATCATACCAACTTAAACACACTTGTGGCTGCGTGCCAACCATGACACCAGATGAGTCGCCCACACACAGCCGCACTAGCCTGCTCTGCTTAACTAAACTAACCCGGCTAGCTTCCATTCACGCTCCGTGAGAGAGGAGTTAAGACTTTTGCCCGTGTTTCAGGTTGCCGTTTAGACATGTTTTGTTCAGGATGGGGCGGGCTTGTGTTTGCAGTGAGATTCCGTCACCATTGAGCCGTCCGCCGGGGAAATACTTCCCCACACAAACAGTAGCTGGGATATATATCATATTTATAGTTACATACGAATGAGGCCTGAATCACAGTTGTAAAAATCGGACGGTACTGTTTACACTGACATGAAAAAATCAGACACAGGTGAGATATGAGCAAGAAAATAGCACGTGGCCTGCAGTATGAACGTAGCCTTACTCTCACAGGGACAGGACAATATATGGCGTCCTCAGCTCTTAGCCCTGAATCTTTATGTGTGGAACGTGAACGGCAAAGCTGGCAGTCACTGGGGCTTTTGGACCAAGGGCGATCAGGGGCCGTCAGTTTTAGAGGCTATCTTGTTGCCATTTGTATCGTTCATGGGTTGACCCCTGGTGCACACCCCCATGCAAAACAGTTTTTGAAAGCTGTGAGGAAGCTTTTGCTCCCTTCTTGGGGATTCCAGGTGGTCCTACAGCACTTTCACTCACTTCGTTTTGAACCTTACCCCATCTGGAACTTTGTCTTTGTAGTTGGAAGATCCTGTTTCTGATTGCCTAAGAGAGCGGGTGATCTGGCTGCTCTTTCTGTTAGTGTGGGATGTCTTTGGTGTGGTGATGAGGATAAGGCATTGTTCCTTCTGCCAAACCCTACATTCCAGCCCAAAGTGTTCCCTAGAAACTTTATGGCCAATCCTCTTGTGCTGGAATTGGCCCAAGAGGCCACCTCCCTACCCCCCAGCCACTTCATTTTGAGGATGCAAAATGGTTCCACTCTCTGTGACGCCTGTATCCCACAAACAGTCCCATCGTACAGCATACGACCTTTTGGTGAAGAAATGCTGGGGGAGCAATCCCAAATCAACATAACAGAGTGGTTTTCAAACGGGGGGACGCGCCCCCTAGGGGGCACCTGGTATTATGACAAGGGGGGTGCGGGGCAACCATGAAGACGCTTAATTATTACTGTTTTTTTTCGGACTACCAGATGCTACTTTTTTCTCTACGTTAGAACCCTGCAGCTTTAATAACGAAGCGTTTATGGATTTTTATTGCCACTTTGGGTGTGTTCAAATTCTCTACTGACTTAACGAGAGTGTTCCAAAAACACTCTGCGCGTATCCACGAGTGCTCGTAGTATGTTGTTCAACGCACCCTTAGCCGGCTCAGTTCCCGGCTTCCCCCGTCTTCCTCACCGGACACTGACCCGGGACGGGCGTTCGGGGCGGCGGGGCGCAGCAACGGCGGGCGGCTGTCTGGAAGCACGGTTTCTCTTTCACCGTGGCAGCCGCGGTGGCATTCATTAAATGATTTCGAAAGGCTGAGATGTTTTACTACTGTGTTACAGGCACTGTTTGGAAACAAGGTATGTAAAAAAAACGTTTACAAAGTCGTTCTGTGTAAATCTTCTATTTCACAACGATTTATTTATGGACTGTTTTAAAAGACTTCCTCTGACTTCGTTCCAGGGCTTTTCTGCATCAGACAGCTTAGACGATATATTTGAAACACTCCTTCTAAACACGACGCCTAACTCCTGATACATTTGTTTCTTTTGAAGGGATCAGCCCCCGTGGAGTGAGGAAAAACGACCAGGGTTTAGATTAATATCACAACTCAACAGGTGACCCTCGACCCCCTTCTCCTCTCCTCTCTTTGCCCTGATGTCTGTTAACTGCTTTATCCCATGGTCATGCAGCGGCCAGCATTATGTTCGCGGTGTCTCCGCCATCTTATTTGGCAACATAATGCCCTGCTTTCAATGTTCTCTCGTTATAATCTCTCTTTCACTCGTAACATCACAATAATCATCTCTTCTGCTCAAGCGCTGAAAGGCAACCAAGTCTGAACTAACGCCTCTGCTGGTGATTTGTCCGATATTTTTTCACTCTCTCTCTCCCAAATGTTCCCCGCTCATCATTGCGGTTTGATACCCGAGACATTAATCAGTAATATATTTCTGACTAACCCGGCTTTAGGAGTCAAACCCTTCTGCAACCTAGCACCGAGGCTCATGATTCACATACCGTTACATGCTGTCAGTATAATTACAGCGGAATTGAATCATGAAAACTGTGGACACCCCTGCTGTAGCTTAACTGACATGTGCTACAATTTTATAGAATTCTATAATAAAATCATATGCAGTTATCCTTGAAAGTGTATTTGAGCTATTCCCTGACCATCTTCATTTTTGGGATTAAAAGCGATGGCTGTAAGCATATAGGCTGTGTTTTTCACAGAATTGTTTTTCTGGTGGTAGGTCAGTATGACAATGGAGATTAATGCGGAGGAAGCAAAATGACT
The DNA here is from genome assembly GCA_024372805.1 of Oostethus manadensis. Lineage (NCBI taxonomy): Eukaryota > Metazoa > Chordata > Actinopteri > Syngnathiformes > Syngnathidae > Oostethus > Oostethus manadensis. The sequence continues at coordinate 3,169,291 of QODF01000013.1, read as the reverse complement.
CATGAATGTATGGCCCTGGCATGTCATCTGCCTCTGTCCAAGGTGCTAGAACACATTGAATATGTGTCCACTTCCTCCTACACAGAACCAACTCAGACTCCGCTCTTCATACAAGCGCTATGAACCCAAACCCACAGGACCCCTTCGGCATGAACAAGCAGATGGGCCGCGGTCCCACTCAGCATAATGGTGAGTGTAGCGGTGAAGTGTGTAGTGTAGTTTTTTTACACACTCGCACACTTCATATGCTTTCTTACGTTTTACTGGCAATACATTTTTTTCTGTAAGCAAAACTGTAAATCCTTACTTGGTACATGTAACAGCTACTGTACAGTACAGGCCGAGCTTTTGGACACGCCTTCTCCCCTACACTTTCAAACGTTTTGCAATTTTCCGGACTGGATGACCTCCAATTCTTAAAGTACCGATGGCCACTCAATTCTTTTTACTTAGCTGATTCGTTCTTGCCATAATATGAATTCTAATAGTGCTATCGGCCGCGTATCACCCTGACTGCTGCACAACACAACTGAGCCGTTAATAAGGCAAGAAATTCCACTAAGTAACCCTGACAAGACACATCTGTGAAGTGAAAACCATTTTAGGTGACTACCTCGTGAAGCTCATCGAGAGAATGCACATTAGAAGACATATTTAGAATTATTTCACACTTTCTTCTCAAGCATATAATTCCATGTGTTTATTCTTAGTTTTGATGCATTGTAGCATGTACAGTACTGCCCAAAAAATTACAATAGCAAGTAAAAGTTGTTTTATTTTGGCAATTTAACATGAAAGATGAAACCAACACATTTTATTGAACCTTTACATGCAAATTGACATATCTCAAGCAGTTCCTTGTTGTAACTTTGCTGATCAAAATTTTTATCTTATAAAAACCACAAACTCAGTAAATGTGATTTTTTTTTTTTTTTGCTGCAAGACCTGATCAGCAAAATCCAAAGGAAAAAAAACTTGAAATATATTCATATGTCAAATTCATTTTTAGGGTATTCTAATTTTCTGAGTAGTACTGTAAATATTCCTGATTTTAAAAAAAAAATGAATTGAATGAGGTGTGTCTAAAGTTTTGGCCTGTACTGTGTGTGAAATTTTGTACGACATCCATACTAACTTTACCCTTTAATCGCCAAAGTCGCAACATTGCTGAATTTAACAAGCCCTAACTTTTAATATGGTGCCTCATGTTGTTAATACTTTTAACCAGGAGATGGCGGACATCTGTAACTTCAATCTGAGCAACATTTGTGCCTGTGTTTCTGTGCAAAGTTTAGGAGTTTATAGACTTTGAGTCCACACACAGCAGATACTTGAGCTGAGGATTTGCTGCACCGTGTTCGGGGTGGCAGGAACGTGACGTGATGGGTCGTCCAGACACCGCTAATGGCGATGGGGATAGAGATAAATATGACCCTAATATGCAAATTAGATGAGTGAATTTACTGCCGTCACAGACTTTGGGTCAAACCGATGCTTTTTCTCATTTACAGTAGGCCTTCATCTCTAACCATTTTCAAGCTACAACCTTTTGAAATAGTGATATCAAAACTGAAAAGTTTCCTGACAAATCTCTGGCGCCTAAGGGGTCCTTGAGTTTATTGTACTTGGTGGTAAATGTTCGGACAGCAGGTCATTATAGCCCTGTCTTCCTGCCGTGTGTACTCCCATGCGTGGACCGGTCTTATTGTAATTATGATAGTTTATGGTGTTTGTGTTTCTTTCCTCTGGTCATTTATTAACAGAGAACACAGTCTGGTGTTTTCAGACATGCTCGTCTTTAATTTGGCCTACATGCCCATTCTTCTTTTTTGACGGTTAAAAGCTTGATAAAAAGTGATCTGTGTGCCTTTGAATGGTCATTGAAGTGTCATTTTATTCTTGCATATGGGGAAAAGTATTTGATCCCCAGCCGGTTTACCAATATGCTTCATTTTTTATGGAATCTTTACGGCGGTAAGCAAGAAAATTTGAGAAAAAGCATTTAAAATGGTAAAATAATTAGTATTTTATCATGGATCCTGCAAGACCCAAACATGCTGCCAGGCCGTGGAACACAAAGAAGCACATCAAGATCCGGGAGTGGCCTAGCAAGTCTTCTGACCTTAATCCCATTAACAATCTGTGCGGTGGTTGACACTTTGGAGTTCCCGATCGACAGACTGGAAACTTTCAGGATTTGTAGAGCGTTTGTCAAGAGGAGTGGACCCAAATCCCTCCAGAGATCTGTTCAGCCTTACTACAACTATGGAAAAACATCTGACTTCTTGGTTTGTCCACCAAGTACTAAGTCACGTTGTTTTCTGGAGTTTATTTAGTCTCTTCCTGTTAAAAGAAACCTACCACAAAAAAGTCTGGACTGATTTAACAAAATGAGATGGGGAACAAGGAAAGAGGAGAACAACACAAAGGATGAAACAGAATACTAACCATTTCAGACAGGAAGTAAACGGTGGGCCTACCTTGTCTCTAGTCAACACTAAATAGGAAGTTTACACGACACATAACAACGGGCTGTTCTTTGGTCATCGTCTGCTCATGAGATGACTAACATTGCCCCATAAAACCCCCTCCCCTGTGTGTGTTTTGGAAAGTATTTTCCTCCCGTCAGTAAAATTAAGGCAGACGTGTTGGGATAATTCAAACAGCTGGCCTTCAACCACTCTTATGCTTTGTTGTTGTCGCTTTTCTTTATTTCTCCTTATCCCATTTATTGTTTGTCTGTTTTTTACATGCTTCTCTCTTGTGGAGGCTGGCATGCAGCTAGTCTAAACGAGGCACAAGGGGATGGGTCTGGAGATGGTGAGTTATATTTTCTTGGTATATGTACAGTAGTCTTCAAAATAATAGCAGCCCAATGTGACTAACCAGATGAAGTACTGTTATTAGTATATTTGTATTGCTTCATGATATGCACGCTCATGAGGCTGTGCAGTTGGACAATTAGTTGAAAGGGGCGTGTTAAAAAATAGCAGTGTGGCATTCAATCGGTGATCAATGTAGTAAAATTAGGTGTGAATGAGGTGGCCCCTATTTAAAGATGAACATCATTTCTCTTTGAAAGCCTGAGGAAGATGGGTTCTTCAAGACATTGTTCAGAAGAACAGCGTACTTTGATTAGAAAGTGGATTGGAGAGGGGAAACTTACGAAGAGGGGGAAAAATGTTTTATTTAAGATGCCGTAAAATAGAGAGAAAAAACAGAGACACGTGGCAGAAAATGGAAGACGACCATCAAAATGGATGGAAAAATAACCAGACTGGCAAAGACTCAGCCAATGATCAGCTCCAGGATTTGGAGATAAAATGATTTTCAGCTGTTATAAAAAAAACTAAATATTAGTTTAGTCATTCACAGGATTGCCAAAACTTAGAAACAAAAAAGTTTGTACAAAATATTTTTGTGTTTGTAAAGCCAATGGCAGACACGGCTGTTTTTTTGAACACGCCCTCTTCAACTAATTGGCCAATTGCACAGCCTTAAGAGCGTGCATATCATGAATGTTTGTTTTCTGAGAATCTACTGCACCTACAGGTAACTTGTTTCCCATGTAGCAATACAAATATGCTAATAAGAGTCATTCATCAAAGCATGTCACCCTCTCTGCAGTCTTTTCCTTCCCCACGCTACCAAATGAGGAGCGTCTCATTGGGGTCAGTAAGCCACTCCCCAAGCAACTGTGGGAAGCCAAGAAGGTGAGATTGGTGCTCTCTAACCTCTGGTAATGCTGCACGGAAGCACGTGATGACAAAAACATCCGCCAAAAACAAATGAAATTCATTTTGAGTGTTGTCATGGTGCGATCTTTGGCAAGACGAGCCTGTTTTGATGGAGAATTGTCTGAAAGATGGTGAGCGGGACACGGCTGGTTCCCCTTTTCCGGCTTCACCCGATCAGAAAAGAATGTCAGAACCACAACAAAGAATATGCAAAGCAAATGCTAAAGTCAGTCGAGAAAATTGCAAAAACTTGTGACTGTGTCCCCAAGTGGATGAGAGTTTTTGTCCGAACTTTTGGCCTGTATTGTAGCCTGCGATGTGTTCACGTTGCGTGTAAACTCGGCTGAACCCAAATACCTTAGCAATTCCCCCCGAAACATGGATGCTGTTCTTTTAATACACATGTTTGGTTTTCAGGCCCAGTCTCTTGCATCAAGGCCTAAATCTTGTGAAGTGCCTGGTATCAAGTAAGTGTTTTGTCCATGACACTTTCTTTTCAGAAAAGAACCGTCCGCTGGGTATATAATTCCCCACACAAACGTTGTGTCTCCTCACAATGACAGCATTTCCTTCACATGATGTCCGTTTCCGCGAGATTCCGTCTTTAACAGCAAATTCCGTTTTCATTGGCCAGTTCCGCGATTGTTATCGTGCAACTCACCGGACCCTATAATTGCAACTTGAGCTTCACTCAAAGATCAACATTTTTCTCTGTGCACACAAAAGGCCTATTTTTTCTCAAATATTGTTTACAAATCTGCACTGGAGGGTGTTAGTGACCACTTCCACTTTGCCCAGTTAACCCAGTTGATTTGCCCAGTTAGATGGCAAATCAAGATGCTGATTGGACGTGCCATTTTTGCAGAGGTGTGCCATAGGCTGGCCACAATAAAAGGCCACCGTATGCACTGTATCACACATTGCCCAAGGATTGTCCACCAGAGCTGTTAAATGATTATTTGTTGGCATTTACTTTGTTTTTGACATGCTAGCAGACATTTGAGGCACACCCAGACCAGATCAGGCTTCTAGCAGCCATTATTTGTCTTTTTTGCTTAATGCTTATTTTTGACCTGCAATTGCATTTCTTGTCAGGTTTGCCATATTATTTCATACCTCAAGACAAGCAAATATTTCTCCGCTGTACCGAGGAGTTCTTCCTTCATTTTGAGTATCAAATTGTCATTATCTTAGCCAGGAGGAAGCCATCAGTCATTGCAAATTCCAGTTGACGTAGTTGTTTTTAATTATAAACAATATTAACAGATCGGGTTGTTTTTTTTCCTTCCAGTATTTTTCCATCTCCAGAGCAAAACCCTTGTCTTTCCCACTACCAAGGCTCGTTAAATACAGGCGGCTCCTTACCCGATCTCAGCAACCTGCACTTTCCCTCCCCACTCTCCACTCCGCTGGACCCTGAAGACAGTGGAGGATACTCTAATATCAGCGGAGGTAGCAGCACGGGAAATCTGCCGGCAGCCATGATGCACCTCGGGATTCGGAACTCACAAGGTTAGTTGAAGCGTTGCGTCTGTGCACCCTTTTGCGGTATACAAAATATTTTTGGCCCAAGGTTAGAGGTAATGGCCAAGTGGTGGATTGGCCATGCACTGCCTTATGTTTAGGATCAGAATTCTTGCCAAGAGTGTAAAAAAAATCCAGCCAATTTATTGTGGCGGGCCAAAAGGACTTTGGGTTTTTAGTAGGGATGTCTGATAGTATCGGCTCACCGACAGTATTTTCCCTTGTAATGAAAACCCATTGTTAAAAATGCTGTATGTAGACCTATGGGCTCTTGAATTTTCTGGCGCGCAAATGATGACCTCATCAATACGCTTCTCAATCATGTAAACAGGCTGGACTTTCAATGTTATTGTTTTTGTGTACTGGACAAATAAGCACATTTGGGAACAAGGGAATCAAATCTTACCGTTATGTATTCCCACATAGTATCAGCATTAGGGAGCAAATATGAGGTGAAAAGCAAAAAGGGTAAAAATACAGTGTAGTTTTAAAATCCATGTAGTACGCATGTACATGGTGCCGTTCAAGGACCGTCAAACAAAATGGGACAAAGCGCCGCTCTCATTAAACATGCAAAAACTGGGGGACTGGAAATGTATATTATGTTTTGAATAAAAAAATGGCCCATTTTTCCAAAATTGATATCCCTTTACATAAAAAGTGATGTAGTTGCGTAATAAATAATTTACCACAAAGAGATATACATCTCTTATTATAGATAAAAATCTGTGATTATATGCGATTAAATATGAGTTAACTATGGACAAAATGCGATTAATCGCAATTGAATGTACTACTCGATTGATAGCCCTTTGTAGACACTGGGACACACTGAGCATGCTTCAGTCGTTTGCGAAAGAAGCAACGGCAGTACTGCCTTCGAGCAAAAGGCATGGCTCGCATTTTTTGAGTTTGAGATGTTCATCTCCGCCAGCCAAGTGTGTTGCGGAACGCTCGCCCCTTGAATGATCCCTCTGTCTCCAACGTCCTCACTTTGAACTTGGCCTGCCATGCCCTTCCTTCGCAGCCTGTCCTCTCTTGCAGCGTGTCGCCGTGCGTCTTAGCAGCCTTCAGACTGACTGAGCGGCACATTTTTTGGACTCCCTACAATCATTTCTTTTTACTTGTCTCTGTCCCCCCCCATCCCACGTTTCACACAATAAAGCTCCCTACTGGTTGTTAGGACACGCTGCTGGAAAGCATGCTGCAAAACGTAATACATAATGCATCGAGCTGGAACTTCTGCATTTTATTTTGGCTCCACAAGGACGTTAGTTTCCCCAGATTGATTGAATGGCACTACAGTTCTGCCGAGTTGAGTTTGACACAATCAATTTTTTGTTGCTATTGCTGAAAACTGAGCAGTACCACACTGACTGGTACATACCACCCACTGTATTGCCACACTTTAGGGGTACTTGTTTGTGAAATAACTCAAGAACACAAAAATGCCCGTTTTAATATGATTTAGGGATTTTCAAACCTTAAATGGGCCTTTTGTAGAATGATTAAACAACGTACTTTTTCAATCCTTCGTTTATAGTGACTAATTGGTTGCAGATACAACCGTGATAAGTACATTTTTATGAAGTATTCCTTGTTTGGAAGGAATCATTTTTGTATTTAAAGCATAGGAAACCTCCCTATAACCTTCTAAATATACTTTTAACATTATTAGAGCCTTCTAGACATGAAATAACACCCCTATAGTCAGCTTTACTCCCATATTACCCAATTTAGTAGACATAATAACAGAAAATTAGACAGATGGCCCGCAGCACACATTCTGTCCCCATCTTGGACAGAACTCATAATCGGCAAATTTACATTTTCTGATGACTGGCTTAAAAAGCTCAAATATAAAGCTAAATCTTTGTATAGGCTACGTTACAATTACCTCCTTGAAATGGTAAGGCGACATAGTGGCATAAATATGCAGTATAATGACAACAAACAATGAATTTAAAACGTTAGTGACACCTAGTGACCACTATGGGTTACTACATCTCACTTGGAATGCATTTACTGAATGCCTTGTATTTGTATTATCATTCATTTAGCCATTTTATTGTCTGAAAATGAATAAATTCAGCCAAGAATAGTTCTTTATTATGCATATTTGTTTACTAATAATCGGCTGTGGTCAACCACGAATGATAATTAATGATTTGTTTATTTATTTTGAAAACGGTGATCAAGCTATTTCCATCCTAGACATGACCCGCTTGAGCACCCTTATTCTTGTAAAGCTGTCCAATCGAGGTTTTCGTGTGTTTTGTCCACAAAGGCCTCTCTTCTTCTCTGAGTAATCCGGGAATTCAGGCGTCCCTGAACAACTGCCATCTGCAGGCCTCCCTCAGCAATCCCTCCATCAACTCTTCTCTGCGTCTTTCTGGTAACTCCCCGCGACGGAGACCCGCCCCCATCAGCCCCCTCACCCTGTCTCCCGCTGCCGAGCAACGGCGGGGTCTGTCGAAGCAGTTGTCTCCCACTATGTCCCCAGCGCTGTCCCCCATCACGCAGGTAGGAGCGTGTTCGTAAAAAAATCCGAACTGTTGACACTTACATGTCATTTTTAACCGTTTCCAAAACTGCTGCCTTTGAAAATACCACAGTAAAAAAAGTTTTCGGAGGGACTCACTTGCATACGTTTGCTGTCCGCTGTGATTTCTTTACGCTTTCTCTTGCCAATGTAGGCAGTTGCTTTAGATGCCGGCGCCATGCCGAGGGAGCCGCCCCCTCCCTACCCGCTCTACCCGCAGTCCCAAAACGCAGTGGACCAGACCCGACAGTGCCAGCAGCAACACCAGCATCAACAGCAACCCATTTCCCCTTTGCAGAGCCTCCCGCTGGACTTCAACCCAAGTCAGGTAAGTAGCAGGAGCACTTCCCTGGTGCCCTTGTGTTAAAAAATATGCATTTTAAAAACATGAACATAACATGCACATTACAATGGAACCTTTTTGTCTTTTTAATCATGCGTCTCAAAAGGTCTGATGAAAACTGAATACATTTTTCCCAGAAGGAAATCCAATAAATCGGTTCCCAAAAATATCAACACAAACCACATTTTATGGACAACATGTATAGTTTTACAATACAAAATGTCATTTTCCAACTGCAGCGCGCTTGAATGCCTCATCGGCACGCGGCGCTTTATTAGAGGAACAAACAAATCAGACACAGAGTTGTACATCTTTGCGTGTGTATTCTATGAACTAGCAAACCTCACACACACATAACCTGCTTTATATATATTATAAGAAGATTTCTGGCCGGAATCTGTCTGTAGTGTCCCAACTCTAACAGACTAGTTGTCAGGTTATATTGTCAAGTTACGTCAAGTAAACCACTTACTCTTACCAATTTTGACAGCCACCTGATTTGTTTTTTTTTTTTTTTTGCTTGGCAGCACAACAACATGGCCGCACTCTTCGGTGACGCCTTCGTGGAGCAACAGTTATCCGGTCGCCCGAGCAAAACCCTCCCGTACCAGGTCTGTGACACACACCGGGACCCGCAGCCTACACGCGCGTTGAGAGAAATGCAATAACAAAAACATACGTTTGGCTGGATGGTCATTTGTTTGGTAGATTTTTTGGTACCAGATAAAAGAAAATGGATTTGGGCTTGGTTGAGGCAAACTTGATCCTCTAGCACCCAGCAAGCATCCTCACCCCCACAGCCTAAGTTGTGTCCATGAAGCACACAAATACTTCCCATCTCAGTTTGTTGTGAATATAAGAGACACCTACATTTATATTTAAGGTTAGAATTCACAAATGGGCCCGTTGATGGTGAAGAATCTCTTGCCCAGATTTGGAAAGGAGGAGCTGGCTAATGATGTCAAGGGAGTTGGGAGCTGGCCTGTCTGAAGTTTGCCAATGCGATGTGGTCCCGAGACCAAAACGGAGGTCCTTAACTCGACTCGGGACCAGAATCTCGGATGAGAACTTCCTGGCTTCAGTCAAAACCAATGGATTGCTTCTCCAGTATGACAGCGACCCAAAACATGCCTGGGCAACAAAGAAGTGGCTAAAAAAGAAGCGCATTGAGATTCGATCTGTTCATTCCGTTTTATTCATCTGCAGTTCATTTTAAACACTTCTCTTCTGTTGTCTGCTTCTTGCCGTCTCCCCCCAACCATCTGCCGGCTAGCTGGACCAGTTCGGTCTGTTGAGTTCCACAGCAGGTACCTCCTGCTTCGACTCTTCCTCGCCCTCCCTGTACTCCTCCCAGGCCGGCCTTGCGGGGCTGGGGGGCAGCCACGGTAACCTGCACGACCCCATGCACATGAGTTCTAACATGCTGTACTCCAACTGCAGCGGAGGCCTGCCCAACATCATACTCACCGGTGAGTGTCCACCCTCACCTTCCTTTTCGGTGGTAGGCCCCAGTATGATGGTTAAAGTGGGAGGACTGGAGTGCAGTCATTGTTTACACGCAAATCAGACAGAAAAAAAGATTGTCTGCATTAGAAATGCTAGAACTAATCCAATGTAGGGGAAAATATGCGAAGGTATCTGAACAAAACATCTTAGCTTTCGTGTAACGCACCAGAGCTGGTCTAAGTCAGACCTCATCCACCCCTCATAACAAAAAGTTACGGATTTTGCGGGTATCAAATGCTTACACACTAATTAACATGCAACATGCCAAAAAAAGACAGTTTTTTACATGGGTATAACTCGCAGGTCATGCTGGGTAACTTCACGTGCGTGCATGTGGGCTCCCCGGCATGCCCTGCGGGTTTCCTCACAACTAATAAAACTCATTTTGTGGTCGTCGCCACTCGTGAATGGCGAAAAATTACAACAAGGGCGAGCTCATTTTGTGGCCAATGGTTAAGCACTGCAATGGCCGCTGCATTGGCCACCACCAGGGGGCGTGTCAGCGTGGCCAGCCATTCAAGCAATGGTTGAAAGAGTGGCCGGACACCTTTTTACTGGCATTTACTTGACTGTATTACTTTACTTGTGCAGTAATTCCATTATTTTATTCATTACTTTCTGCCCTCTAACTATTTCATTATCTTTATTATTTGCATGAAGTCTTTGGAGCACAGACGGCTTCTCCTCCTCACCCGGTTCCTCTATGCTCAACTTTACGCACATACGTCACATTCATTGATCTGAGAGTGTGTGTGTGTGTGTGTGTGTGGTTGATGGCGGGGCGTTGCTTTGAAGTCTTTTAAGATGTTTAAGTGAGCTGCCCTCTCCCAACAATGATGCGTGAAATGGAGGCGTCCCAAGAAAACGGTTCATTCGTGACATTACTATTTCAGAAGGTTGTGGTTTGACAAATCATCCGTTTTTAAAGGAAGTCAATTCCCGCGTCTAATTTGCACGGGCTCCTCAGAATGTCTGATCCACTCTTCCTCATCTCTCAAGCAACGCAGCCATCATCGTCGCCGTTAACCGCGGGGCCCTGGACGCGGCTGGTGCCTTCCTGCGCTAGTAGCGGTGTATTCCGCCGCTACGACGCACCGTACGGCGTCATTTAAGAGGAACCTTTTTTGACAACACGGAAAACTAAAATGAGACGAGAATAAAGTAATACTATAAGATGTGGAACTAGTTACAGGCGAGACCAACGTTCTTTAGGATTGCTTCAAATGTCTGCCTAGAACAAGAAAGTACTTACAAGGAGGGCGATGCAAATGTAAAAGATCGAAAGCGACTTGTTTCCTCTCCGCCCGCAGACGACTCCCATCCCAGTCTGTCAAAGGACATCAGCGGCGCGCTCTCCACGGTGCCCGAGTGTTTCGACTCCGAAGGAGGCTTCCCGCTGGAGGACGAGCTGCACATCGAGCCCCTCAGCCTGGACGGTCTGAGCATGCTCAGCGATCCCGACATGGTGCTGCCCGACCCATCTGTGGAGGATACCTTCCGCAGCGACAGACTCTGAACGCGACGTGTCCCCTCCGCTCTCTCTCACACACACACACACACACACACTTGCGGCGTAGCGTGCGAGAATGTGAACATGCATGCACCGACTGCCGCTAAGCGTCACAAAACGCAAAAGAGGTGGACGCCGCACGCGCAACTCTACGCTTTCCAGGACGTTGGGTGGTAAAGACGCATCGTTTACAAACTCCCCATCCAACGCTCGCTTAAGTTCCCTCTCCCGCTTGGATCGGGAGTCGAATCCGTCGAGGCCGTCCGCTTTGTTCCCACCTTCTTTCGTAGCCGTGGGAACGTTGTCGCCGCGGTTACAGGCCATAGCGACCCCACCGCCGCGCTGAAGGGGTGGCGGAGATGCCGACGCACAGTTGTCACAGTAAACCAGCGCGGCGCTGCGACGCGGGACGGAGGAGGCCACCGATATTTATATTTGTGCATGAATACACGTTCTTTGTACGACGGGGAACATACGAAAGGACAAAAAGGGCAAACCGAAAGACTAAGATTAGATTAGCAGCGTCCTTTTTTCCAGTTTTTTATCAGTGTATGTTGAATTTGAAGTGTGTCGTATGGGCGCTTGCACTGTACCCGTCTGCGTGCTCAGAGTTGGCAGTGCCCCCCGTGGACATGGGACACCATGTAACATTGCACTTAATATCTTTTGCACTATTTGGTTACACCCAAAGAACCCAAAGAATGAAGACTTTACTCAAATTGAAGATTTTTTTAACCCACGCCGTACCGTGCATTGAGTGCCCCCTGTTGTCTGGGAATGATGACTGAAATGTTTTATGTTTTTTTTGTGGTGAATGCAAGGATGCTAGAGCATCGCTCGGCTTGGCGCGTTCAGCTATGCAGCCCCCCCCCCCGTTGAACAGGCGTGCCACATACACTATGCAGTGTAGCCCCACCCCACCAATATTACACGTGTCCGGTGTCCACGCTCTTCCCTATCCAGCCGGAGCTCACGCTCACGGTGCAGTTCAACAATAAAACCAGCAGAACGTGAAAAACAGACATAGAAATGGGGACTTCAGTCATCAAACACCGATATGAAAGAAACCTTTTAAGGTTAATGCACAAAATAGTCAACAAACGTACTTGTCATGTTGTTCCTGCTCCCTTCTCCTTGCGCCGTGAGGCGTTCAGGCGCACTTGGAATTGTTTTAAATTGTTATTCGCATACCCCCAGCAACACAGACTATGCGTGAGTTGAGCGTGTACGCTGATATACGCACAAAGACAATTTTAGACTTCTTTATAACCCACAAGACATGCTGGGTAACGTCCTGTGTGTGCACATAGCGCACACACATTTTGTCATACTTTACATTTATTAATTTAAGTGCTGACTGTAACCCTAAGCATATCATTGCTCTAAAGTAGCCATGCCGATAACGGGACGATGTTATCGGCCCGACATCGGCATAAAAAATGTATCGCATTTTTTTCCCCCTAGAATGTAAATCGATTTAAAAAAAAGGCGTATATTGGCCGCTTGACGAGTTCCTCGAGCCACGCTTTCTCTTGCCCAATCGCTCGCATTTCTCAGATGTTTTACAATGTTGTTTACAGCCACGTCCACAAGCTAGTTGCTAACTGCCAAGCTAGAGGCTATTGGAATCGGAAACTGAGCGTTGCGGACACACGTTGGAGATCTCTGGTCGACGTGCACGGCCATGAAGATTCTGGTGGCAGTGCTTGTTTTTGTCTTTCGAGTCAAAAGCGACCCACGGGTACAAAAACCCATTAGATGAAGCAAAATCCGCTTTTCAAATTCCTTCCTGTACTTTCGCCCGGACGCATCTACGAGCCGCTCAGTACCGCTTTTTGTTTCCTGCCTGCCTTTTGCTGCCTTATGCGTATTTCCATTTTTATATTCCAGCCAACCACACGTCTGTCGCGTACCATGACTTTTTAGCTGCGTATTCACATGTACAGTTGTGTTATTTAAAGATACATGTCCGCTTGTGTTACTACTTATTTTCTAATTGAGCCTTTTCCCCCTCACAAAAGTGTTTTTGCTTTTTCATGTGTTTAGCGCTTACCCCTTTTTCATTTTAATATAAACAATAAAAGTCATCATAACTTGTTACTGTTGAGCTGTGGGTGGTGCTGTTTTACTTTCCTACCGCTAGATGGCAGCATAGACACACACGGTAGACCTGGCCGATACTGCACATTTTTGTATGGATCTGATACCACCAGATAGTTGTGGGAATAAATAAGAAAAATGAAAAACACTGACATCACGCTAGTATCACCCCCATATTTGGACTGACCCGCTCATTCACAATCTGCAAAAGGAACTTTGGAATTTGAACCGCCGATGTGCAAGTCATCCCGGTCTTTGCCCGGTACCTGTTAGTCTTTGATACTCCAGCCTTTGCAAAGCACCCTGAGTCTTGGGAACGCAAGTCCTCGCCAAGGACCCTCGAGTCTGTGGAACTCAAATCTTGTAGAGTACCCATGAATCAGTCTTTGATACTCAAGCCTTTGCAAAGCACCCTGAGCTTGTGGAACTTGAATTTTCGTCAAGTACCTGTGTCCGTGAAAGTCTTCAGTGAAAGTCCAGGCTGTGTTGAGAACTCGTGAGTCGTTAAAACTTGAGTCTTTGTTGAGTACCTGTGAGTCAGTGAAACTCAAGTCATCAGTCTTCATTGTGTACTCGTGAGTGAAACTCAAGTCTTTTTCAAGTACCCGTGAGTCAGTGAAACGAGTCTTCGTTGAGTCCCCGTGAGACTCAAACCTGAGTCTTCGTCGAGTACTTGGGAGTCAGTGAAACGAGTCTTCGTTGAGTCCCCGTGAGACTCAAACTTGAGTCTTCGTCAAGTACTTGGGAGTCAGTGAAACACAAGACTTTGCTGAGTACTCGTGAACCTTTGTCAAGAACTCCTGAGTCAGTGGCCGTGAGTTTTGATAGAGTACCCATGAGTCAGTAAAATTCGATTCTTCTTGGAGTACCCATGAGTCAGTAAAATTGGATTCTTCTCGGAGTACCCGTGAGTCAGTGAAACTTGAGTCTTTGTCGCATACCCTTGAGTCTGTGAAACTCAAGTCTTCATCAAGTAGCCATAATTTGGTGAAACTCGAGTCTTTGTCGAATACCCATGAGTCAGTGAAACACGAGTCTTTCTCGGGTACCCGGGAGTCAGTCAACTGCAGTCAGAGTAACCGCAGGAGCACAAGACTGGCTTGTTACACGGGTACCTTTTTTGATTTAGCTCGTGGTAGCAATGGGCGAGTAAGAGAGTAACGAGTCAACGGATACAAGCACCCATGAGTCCCGATTCAGTGAAAACCTCGCAGGTTTTGAACAACCCGGTCACTGGCACATCTCATCCAGCCATCCATTTTTTATAGCGCTTATGTTGCAGCAATGCTCATTAGCATTTTTACTAGTGTCGCAGTCCGTCACAGTAAAATGGTGAGCTTGCGTAGCTCATTATGCAACAGGTCAGTGAACACAACACAACTTCCAAGCTGTAAAGTACAACACCTCAGAGGCGCAGTGTTTTATCAGCGTGTGAAACCTGGTCCGCCCGCCAAGACTCTACACCCACCCTGGAGGGTTGCCAGACTCGGTGAAAATCTGCAAGGGGTTTGGGGGGGGGTGAGGACGCCCCTTTAGTGTCTCGTTGGAGCTCTGAAGTGCCTCTCAGGCCCGGTGGGCCTCTCTTATTACAGAGCGGGACACAAACGCACGATGAAAAAGGAGCACGTGTGAATGAACGCCATGATTACAGTAAACAGGCCGCACTCCAAATGTGAGGCAATTGGGAGCGAGGAACTACGAGGCAAATCTTTGTGCAAGCAGGGACAAGAAGAGCTGAAGCGCGCCGCTCTGGAACTGACGTTTTTATCGCGTGATGGCGATGACTTGTTTGCTCTTCCTGCACAAAGCAAGAATTCCCTGATCAATAAGCGGGCATTTCTGAGAGCACGGAAGAAACGTACAGTATATATGTATATCCTATTTATATATATCTTATATTCCATATTTCTACTCATGCAGGCTGCTTGCCGTGCTTTCTGACCTTAAGCGCTTGCAAAAATAGCCTTGAAAGACGCTTTAGGGCGGGGGCTGTCCAAACCTTTCCCAGCGAGCGAGAGGATGCAACTTTGCGTAATATTTTGTAAATATGACAAGTTATTTATATACAATATTTCAAGAATATTTGTGTGATATATATATATATATATATCACACTTTATATATATATATAGCTTATTTTTACTGTGAAATTTGATCTTTGCTGTTTTCTCTTTTTTTTTTTAGTTTTTCTAGTATTGCTTTTAAAAATATTTTTCAAAATTTTACTCTTTGAATGTTATGATTTTATTCCCTTAATATTTTGGTTTTATTGCCCGAAAAAAACTTCATTTTGTTTTGTTGTGTTTCTCACAATATTAGGAAAGAACATATTTTTGCTTTAATATTTCCCCTCTACGCCACTAAAATAACCATATTTTTTCCTCATAACATTTTGACTTTGTTGTTGTAAATTAGACTTTTTTCTTGTTAAAATACATCTTTCTTCTGTTCAAATGTTTGACTTTATTCTAGTAAAATTTTAGCTGTTTTTTAAACCCCCTTTCTTCTGTTGTATTTAAATTTTCCAACTACTTCTCCTCCTTCTTGTATTTATGACTTTTTATTTACATTTGTATGAACATGATATTTTGATTTTACCCCTGCAACATTATATTACTTTTTCCAAAAATGACAACTTTACTTATTGTTTTGTTTGCTTCTCATATTTTTTTTTTATTTCAACTTCATGCTACTAAAATTATATTATTTTTTCTCATATTATTACGGTGCTATTATCATAAAATTATAAATTATGTTACAGCTTTTTTCTTTATATATTTTGACTGTATCCTAAAACAGCTGATGGTTATAGATATTTTTTTACAATGTGCTCTATTGGAAACAATTTTTCTTAAAATGTGTGAATTTTTGCTGAAAAATTGTAATATTTTCTCTATAGGCCGCCAGACCTGAGGGAGAGTCATCTGTAGGGACGTAACGACACATTGACACAATGTAAAGTAGTCAGTGTACAGCTTGGTGCCAACGTACCCTGTTTTTTCCCCTTCCCAGGGTCATGTGACTTGGGTGTGTATGGGGATCAGGTGGCTTCAATTTGTGTTATCGCTGTCGTCCGCTCTCATACTGGAAGTTCAACGTGGCACTTGGTGGCAAAGAACTGTCTAAGGATCTGAAAGCAAAACCAAAAGAAGACCAAACATCTGAAAGAAAAGTGCGTAGCGTGCAAAACCTGTGCATGATGTCATCGAATCACCTGTCTGGTGTGCGCGGGTTACGAGAAAAGGGGCCTGTCTTGTGGCTTGAAGTGCGGGACTTCCAACGCTGTCCTGTTGTGTCTGCAAGGCTGCAGAGGAGAGTTCAAGGTCGGGTTGAAATTGTTCAACATGCTGATAAGAAGTCCCGCCTTGGCTGAGTTAAAGGGCCGGCGACATACAACCGAGGTCATTCGCCGAGGAGAAGCTTATTTACTTGTTGGTTGGTTCGAATATGTGAATAGATGCACAAATAAATACTGTCATGCTCAACTGACGCACGTTTGCCTGGTCACTTGTTGCTAGGCAGAGCCTATAGGGCACAGTAATAACTGCCCCACGGGCCACTTATAACATGCATGCATGTTTCAGCCGCACCCGTGTTTGAATTAGAGGCGGGCGATCCTGCACATTTTGCTACTGAGCTGGTAAATACAGGAGCAGTATCGGCAACAACGATACTGTTACTGATACCGGTGATTTTGTTTTTAATTTGTTGTTGTTGATTGCGATATCATAATCAAAATCAAAGATTTTAGGCAAACAAAAATTATTGGATTATTTAATTTGGAAATAGAACAATATAAGACAATGTCAAATGATCAATTAATAATTCTATTTTATTGTCAACAATTTTTTGGAGCAGCTTGGCTGTCAATCAAATCTTTTGTTTTTTCGCCTCCAAATCCCTGCCGTGCACAAGATAGCAACTGAACTGAAAGATATTCACCTCATCACCATAGTGTCGCTCCAATATTGATACTACATCCGGTATCAGTATCATATCCGCGTCGGTGGAGGCAACACTGGCCCTGTATTTCCATTGGATCGGACCAATAACGTTTCCAGTATCACCCACTACTAAAGCGAGCCAATGGTCATTTTTCTTCCTATTCTGACTTTATTCTTGTGAAACAAAAGGGAATAACTGTATTATTTTCTGGATATTTTTCCATTGTCTTATATTGTAATAGTTGTAGTTATAGTATATGCATATATTGTTATACTTTTATCAGGATAAACGCCCAAAACGTGGAAGAAGTCCAGGCAGGCCCATACCTTTACACTCCTATATGTATATAAAACTTCTATCATTCCATTTTTTTAAAAATCAAGTTAATCACATGTTTAGTCTGTGATTAATCATGATTAATCGCAACCATGTTTTTTTATTTTTTTAAACCGCCGCCGCCACGAGTAGCTGCCTTTCCAGCAGGTCCAAGTCATTTTGTTGATAAGCCCGAGCCTTAGATTGATGAGCACGTCTTTTTACTTTTCACTTTCCAAGCAAATCGAAACGTGGTTTCAACGTAGGGTCATGATGTCTTTTCAACCTTTTCTCAAGCATGTTTCTGGCTGGGTTGGGAGTCCTGTCCTGCTTCCTATTCTTTGGCATGGTACTGCAGCGCTTCGCACTTACTTCCTGTCACGCCCCCCAATGTGCAAAAAGGTCTTCATTAATCTGTAGAGACGGAACGTGAAAATGAAACCAGGAAAATGCAACAAAATGGGGCGCTGGGACGCGTGCGAGCCGATTGGAGAGTCAAACTGCATGCTGAGTACAATAAATTTGTACATGTTGGCGGGTCTGCAGTTAAAGTCCCCGCCTTCCACGCCTCCCAAAAGGGGCCCGCCCCACTATTATTATTATTATTAGAATGCTTGAAAATGCTTAATTTGGGACAAAATATGTACAAATGAATATTGATTACAAATATGTTATTTTGATGTGCCGCTGTCAATTAACTGTTAATTAAAAGCTGGGAATTCCCCGCCATTTTTTTTAGCTGGCCTAAAATCTTTCCTGTGTTTTGTTGTAGGAGGAATCATGATCCAAGTATTTCAAAAGGACAGAATCAATCCATTGCGCAAGTGAATGGTATCGGTATCGGTATCGGATAAAGACTGTATTTTGTGATGCTCTACTTCAGTGTTTATCCACTCGGCGCCCGCGCACGAGGAGTGAGCGTGCCACCTCCGACTGGAGGACGAGCCGAGCTGTGATTGGCCCGGAGAGGACAGGCCGAGCGCTGATTGGCGGAGAGAGCAGGAATGCGGCCCAGGTGGGGAGAGAGAGGGACAGACTTCGTGTCTCCTTCGGGACTCTCTCGGTGGTAGTCGGGAGTGCGCCGAGCTTTCGGCCAGGACGTTGGACTTGTTCGGACTTCTGAATGAACAGCAAAGACGCGACCTGTTAGGGTTTCCTTCTCCGTTGCTGCTCGGGTCCCCAAAACGCGGAGCGGGTTCTGACGTGTGCGGGGAAAGCGGACTTTTTCCTCCCGAAGTAACTTTGAATGAAGTCGCCGCAGGAGGGAGGAGGCGGCCATGGGAGGCTCCGACGCCCGTCTGCGGACGCTCTCAGCCGGGACGACGCGAAGAGCATGAGAAGAGAGGCAAAGTGCACCTGAAGTGCGACCACCGCCATGTCCTCCTCCCCGGCGAGGTAGGAACCCTTCCCTGCGTGTTCTTGTTTGCTAATTGGCCCCTAATTGGCGCCTCGCAACGCACACGTGGGCAAATATTTCCCTTGACTTCTTCCACTCGCCAGGCCTTTTGCAGGGCAGTGAGGGCGGGAGGTGATACATTCCTGGGACAGTTGACTTCCCCCCTTCTGCTCCCCCCTGTGCCCGGGAAAGATTGTCTACTGCGGCCTAAATGTCCCATTCGGTGCCTTTAGGGGCCTTTGTTGGTGATGGTTGGCAGGTGTCGTCCACAAACCCTTTCGGCTTATCCCATCAGGGGTCGCCACAGCAAATCATTTTATATAAGGGACCTGATCTAATAGTGGTAATATCGGTTTTAAAAAAGCCAATATCAGGCGATTTTGGTCGGCTTACATTATCGGACATCCCTGTATCGCCTGTAAAGTTTTGTTGACATCTGGTAAGTGTTTTTTGAAGAACCCTGAACTAAACCCTATCAAACCATCTGATAGTGAGATAAAGCAATCCGGAAATTGCTGTTTTATTATATTTGTTTGGCATATTTGTCGGAGCCGCACGGTGGCTGAGTGGTTAGCACATTGGCCACACAGTCAGGAGATCTGGAAGACCCGGGTTCAAATCTCCGTTGGGCATCTCTGTGTGGAGTTTGCTTGTTCTCCCCGTGCGTGTGTGGGTTTTCTCCGGGTACTCCGCTTTCCTCCCACATTCCAAAAACATGCATGTTAGCTTCATTGGCCGCTCTAAATTGTCCATTAAGGTATGAATGTGGGTGTGACTGGTTGTTTGTCTATATGTGCCCTGCGATTGACTGGCGACCAGTCCAGGGTGTACCCCGCCTCTCGCCCAAAGCCAGCTGGGATAGGCTCCAGCATCCCCGTGACCCTAATGAGGATAAGCGGTACAGAAAATGAATGAATGAATTTGTCGGTGTTCATATATACATGCACATTGTGCTCTTTAATTATTCAGATTTAGTTTCTATTTACTATTAATTATGTTTTTTTTTATTATTATAAATGCAATTTAATGGTATTTTAATTTTAAGTATTATAATTTTGTATTTTATTATTTATTGTTTTTTGTTTGTATTTATTAATTTATGTATAGAAAAAAATCTCAAAAATACATTTTTATTAATTATTTTTGGATTTACTCATATGACAGTATTTACTTGTTTCACATTTATTTTATTTTTATTTTTTCTATACATTATTATAATATAATACAATAATTATTATTATACTTAGTTCTTTTTTTTCCTAGAGTGTATATTGTTCCACATTTTTTCACTTTATTATTTTCCTATAAGAAAACAAACGTTTAAATGGCAACACGGTGTTTCCCACAGGCCTGCAATCTATCTGTGGTGACGGGCTGTGCCGGGAGTATATGACACCATCGTCTAATTTGTATAATTGGCCAGGATGCATGCCCATTGTGTTTTTTTGTGCGTGCTTTTAGATGGGCTAGGGTCCACGGCAGGACCCGCTGCTCGTTGAGTAGAGCAACACGTGCTTTAATGTTCATGTTTCATATCCAAAATGGCCCAATAAGACCTGAAGAGGTTGCCAGATTTGTTGCTAGCTGTTTTTATTTTTAGAGACCCTGGAGGTTGGCAACACGGATCCCTCCTGCTACGTGTTCTTATTCTCCGGCAGACCCGGTGCACGTGAGGTGTGTCAAGAAGCGGCGTTACGACGCCACCTACTGTGCGTACAGCAGCTGGAACTGCCCAGCCTTCATAAATGTGGTGTGATGTTGAGAATTCCGGTGTTTTTGAACGCACCGCTACCATTATTGGGCCAAAAAGCGAACAATGAGATGCAGAGAATAACATAGCGGAGCGTTTGCAGCTCCGCATTCTTCCACGCAGCGACCGCGCACGTTTGTCATCTGCACAATCCCGACCTCAAATCCGCCGGGTGCAACCGTGTGTGCAAACTCTATTTATTGTTCATCTGCCTCTTGGCATCGCGACCTTCAATCCACCTTGGCTGTGTTTGTGGAAACACAACACAAGAATAAGTCAGCCCTTTAAGCCTTTAAAGTGCCTCGTCTGATGTGACGCGCCGGACGGGCGGCGCCCCGTCAGGGTGATTGCTCCGCGGAGGCTGCGGGGCTATCGGGCCCCCGGGTTGGTTTGGGAACACCTTCAATCGAATTACCGTGGAACAACGAGCACCGAGTTTTTTTTACATGCAGTGATGTCATTTTCCCTGCGGCCAGGAAGGGAAAATCGACTTCCCGACCGTGCATGTCAGCCATGATCTCTCCTGAGGATCATTCGCTTTCATTCTTTAACTCAATTTTACAAGAGTAAAGTCAAAATATTACAAAGCTGTGCAATTGAGCAATTAGTTGAAAGGGGGGGTCGTCTCACAGATTGTCTGCGGCCCTGGGACCCAAAATAGAAACAATTTTACTCTCATCCGTCCACAAAATGTTCCTCCATTTCTCTGTAGGCCAGTTGATGTGTTCTTGGGCAAATTGTAACCTCTTCTGCACATGCCTTTTTTTAACAGAAGGGTTTTGCGAGGGATTCTTGTAGCTAGATAAGCTTCACACGGACGTCTTCTAACCGTCACAGTACTTTGAGGTAACTCCAGACCGTCTTTGATCATCCTGGTGCTGATCATTGAACACACCCCTTTCAACTAATTGCCCAGTTGCACAGCCTTAGGAGCGCGCATATCATGAATGCTGGGTCTTTTTTGTTTTCTGAGAATCTACTGCATCTACTGGTAACTCGTTTGCCAATAGAAATATACTAATCAAAGTCATTCATCTGGTTAGCCGCATTGCACTGCTATTATTTTCAACACTACTGTATGTCGACGTCGGGTTAAGCAATAAAAATAACGCGGTGGAGTCGGTGGAAATTCCGTAGGCGGGTTGTCAACATAAGCGCGCTCCACCAAAACTGAACTCCCCCGCGTTATCATGCGTTGGATCCGTCGCACAGAACAAGGTACGGCACTCGTGCACATTGACCTCACTTGGCCGTGTGTGAAAAGAAAAGATTGCTGATGGATGTGTTTCAAGGTTCGCTCAGATAAGCGTTTACGGCCTCAGGCTGGCGATGTGTGTTAGCCGGTCTCCTTTGAAGCCGGGCTGCTAATCTTTTAGCATCGTTACCATGTTTCTAAAATATTTTAGAAGCCAGTGAAATACTGTCCGTTGTGTTTGACGGGGTTTTTTTTTGCGGATTTTGCTTGCGTGTAGGGATGCAACTTCCTAACTCTCTCCATTTTCTTAGTCAATTAATCTGAAGCTTGTTTCGATTAATCGAGAAATTGGTTAGGCCCTGGACCAGGGGTGTCCAAACGTTTTCCCGCAAGGGCCACACAGAGAAAAATGAAAGCATGCAACTTTGATATTTAGTACATATGATAAGAAGTTATATATATTTCAAATTATTTAGATTTATTATCAGCGGGGATAGGCTCCAGCTATCCAGACCCTAATGAGCATAAGCGGCATAGAAGATGGATGGATGGATGATTTTTCCCACATAATAATAATAATGAGTTTTCTCTTTACAATGTGCAGTTTTTCTTGTAATATTTTCACTTTATTCTTGTAACATTATAACTTCCTCCGCAACCTAATTTTCCAGAATTTTTTGTTGTTGTTTTGTTTGTTTTTCATAATGTTATGACTTCAAAATAAATACCATCTTTTTTCTTTAATATTTTAGTTTTATGCTACAAAGTGATTCATTTTTCCTCAAAGTATTAAGACTTTATTCTCATAAATACTCATTTTTTCTCTCAATTTTTTGACTTTATTCTCATAAGATTACCACTTTTTCAGGAACCTAATTTTGCAAAAACTGTATTCAGTGTTTTGTTTGGTGATATTTATTATATTACAACCTGAAACAAAAAGTATTTTTTCTTTAATATTTTACTTTTATGCCACTAAAATGATGCAATTTTTTCCTCTTAATATTACGACGTTATTCTCATAAAAAACCTTTTTTCTTGTTAAATTGCAACTTTTTTTGTGCACTTTGGACAAACTTTTAATTATTGAATAAATGCATCACTCTGATCATGCTTTGAGCTGCGCTCTGATTTGAAATAGACCACTTTTTAAAATGTACCAGACCCATTAGGTATACCAAGGATCGCCATTGGATCGGTATCGCCGATGCCAGCCTGAATTTGACCCTGAATTGTGGGCGTTATCGCACATCACCAAATTCAACAACATTGAGACGAAAAATGTTCAAATTCAGTGACAATTCTTTTGCTAAAAGGGATTAAAAACCTGTTCCCATCACTCTCAAGTGAAGCTGGTGGTGGAGATGGGAGTCGTGTACTGGTTTGCCAAATAGAGACGGTGTGGAATGCTAACAGGGATTATGTTCAATGTCAGTCTGCAGTCGGAGACAATTCGATTTACATAAATATGTACGTACGATATCTGAGAGCTGTATTTGTACGGTAGCTGTACTTTAGTCGAAAAGACGTTGAAAAGCGAAAGGTAGAAAGACGTCCCTTTGGTTGAAAAGCGTTGGGTTTTGGGACCAAATCAGTCGGACTAAACTCAGCCCAATTTTCGCCATCGATTTCTGGGCGCAATCAAGGCAACGACGGCCCGGCCAGATTTAGCCCAAAAAAACAACCTCCAAATGAGGCACCTGCAAAACAGGGGATTTAAAAACAATTAAAAAGCAGAAAATGTGCGGGGGGAACTAACTGAACGAGAGGAAAGACTGACTAGAGCTGTCCTATCCGGTCCCTGGCAAACGTCCAATACTGTAGGTCCTGTACACTCGGGACGCCTCTTGTTTTGTAGATTTGAGTCCACGCACCGGAACAACAGAAGACAAAGGCACGCATGTGTCCATCCCCTGCGGTGTCTCCGGCTCGTCTCGGCGCGCCGCCAAGTGGAGTTACTGGTGCCGGTCCCTTGGGAGTACAGGACGCAAAAATAGGAGGAGAATGTTGGCGACACGACCACTGGAAAGAAAGCCGTGTTCTGCCCGTCCACACAAGGCTGGATCGTTTCAGCCTGAAAACGGTCCCGCGTGGACGGGCCCGAAGACAACCTGGACGGTCCAGCTGCGGTGCATTCAATGCCCTGACACGGATTCCTGTCCACCGCCATTAAACGCAGCTTGATCTTTTCAAGGTGGGCGGAAATTCCAAGAGTGGCGATCGGACGCCACTACCACATGAACCCAAGAAGTGACACAGCCACTCGCGGGTCGCTATCTTGAAACGTTAAGGTCCTCCGGGGGAGCAGCTGTTGAGGCACAAAGAGCTTCCGGGAGGAGCTCTTTTCGCGAGTGCGACCGCGGAGTGCTCGATTGTTGTCGCTTCGTTCACAGTCAACACACAGCGAGGGGTCGGAGTTGAGCTAAGCCTGAACATCTGTTGGAGGTTCTGCCATTCAGCGCCATGCTTCTCATAACAATTGATTCAACCCTCCACCGGGCGTGTCGCAGCTCCGCCTCAAGTGTGTGCGTGTGTGTGTGTGGGGGGTCAAAGGTCAAGACCAACCTTGTAGTAGGATCAGTGCTTTTCTAGGATGCCCATATGTCCCCGTGCAGAAACACTGAAGGAACTCCAGGGGGTCTCAGGTGATTCAGACTTTTTCACAGGTCAGGGGTCACATTCTCCCCTGCTAGCCGCTCTCTCCTGTGCCCCGTATTAGCATTAGCAGCAGCGTGATAACGGCACGGGGTTGTTTACGCGTGTATTTGTACAGGCTTCAATGTGGACTGTCAAGTGTGTGTGTGTGTGTGTGTGTGTAGAATCTACTATGGCAGGATACTGACAGGTCAGTCGTCCCTTTTACTCTAGTGCAGTTGGTATACCACATATAATCATTCCATATTACATATATGCATTCCATATTACATATATTCATTCCATATTACATATATGCATTCCATATTACATATATTCATTCCATATTACATATATTCATTCCATATTACATATAATCATTCCATATTACATATATGCATTCCATATTACATATATTCATTCCATATTACATATATGCATTCCATATTACATATATTCATTCCATATTACATATATTCATTCATATTACATATATTCTTTCATAAATCATACTGTTTCTTGGTTGAATATGGCCTAGTAGTACAAAAAATACATATTTAAGCTAATTGTACGTATTTTTTCAACTACCTTCGTGTCCTCTTTCACTACATCCATGAACCTCCTCTTTGGTCTTCCTCTAGGCCTCCTGCCCGGCAGTTCAAAACTCAGCATCCTTCTAACAACATATTCACTATCTCTCCTCTGGACATGTCCCAACCATCTTAGTCTGGCCTCTCTGGCTTTATCTCCAAAACCTCTAACATGTGCTGTCCCTCTGATGTGCTCATTCCTGATCCTGTCCATCCTTAGCATCTTCATCTCCGCTACCTCCAGCTCTGCCTCCTGTCTTTTCCTCAGCGGCACTGTCTCTAAACCAAACAACATGGCTGGTCTCACCACAGTTTTGTACACCTTTCCTTTCGTTTTAGCTGAAACTCTTCTACCACACATCCTCCTCTTCCATCCCACGCTTCTTCACCTCCATTCCACACTCTCCATTGCTCTGGACTGTTGAACCCAAGTACTTAAAATCCTTTGCCAAAGTGTAGCCGTTAACGGGGCACAAGCCAGTGTCTCATTGTGCCCGTCCCAAGCCGGGATAAATACAGAGGCTTGTGTCAGGAAGGGCATCCGTCAAACGTTTGCCATATCAAAACATGCGATCAAAGTCTATCACGGTAAAATATAAAAATGAATAAATGTTTGTCTGTTTTGTGGCTACATATGCCCTATCAGTAAAAACCAACAAACAATAAAACGGATGCGTATTTAAGCAGGTTTGGTGTTATGTTTGCTTAAATGAAGCATTTTCAAGCATAAAATGGCAAAATGTACTAAAGTGCAAATATGAAAAAGAAATACAACACGTGCGGTATTCGACAATGGTCACTAGATGATCACTAGAACAGGTTATCCAACAGCAACACGACAATAATAATAATAACAATAATCATCATAATAATAGTCAGTGTTTCCTACACAGTCATTCATTTGGACCGCCACAAACAGATTTGGCGCCTGTGAGAAACATTGCCAATAATATTACTACTACTTCACACAAATTGACTTTTTGGTACGGAATACGCTTCTGTGTGCCTGTAAGTAATGTGCAACTGCAAAGATAGGCTATCTGGGTGGACTCCGAAATGTGGTGTCTTTAGACCGCAGTGTTGTTTGATTAGAACACAAACCACGTCCAACTATCGTTATATCGCCTCTATGCCGACATGAACTCTGAAAACTGCATTCTCAAACAAATCCAAATCA
The DNA here is from genome assembly GCA_024372805.1 of Oostethus manadensis. Lineage (NCBI taxonomy): Eukaryota > Metazoa > Chordata > Actinopteri > Syngnathiformes > Syngnathidae > Oostethus > Oostethus manadensis. The sequence goes on along the minus strand of QODF01000013.1, from coordinate 3,143,027 downwards.
AAGAAAGCAACAGAAGCCACGCTGGGCTTAGGGCCCGTTTTTCCAAAACAACCAGGAGTTTGGATGCGCGTTTCCCTCTCCCGACTCATGTCAGTTAAAATAAACGACTCGTCTCGCCTTGATTAAAGCTACGTCCCTCTCCCTGGCCTGCGGCTATGCACTAATACGCTGCTATATGGGCTTAACGAGAGCAGGGGGAGGCGGGCTGACCCCTCTCACCTCTGGAGGGGCCCCCGCAGTTAGGGGACCGATCAGTCAGTGCCCACGACTGCTGTCGAATACTGCAGCCTGAGAAAAAGCAAGTCATTGTCTTCTTTACACTGAGTGCTTTAAAATATACCGCATATGTTGTATGCATTTTCCTATCATGTATCGTGTTACACGGGGTCACCGAAATCTTAAGCAAATGGTGCAGAAAGATTGAAGGTTTCTGATCGCCCTATCAACCTTTCGTTCATAATGCTCATGATTGACTGCAGCTGGGAGTTTCTCTTTAACATAATGAGTCTGAATGCGGTCTTTGGATCGACCCGGGCTTAGAACTTCGGGGGGAATCGAAGAAACTCAGGGCCGATCCGGGAAGGAGAGTTGTAGCTGTACAAAAGTTGGAAAACTCTTTTCTACCCCACACCAGACCACGTTTGGACGTTGCGGTTTTTGGGCTAAATCTGGTCGGCCCACCATTGCCTTGATATAACCCAGAAACAGATGGGAAATCTGAGTTTAGTTCGACTGATTCGGTCCAAAAATAGACACTTTTCAACCAAATTGAGAAGGACAGGGACGTCTTTACGGAGACATCTTTTTATCTTTCTTTTTTTCAACGTCTTTTGGGACGTCAGCGTGTGTACACATTGACACAGAACCTTCAACAAACTGTAATGCCGGGGCTGATAGTCACCAATGCAATTCCAATTGTGATATTAATTGAAGATAATTTTTAGGACACCCTTATTTTGTTTACAAAATGAGACAGAATGTGGCATACGGCGCTTTTAATTTGAAGGCCGGAAGTGTGTTGGGAATCTAGGTGCAAAAATATACATGCCTCTCTTCCTTATTTCACTCAGAACTTACATGACGTCAAAGGGTATCGTAAAACGCTTGCGTACGTCAACACCACACAGCACACGTGCTCGCACTAGCATACTATGCTAAACTAAGCTAACCCAGCTAGCTTCCATTCTCGCTCCATAAGCGATGAGTTTCGTGGTTTTTACGGCAAGTTTCGCCGGTGTTTGAGGTCACCGCTTAGCTCGGATTGTGATGACGTTCTCTCGTGATTGAGCGGTTCGCCGGGGAAAAACTTCCCCTCGTAAACCTTCCTTCTCCTCGCAAGGACAGCATTTCGCTCACAATTTGTCAATTTCCGCATAATTCCACATTTAAGACTAGATTGGCCAAGGAAATCTACACAGATACATTTAAAGAAATGTATATATTTCACCCTCTATGTATATTTTTTGGCCCAACGTAAGTTGGAGGAACTTCAAAATAAATAGTCCGCCCAAATAGTCCCCTTATCTCTTTAATTGCCATCGTTCACTCGCTATGAAGGGAGCTAACAAGCTTGCTTTGGAGTTTCAAGTAGTCCTATGAGAACCCTCGGAATGCGTTCATCGCTACTGTTGCGGTCAACGTGACCTGGTATGACGTGCCGTGCACGGCCAAGACGGGAGCTGAAGGCCCGGGAAGGGAGTGTCTGCTCAGCCAAGTGTGAGCGAGATGCGTGTCGTTTCATTGGGCAGGGCAACTACTAACCTGGGATGGAGCCAACAGACGTATCCTAGAGCGTGTGCACATTGTTTATAGCGCAGGGCGAGATAAAAAAGTCAGCGATGAAGGATTAAAGGGGTGTGTGGGATAAAGACATGGAAAAGGGAGATGAGGTGGGCCGCTTTCCAAATGACCCCCATCTGCATTTTGTCCGAAGAGTGTGATCGTGACGCGATAAAGGTGGCGACGCTGTGCCTGACGGCGGAGCGCTGCCAGGAAGTGTTTAAAAACGGGGGAAGGGGGACGGCTTTCAGGGATCACTTCTCAGAAAATGCACTTATCTTTGGATGAGTCACAGGGAGGAACGGTGGTGTTGGCCTGCTGGGGAAGTGGAGCTGGAGCAATGAGGGCGTGACAAAACAACGTAAGCGGAAGCACCTGAAGTGTCCCACTGGGCTGCCGGAAAACGTGATTTCCGTAGAACATGAGCAATCGTGGAAGCCAGTGTAAGCTAGCTGGTTTAGCTTGGTTTAGCAGAGCATGCTGTACAAGTTGTGTTTCAGTGCTTGTTAATGTAACCCGGACTTTTTGGTTGCCCGCTGTGAAATAGGCTTCGAAAGACACTTCCGGCCTTCAAAATAAGAGTGGCGCACATCCTGTCTAATAGTGGTAATAAAATAAGGGTGTCAAAATCTTTTTACCACGAGCACGGGTATGATCGTTTGCTGAGGAAAATGAGCAAAGCTGCATCCGTTTCTGAAATGCTGTGTAAAATCATCCGGTGATATCCTAATACCTGTCATTTTATTCACTGGCTCAAAAAACACAATCCAGCGTGCCAAAATAAGCGCAATTCAATTTAGCAAAGAATAAAAGGGTTCTGATACTAAACATTGCTTGCACGTGACGTTGGCCCGAGAAATGAGGAAAATGGGCGATACTAAAGCTGGCCGTTCTTTCTTCTGTGCTGCGAGGACAGTTTTTGGACAGTTGTCGCGTCTTTTAGTAGTCCGTCCGGTTTTTCCGATCATTTATTGGCTTTGTTGTACTTTGTGTGACTCTCATTAAAGAGAAGTGTTGTTTTTAACAGTGGGCGCTTTCTAGTAATAAGATCTTGATGGTGGACATCCGTGGCGGCTGCTGGACGTTCAAGAGAGGGAAGCTAATTTTATTCTGGTCTACATCATGTATGTATTTATTTATTCGTATGTCAGTTCTACCCTCCGTTCCCAGTCGTTTTCCGCCGGGGATCGGTAAAGTCTCCGGGTCCGTGCAAAACAAGGGAAAGAAAAACGTGGAAAGTGCTCGGGCGGCTGGTTATACTCGCTGATTTTAATGTCAATCAAGAAGGGATTCCGCCTCAGACTGATCCAAGCGTCGCGCAGAAGCCGAGTGTCCGCACCGGCCCGCCGCCCTCATAGTCTCCCAGAGATGCTGCGCGCCCCATAGGCGGGACAAAGTCCAGCATTTACCGTCCAGTCTTGCGCAGTGCAACACCCCACTCCACGCTTCCCCATCGAAGCCTCGGCTTTATCAGAAGGCTGTCACTCTGCAGAGATGAACGAGAAGAAAGTGGCGTCGGTTACCTGGGATAAGTTTCTGATTCGGAACAAAAGAGGGAGGTATTTTAGCGCATATTTAGTCAGTGAAATGTACACACAGCACTTTTTAGGGGGAGCTTAGCGTCTTTTGCAGTCTTAGCCGTGTACAGACGTGTATTTAAAAAATAAAAAAAAGCATACTCACGTAACCGCATCAGAGATTGTCCCAAACTGGTGCAACCTTAGCTATTTTCATGTTGTCTCGGAATTGAATAAACTACAAGAATGGAGGATTTTTGTTCTTAAAGCCTTTCACTGCTTTGTCCTTTGCTTGCGGGATGTGGCCGTGCCACAAGTGCTCTGTTGTTACACCTTCACCGCTCTGTTTGCCTCCCGACTGATTGGATTCTGCTTCCAATGTCTTGTTTTTGTCTCTGCAGGAAGCTGACTCTGTGTGAGGCCCTGACCTTTGTGCTGCTGCTCGTCGCTCCCGTCTGCCGGCCCTCCCTGCACAGCGTAAGTCCCGGAGCCATGTCGCTGCACGGCATCGTCGCAAAAGCAGCTGCTCCTTTCCTTTGGTTATTTCATGATGTGCTGCATACAAAGCGGTCCGCCGATGTACAGACAGCGTGACCGACCGCCATTTTTGTTACTGTTGTGTTATGCTTTCTGCAACGCCAACTGCTGTTCCAATGGAAATGTTGGCAATCTAACAAAGCAATCCTTACCACCATTGGAATCAGACACAGGACTTGAACCTTCCGCCTTTTAACAGTACCGATCTACAGTGTATACTGTTATTGCTGCAATTCCACTATTCCACCAAGACCCTGTGTTCACTTTACATCTTCTTTTTCCGACCAAAATGCCGCAATTAAGCTAATTGGTGCTCTTAGGTTCCACAGGGGAACGCCCAGCTCATTTTGATAATTACCCCATCGCAGTCCTTTGACCAGCCTCAGATGGGGGCAGGTCTCTGAGGTCTTTTGAGTTTGTTTATTTGGATGTTTTGTTTGAAAGGGTCCCTGACATGATTTATCAACTTTGCTTAACTATGTTATATGTTGTTTTTAATTACGTTCCACATTTTTCAGCTTTTGAAAGCGAACTGTAAATTCGCAAAAATTATGTTTGGGGCTAAGGACTACCTCAAAAACAACAAAGGAGAAACAGAAATGAAGTACGTGTGTGTTAATTACATATACCGATTTGTATGCACTATAAATAACTAGATATGAACAATGCGCTCCCTTGACAACAGATGAAATTTCACATGAATCCAGTTTCAGGTGCACAATGTCCTTAATGTCCATAATCCGGTTCACCAGAAAAAGGAGGTGTGCTGACAGGTCCAGACAGAAAAAGGATTCAAGGGAAAACAAATCTGACCTAAACAAGGTCAAAGGTAACAACTCCATAAACATAATTCATGCTACTTTTTGTACAACATTATCATTTATTATTATTTATTCCGATCCCGATCATCCAGGACTGAAATCGGCCAATACGATCAGATCACATGGATGAATTATGCATTTTTACATGGATTTATGAGGAGTGCTATTGGCCAGAGTTGCCGTTTAAAGGGGAAAAGTCTGGACAATTCTAAGGTCCCTTGACTACCAGGGTGCCCCAAAAAAGGTAATGACTAATAAAATGCACGCAACATGACTTTTTTCACAGGACCCAGAATTCCTGGCTGCACCCCTGCTACTGGCTATACGATATGGGGGGGGGGGAAAAGCAGTTAACTAAACTCGTACTGGTACTTCTTTTGTACATGTTCTATCTACCTTTTGCGTGTTAAGTTGCTGTGTGATGATTTTAGCGATCTGTCTTTGATGACACAGTGAGTCAAACTCTTGTGTTGAGTAATGACCTCGAGGGATTGGGGATCTTGGTGTTACAAAGTTGTACTTTTCACAATTCTAAACATTCCATCAAATATTCCCAGATAGGAAGGGATGGCCCAAGTCCCTGGCAACCATGTCCACCAGCTATTAGTCCCATGGACTCCTTTCCATGGGGTTATGTAAAGATATCACATATGCAACAAAGTTACAGAAGACCAACCCTTCGCAGCAAAGGACCACTGATGATGAGCTGATGCTACGGTGGACATGGCAAGAAATGCAGTACCATCTTGTGCTTCTCAATATATGAAGCGAGAAGAATGCAACTTGAAATCCCCCCTCAGCCACTGGGGGAGGCATGATCTCTTCTGCCTGTGGAGCAGGACAGTGATAGTAATCTGCCACTGAAACTGCTCTTCTGTTGGGAGTATTTTATTCAAATGAACCTTCTGTAGTACCCCGCCGTGATCCGATACAATGTTAAAAGTCCCTGAAATGAGCAAGATACTACTTACTGGTACTGGTCTGCAATCTCGTACTATGTTGTGGTATTTTTCACTCACGTTTCGGTCTACATTGGAACATATTTTCCCGTAGGGTGCGGAAGCATGAGTAAAGGTTAAGGTCACTTTCATTCATCTAGAATGCAATTTCCAACTGTTATCAACACTAATTTGAGGGTCTGTAACGCTAATGAGGGCAACCTCGGGTGACCCTGCCATGGAGAATGATGAGAGTCATTGCACAGGTCAATCTCTATTTGTGCATTGGCATTCCTCAAGTATTACTCCATGTTTATGTCCAGGATTTATACTGACTTTTCTGAAAATGTTTTCCAAATAAACATAACTTCTTAAATCACCTGCAGGATCCAACAGATGATCGGTGCTGTGGAAGATAGGTTAAGGTATGCACTGTTCAGGCAAGATCTCTAGGAAATGAGCTCATGTCAGTGCAATGTTGTGTCGGAAACGAGACTGTGTGCGCGTAAGAAACTGTCAGATTCTATTTTATGAGTGGCAAAAAAGTCAAAGCTCCAGTGATCTTGAGGTATTCAGTTTGCTGTAATTTTTTTGCCAATCATCCATTTCCAAATCAGGTTTTGAACAGCAAGGACGGCTGTGTCTTTGTCGACATTCTTCATAGGTTGTGACATGCTAACTAAGCTAATTACCTTCAATGGGAAGGCTTCATGTATCTGGCGAGGAGGACACCGCTCCAAGAGACCAGATCACAATGAATAAAGAATTGTTAGCGCTATGAAACCCTGCGTTGGTAGAATCTTTTTTCCGCCGACCCACAATCAATTGGAAACGATGCCCCAGGCCTGCATGATATTGTTTCTAAGACATGGAGCACATAGTGCTTGATATCACAGCTATCACAGCTGCGCCAGAAAAGTAGTTAGCTCCCACAATTATGTGCATTCCTCGTGAAAAACTGCACGCATGAGGTGGCTATCTACAATGCATATGAAATAATAAATATAATAATAAAGGCCGTTTGCTGACATGCTTTGCCTCCGTTTTTCATTTCAGAAGATGCATTCAAAGACGTGATGCTATGTAGTAGTCTACACTGCTCAGTAATTGTTCGGGGAGACAAGCACCAGACTTGATTGTGCGGAAAAACAGGCTTTCATTGCAGGTTTAAATTATCGCACAATAATAATGACATAATAATAATAATAGTAACACGGACTACTGTTGTGGCCGTAATCCAGCTAAAATTCAACTCTGAACCCCCAACGTCACTTGCTGTCCACTCGTGCGGAACACAGATTTTGCAACACATGAGCATGAGTTTTATTTATGTCTGATTATATCTACCGTATTGGGGAATACGAATGTAAAGGTGATTATATGGGTGTTATTTCACGCTTAGAGGGCTCTAATAATGTTAAAAATTGCATTTAGGAGATTATAAACAGGTTTTCTATGCCATAACTGTGAAAATATTCCATGTATTAAGAAGGAATCCTACTTTGCAGAAATCACTTTATTCGCTTAGCAATAAACAGAGATCACTGCACTTGTAAACGGAAGTGCATACACTATAAACCTTGCAATCCTACCCGCACTTGGTGTTCCTAGCGTCTCGTGTTCACGGCGTGTGGCTGTTTTTTCCCATCCGACTTCAATAATATCCGAGCAGAAGCGGTGTCAATTGTACACTCGATCAAACCTACATAAGATTTGTCAGATCAAAACACAATCGCTGCATGTGACACATATCCAAACATGTGACAGTAAAGTCTACTTCGGAAATTCACTACTTACTGTCTCCACACTCTTGGGCATCATGGGAGCTGTGTTTCCAAAAGCTAATCTTATGCAATCTGCCATCTATTTTACAAATTTTACATTACTACACATTAACATGAATTAGGAGAAGTAGCAGCCACAACTGCCGTCATTATTTTTTATCATTTTTTAACTCATCAGGCATGCAAATGTGTGGAATTGTTTTGTGCCTGTGCGCACAGTCCTACATCTTATCGTTGTAGTTTTTTTCTTGTGAGCCCAATATCCTGTGTCGTCTCGTCTCCTGAGCTGAGTGTATCGTGACACCCTTATTACATGACAGCTCACACTTCGCTGACTGACTGTGGAAAGAGGAGTTAAGTGGGTGTGAGTCATCTTCTGCATGGGAAACTGGTCGAAACATTGCCAGTTTCACTCCTCCAAGGCGCTGACTCTGGAATGTGTTCGAGAAGCGATGATTTTAATCACTTTTATTGCTGGCCCCGATCCAAGGTTGTACTTTTGTTTAATCCACTGCTGATTTGGTAAGTTTAGCCGTTTACTAAGACCAGTCCAGTATCTGTGAAAGTACAGTAAGTGGATGAAAGGGTGTATCAAATGGATATGTATTTTATGCTGCTTGAAAAAAATAACTGAAGACTCGGGTATAATAAATATTTGAATCCCACAGATGATTAATGCCATTGACTGGACGCCATCTTAATGGCTTGCAATGAGTTCCTTCTGGTATTCGATAGTGTTTCTCACCTTCTTTATCTTTGCTGGCACATGCAGCATTCCTTGGCCCCATGGCGAGTTATTTAGCAGTCGCAAAAGGAGTGAGTCAGATACACGTAGGGTGCTGTGTCTGTGCACTCGAATGATACAATACAACGGGGACCAGTTTGATATGTGCAATTTTGCACCATAACTGAGACAGTGTATGGAACCGGGGCACACCGTTTTGTCAAAAACCAAACCATAAAAACGTGTTTTTAGTTTTGTTAAATTACAAATGCATGTGAATGAGAAACGAAAGGGATAATTTAACATTTAAGTTTTAACCTTTTAAAAGTTTCTTTGCCTTCTCCAAAGACGCAATTTCCCAAAGACTGCATGTAAAACTGTTTTTGTGTTGACATGTTTGGCTTTCTGGAACGGAGTCCTTGGATTTGCATGATTTCTTATCAGGAAAACTGATCGGGTTAGGTCGACTCAATGCCGCTAACCGAGGTTCTACTGTATTATGTTTTAAGATATCTTGACAAGACACATAAATCTTGTTTTTCATTTTAGACTTCCTGGGTTTCTGCACGGGGTCCTTATAGCGAAGCCTCTTTGGGTCATCCGGCGAGACCCCGACGCCAACTGCACTTTAGGAACGAATGGGCAAGCTGGAGCGGCTGGTCCGTGTGCTCGCGAAGTTGCGGGGGCGGAGCTTCCGTGCGCACACGAACCTGCATCACCAGGTTAGTATCTCCTAGCAAGTTGCGTTCCTGGGTGCATCGGGTGGGGGGACTGATGGACAGAAATAGGCCCGCGGCATCCAACCGCGTGTAGACTGACCTGTGTTTAATCAGGAAATGCTCAAATTCAGTGATTTTTACTTATGATAATGTCCAAATTTTGTCTTTGCAGGTCACTGGTCTTTTTATGTAGTATTGTTAACTTCAGGTAACATGACATGTAAAACTTTATATTAAGGTGCTTGCAATGGGCTTTACTAAGCATAATTAATGTTAATAAGCCTCTTATATTAATAAGATATATGAAATGCTTATTTGGATTAATAAGACTACATAATTTAACGTACTAAAGCCGGTTGTAATAAGCACTGAGGTATTTATTGACAATAGTGCTCAGTTAATGGATAATACTGCCTCATAGAGGCGAATAAATCCTGGTACTATGTACTTATTAACAGTCCAACAATCTCAAATACACAGGTTACGGATGCAATTCCAAACCCATATATTGGAAAAACATGCAGTGTACAAACGACACGATTCGATTCTACGGTTAATGTTTGTTGACGTAGATATTAATCTTACATTGTAAAATAAATATATGCCTTATACCCAAGCATGCTGTAAGGCACTGGAAAGAATAAAGTCAACTGAATAACATGTCACGTGGATTTATTGCTGAATGAACATCTTTTTCTATGATGGGATCGATATTTTACATGTTCTATATTTTTATACCCATTAAGTTTGGATTTGGAACATTTCTGTATTACCAAGTCCCATACGTTGGCACTTCAGATGCAACATTTGAAAGTAATCAAGTTCCAAAGCAGGAAGGTTAGCATACTCTCCTCCGTTGGTCTGGCTGGTCATGTTTTGCACCCTTCTGAAATCAATCCACAGACGTTCCAAACTTTGGCGGTCAGACGCGTCAGTTAATCAAACAAGCCGGCTAGCGTCCGCCACAACTGGCTCGGGCAGTCATGGGAAGGTATGGAACATGCCCGACAATCTTTTCCCAGACGGACCAGCCGATTGCTTCTCCGCAATACCCGGTGCATGTCTCCGCAATCGATGAATCTAAAGATTTATGGCTGATATCCATGCGAGAGTCTGCTTGCGGTGCCCCTGATTCGTTAGCTCCTCAAACTGGATATGCGGTCAAATCGGTTTATCGTTATTATACCTAGTAAATATGTTGTCTTGCTGGAAAGGACAAAACAATCACGTTAGTTTCAATACTTGTAAATCTCAAGTATTTTCCGTCCCAGTCACGTCCTGAGTCATTGATGTCCGAGTCAAGTCGCAAGTCTTTGATGATACTGACAGGTCGAGTCAGTAGTCCTCAAAATTGTGAGTCAGGTCCAAGTTGCGTGACACCTCTGGATAAAAGTATAAAATATCATCCTTCCATCCCAAAATAAGGACAAATGGATGCCAATGGTAGGTTCAAAAACCCTTTATCTCATTCCGTCTCTGGCAACAGTCACAAGTAAATGTGCACGCAACGGCTAGTTTTACTTTCCATTTTGGTTATGTCGACGTCACGCAACCTGGCCGAGGGGCGTCGACATAAACGGGTTCCTCCCCATTTTTATTGAACAATTTATGAAGCGTGACTCTTTAAATCGTTATGTAAGATACAAAATGATCAACATTGCATCAAATACATTTTGTGTCATTCGTGTTGTCTTTGTGTGTGACAGAAACCCAGTGGGTGGACCATGTGGAGGGGATCCCAGACAATACAAGACCTGCAACACCAAGGTCATTCAGCAGAAAGGTTTCCACACTGTCTAACATCTAAATCTCCAATGGTTGATGTTTGCTTTTGAAGGTGATGGTAGGTGTGTTCAGGGGTGGCGTCCCGCTTGGGACCTTTCAGGGTGTGCACTGGAATTTCACACTCCTATTAACCTTTGTCTGCACTGCAGAGCTCTAACGTGTTGTGCGGTCGCGTCGCCGTCGAGCGTCAGAGCAGCTACCGTGCGCTACAAGCGTGCAGGGTTGTGTGTGGATGTGTTTGCACAGGCGATCACCGCGGCCCATACTTGTAGAGGGATCTCACAGATGAGTTGAAGCTTGTTGTAGGAGGTTTGAATGTGAGCATTTTGTACCCACTGATTCATTTCAAACTTCTGGTCGCAGCCACGAATCCCAGACGTGTTTTCTGCACCCTGAAGTTCTCTCAGTGACTGTAGTGTTGTTCCAGGAAGTGTTCAAGAGTTCGTTTTTTTACCATGCAATATATGTTGACAATGTCAGTCGAGCTGGGTGGATGGAAAAACATACCTCTCGTTCATATTTCACTCACAACTTGCTCGACATCAACGGGAATTAAAACGCTCCTTTGCATTAACACGCATGTTAACACTCTCATACTGCCTGAGTCGCACGCACACAGCCACACTAGCATGCTTTGCTACACTAAGCCAACCCCGCTAGCTTCCATTCGTTCTCCGTGAGAGATGAGTTTCAAGGTTTTTACGCCAAAATTTTGTGATGAGAGGAAATACTTCCCAAACAAACGCAAGCATAACAACATAAGAGTGTGATGACAGTAGATAAAAGTACGTTAATTAAATGAAAAAAATCCCGACATTTTTTGGTGCAATACATGTTGAGAATGTCCGTTGACGGTTGAGACGAGCTGGGTGGAAGAAAAAAAAAAAGCCTCTCGTTCTTATTTCACTCACAACTTGCACGACATCGACGGGCATCGTATTCGGTTACATTCACAAGCGGTAAAACACAGCATGGTGCAAACACACTCATACTGCCTGAGTCGTATGCACAGAGCTGCAGTAGCATGCTCTGCTAAACCAAGCTAACCCCGCTAGCTTCCATTCATGGTGCGTAAGAGACGAGTTTTGAAGTTTTCATGCCAACTTTTGCCCTTTTGACATGATAAGTTTGGGAGGTGCCGGGTTAGTGCTTGTGATGAGATTGTTTAATCCGCGTTTAACAGTAGATTCCGTTTTATCGGCCGTTTTCCGATGTCTTTACCGCAGAAATTATCGTTAGCGTTTGCTTAGGGTAAGGTTTTGCCGTGATTAAGACTGACCGTCATATTAGTCGACGATATTGATCGAGTAATACCCTTGCTGTGTTCATCTGTGCAGGAGTGCCCTCCAGGCTCAGAAGATTTTCGAGAGATGCAGTGCGCTGCTTTCAATGACAGACAGCTGGTGGCGGGAAACTCCTTCAGATGGAAAACCTTTCATGGAGGTCAGTGTGGCACCTAAAAGCACCTTATAGCAAGTCATTTTCAATACTAGGGCAAAAAAACATGGTAGGTGTGCAACAACAGTATGTCTTCAGCAAGACCATGTTGGTTGTCGTGTGATATGTAGGAATTTGACAGAGGTCTGCTATATTGGGTAATAGGAGTGTAAAGGTGACCAGAGGGGCGCTACTTAATGTTTAGAGGGTTCCAATAATGTTAAAAAAAAAAACATAGAAGGTCGTAAACAGGTTTTCTATTTTCTACAAATTCTACTTCGCAGGTGTCTGGAACCAATTAACCGCAATAAATGAGGGTTTACCGTAAAACAGTGGTGTCCCAAATTTTCCACATAGTGAAAAATGTAAAGATGCAAGGGCCACTTGATATTTCGCAAATGCTAATACGGTACATAATATTCATTCATTCATTTTCTATGCCGCTTATCCTCATTGGGGTCGCGGGGATGCTGGAGCCTATCCCAGCAGACTTTGGGCGGGAGGCGGGGTACACCCTGGACTGGTCGCCAGTCAATCGCAGGCCACATATAGACAAACAAACATTCATATTCATACCTAGGGACAATCATATCTTTTAATTTTTTTAATTACATTTTAATCTATGTCTGTATTAATAGCATAAACGTTCCAAATATTTCAGCTTTCTTTTTAAATTGTCTTTTCACAGTATGACTTTATTCCTATAATATTTTGACTTTATTCCCATAATCATATAACAAAATTTCCAAACATTTTCATGTTTATTCTTGTGAAACTGTGACTTTTGTCCTTGTCAAAATACAGCAGTTTTTAAAAAATCTATTTCTACTCTTGTTTTTTATTTTTATTTTACAACCATCTCAACTTTCTTCTTCTAAATGTTCTTTTCATAAGGTATGACTTTAATCCCAGAATATTTTGACTTTATTCTCGTAACATTATAACTTTTTCCACAATGTAAACTTCAAAATGTACAGCTTTATTTATTACGACTTAAAAGAAAATTCTTCAGTATTTCAACTCAAAGTGACTTTATTTTTCCACATAATATTACAAAATTCTTTGTGTAAAATTGTGACGTATTCACGTTAGATTGAAACTTTTTTTCCCACTCTCTTGCGCATATTTTTCATCAAAGAGGTTAAGTTTGTTCTCCTTACCGAGCAAGCGCAGAGAACAAGAGACAGATGGACGCCCAGCCCAAGTTCCGTTCTTTGCAGTGATCATGTCACTGATGACTGCTACGTAAGAACACTTTTACAAGAAGCATCTGGCTTAAAAGTAAGATATAGATTTTGCAAAAGGATACTATTTCTATTTTTTTAAAAACAACGTCAAAGTTGACATGGACCAGAGTAAGTCATTTCTTGTTTACATAAAGTCTTGTAAACACTACCCCATGCTTGCGACGAGGCGGTCCAGCGTTATACATGTTATATAAACATCTGTAGACAGCGATATGTGCATTTATTTCGGGGGGGTGAGGGCAGGGGCTGCGACGACGACAAAACATAACATACATCGGGCTGTAAAGAAGAAGCGAGTCATTAAGAAGCCGATTGACAAGAACAATTGAAGGATAAGCAACTGCAGAGTAATTTACACTTAGCACTCTGGTGATAAAGCAATGCCTTTAAGCGCTGCATTGCTGGCACTCCTGCTCCTCATGCACATGGAGGCCTTTGGGGTGTTTTTGTCGTCCATTAAAATGTGTCCTCTAGCTCGACTTTGACCTCCCGCGCCTCTCTGTCTGTCACACTTGACCTTGCCTGTCCCCCCCCCCCCAATAAAACCACTGGGCCGCTGACTGAACATCTCCCCTACCAGGTTCCAACCCCTGTGAGCTCAGCTGCCTGGCCTTGGGTCATAATTTCTACTACAACTTTGGTCGTGTGCTTGACGGCACGGCCTGCGACAAGGAGCCCGGAGGTGTGTGCGTCAACGGACGCTGTCTGGTGAGAGCAAACCGTAAAGTGTGTCCTCGCTTTGACTGGTGCGATCCTTACAAGTCAAGTCCATGCTGTGCGTTTGGGCCACAGTGCATTCTTCCTACATAGCAACTTCTATTGATCTTTACATCTCCGTGGCGAAAAGTCCACAGCTGCTTCTACCTTCCACCTTAGTCACATGATCGTAATCATAATCGTGCTGATGCTACAGTACATCCTTTAAACTCTGAACTGATGCATGTCTTTGTTTTGGATAAACCGTGTTTGCCCACACATGCATGGATTTATGGGCGGCCGCCAAATTCAGCCTGCAGCTGCCGGAGACAACACCTCTCTAAACGAGATCAGAATGCACAGCGTAACACACCACTGTGCGTGCAAGTGGTGTCACCTCATTTTCTAAGGCAATGCAAGTATGCCAGGGCGGTCCAAAGTGCGAATTGCGGGGGGACCCTCGGCTCATTTTGCACCTCTAAACATGAACAACAGCAAAAACGGCGGGGGAAAGTTTTAAAAATGATTAGTAGTAAAACAATGTATGCCGTTTCTGTGTAAATTAAGCATTTTCAATACAAGTAAAATGAAGTAAATACAATCAAGGCATTCAAATATGTCGTGATGATATGTCGTATTCTATATATTGCGTATACGTACTGGAATAAATGTTCAATTAGACGCACAAGCACCAGATTTGATGCTGGAAAAACAGGCTATTAATAACATTGAATCATTTTGCAGTTGCAGCATAGAAAACCGGTTTATGGCCTCCTAAATACGGGTTTTACTGCTATTAGAGCCCTGTAGACACGAAATAGCTCCCCTATAGTCACTTTTACACACCTGTAAGTCTTTGTTTACCTCACATTGCGCACATGATACGGGATCTTTGAATGGACACAATAGACAAACATCTGAACTAACGATTTAGCTTCTAATTGATTTATTTTAAACTGAAAAAAGGCTTTGAGACAGAGTGGAGAAGAAGGACAAAGTATGAATGGAAGTAGAACCATTTCGCACTGTCATGTCGGACTTTGCATCCATGGCTGACTCCATATGGAAAGTTAAGGTAATGGAGTTTAAGCCAATGCAACATTACTGACACCAAGGGACCATAATAGTACATATGAATCATTTTTGACTAATCATACTCTGGGTTCAAGTCTGAGCCCCGAACATCACTTCCTGTGATGTGCAATGTTACCTCGTGATTTTAAACCTTACAGGTGGATTTTGGATCACCGATGTGATCCCGAGCGGCAGTATTCTACACTGGTCACTGGGTGTCAGTAACATTACACTGATGACACAATCACCACCCTGGGAAGTACGCTGTCCCTGCTAATGTGCGAGTCTATATCTATTTATGTCTAAGATGGCATATTTTGTATTTTTACATCTGCTGTTTCGGGTAATACAAGTGTAAATGTTACTATAGGGGTGTTATTTCATGTCTACAGGGCTCTAATATTGGTCCAACAGTATTTAGGTTATGTTCACACTGCAGGTCAATTCCGATTTCTTTGCTCATAAGCGACCTGTATCGGATTTGTTCATGTCAGTCTGAACAAAATGCGACCCGGGCCTCATCGGTATGTGGATATAAATGGGATATGTATGTGACCGCTCAGGTGGCATATATCCGACATATACGCCACGGAAAGGCGTGTCTTGCCGTGCTCAGCGAGACTTTAAAGGTAGGCAGTCATGGAAAGGCGTAGTTTGTCGTACACTGTACACTACGCTGTAGAATTTCCAAGACACATTAGGTGAATTTGCTCAAGTAGGGAATTGGTATCGCCGATACCAGCCTGAATTCTACCCAGTATCGAAAGAGAAATGATATCAATGGTATCGCACATTACTGGATCACACACCCTGCAGTGCGAAGGTAGCCATAGACAATGAGACACGGGTTTTCTGTCCACTAACAACAAAAATATTCGATTTATTATTACTGAACCCAACTTGGCTCATTGAGGTCGGATCTGGAACCGATTAACCGCGGTAAAGGAAGGTGGACTGTGCATTTTTTTCAAGTACATTTGTCCGGTATCGGACCGATATCGATCCTGAGTATCTCATCAACAAACCCTAGATGCGACTCCGATGGGGCCCAAGTGTATACTGTAACCAGGGCTTCATTTCCTGTAATGCACATGCAGACCCTTAGCGTGTTTGTAAGGACTTAAGGGGGCCTGATTATAGGCCTCCTCAAATGCTGCTCCTGAAGCTGGGAACCTCCCCCTTGATTGGTTTACAGTACAACCTGGGAGATGAAGGCTGAAGTGGAACAGCATGCTCCGTGCGTAGCAGCATTAATGTCCACACAACCGTCCTTACCCTGTACTTTGGGGTTTATAGCTTCCCTCACGGGGCCCCTCGCTGCTGCTTTCTTCCATAAACGTTGTAAGACAAGGAAATGACAAGGAGAAGCAAATGCGAGAAGAAGTATGTCATCGCACGTCATCCACGGTGGAAGTTTGTTTTCAGGATGACTCGACGGCAAAGGCGAAAGGTCTCGTCGCCTCTCGTCAGATCACGCGCCATTTCGCGTTCTTATTTCACTCGCAACTTGCACGACATCGACGGGCATCGTGAGGCATCCGATCTGGCGGGGGCGGGACTTTCAGAATGTTGCAAGGTTTTAAGTACAGAAGATGCCCGCTTGAGTGCTTTGTTTTCTCATTTAAAAAATCACTAAAACGATTACATGGTAAAAACAAAAACAAAAAATTACAAATACCAGTAAGTATAAGATTTACAAATACAAACCATTGTAATTTTTTTTTTTAAACCATTCAATAAAATACAATAACCCAGATATTTAATATTTTTGAATGCACAGATCGTAAGCTTTTCGACTGTGGAAGAGATACAGGCACCCACCTTGACGTCCAACATAAACTCTCGCTGTTGATTAGTATACTTAGTTCTGTTTACAGACGGGATCGCTCTTTTTCAAGGCCAATATTTGCTGCCATGTTTTTCCAGTGAGGCCACAGACTTAAAAATGACAGGATATTTTGTAAAGCAAATTTGAAGACCTGCATCAGTTTTGTGATGTAAGTGAAAAATCTTTTCCCAACCGTACTTGTGCAAAAAGTAGTATGCCATTTTATTTGTTTTTCATAATATTATGAACAATTTTTTTTCCGTAAATAGGATAAGCGGTATAGAAAATGAATGAATGAATTTCAACTCTATGCTATTTTTATTATTTTTCTCATAATATTGCAAATAAATTCTCATGAAATTGAGACTTCTTTTGATGTTTTTTTCTCTTCATATTTTACCTTTATTCTCATTAAATAACGGCTGTTTAACCTATTTCTTTTCATTTTCTACTTACCGGATGGATTGCAACAAAGTCAACTGATAAGTGACGTTCTCCATCCTCAGTATTCGTTCTGTCGCTGCGGCTGCCACTGCTTCTTAAGCCAGCTTGGTGTTCACGGACCAAAATTATGTTTTTAATCCTGTCCATCCTGGTCACACCCAAATAAATATACGTATCATGTCCCTTTATAAAGAGGGTTTTGTCAGGAGGGGCATCCGACGTAAAACTTTTGCCAAATTATAACATGCGAATCAAACAGAACAAATTGATTCGCTGTGGCGACCCCTGATGGGATAAGCAGGGATAAGCCGAAAGGAAAAGAAGAAGAAGGTAACGTCAATAGAAAGTGGTTTGATGGCGCCATCTGCAGAAGAGAAAGAGTGCTGCTGCAATGTCTCCAGCAGAAGACAATCCGCTCAACATTTTCCAGCATAAAAATGCTTTGACAAGACGTGAACTGCGCCTTTTCTGGTGCAATACTGTGTACTGTTTTCCTGTAATTGTTTCCTAATGTGTAAAACTGGATTTAAAATGGGTCGATTACCTGTGTGATTGCGCAATTTAGAGGATCAAAAGCAGAGGTGGTCTCGGCTCACTCAATAACTAGTTTTAGCTCCAGTGGAAGGATACGCACCACGCATAGATTACAAATGGTAATTAACCTCAAACGAATTAATCATGATTAATCACCATTATCAAATATGTTTTGAAATATGCAGAATTGTACTAAATTTTATTGAACAACTTGTAAAAGGCAGCACTGGATTATATATATTTGTATTAAGAATCTCCCCATCCACCTTTTTTGGCATCTGAGCCGATCCGGTACCAATCCTTTTTTTTTTTTTAATTTGAAACTTTTGTTACAAACATATTTTGCTTGTGGCCAAACCTGCCTGTCAAAGCCTGATCCCGTCAGATCTCCGAAGCTAAGCAGGGCAGGGCCTGGTCAGTACTCGGATGGGAGACCTTAGAGGAACACCAGGTGCCACAGTGGGAGGAAATAAACTTTCCTTGTGCCCTTAGGCAAGACACTTCACCCACATTGCCTAGTATGAAAGTGGGGTGTGTGTGAGTGTCGATGGTGGTCGGAGGGTTTGATGGCGCACACTGGCAGCCTCGCTTTCCGTCGGTCTGCCCCAGGGCAGCTGTGGCTACATAGTGGCTTTCCATCACCAAGTGTGGTGTGAATGAATAATGATGACCTCAATGT
>QODF01000013.1:3061154-3116763 GCA_024372805.1 Oostethus manadensis | reverse complement strand
CCCCCCCCCCCCCATATAATTACAAGTCAATTTTAATAAAAATTATCTTTGAATAGTTTTAACTCTTGTTAACCTGTTTCTGCTGGGTTTTATGAAAAAAAATTCCAATTTTTCAACTTTCTTCTGGCTTCTTGTAATATTATTATTATTTTGTTTATTTTATATTCCGTTTGCAATATTACAATTTTCTTGTAATAATTTCTTGAGTTTGTCATATTATAACTTTCCCCTAAAATATTTTCCTAAAAACAAATACATTTTATTTTGTAATAATATTATGACTTTTTCTATGACTTTCAACTTTATGCTACTAAAATGACAAATGTATTTCTCATAATATTACATGTTTAAAGTATTGTAAAAGTGCAACTTTTTTTCATTACAATACTTTTTTTTAAAAATATTTTAAATTTAGTCGTGTAAAATCGCAGCCTATTTTCCCGCTTCTGCTGGGTTTATGAAAAAATGTCAGGGACTTGTTAGGGAATTTTACTCTTGTAAACGTTCTTCTCGTAACTGCCCCATTTAACTGAATTATCTTATTTTATTTGCTCATAATAATATGCCTCGAAAAACAAATATGACTTTTTTCACGAATGTTTGTACTTTATGCTGCTAAAATGACATTCTTTTCTCACATTATAAAAGAAGTTGATTCTCGTAAAATTGCGACTTGTTTTCCCTATAGAATGTCTTTTTTTCCTCTTAATATTTTGACTTTATTCTTGTAAAATTGCAGCCTTTTCTTCCCCACTTCTGCTGGGTTGTATGAAGAAAATTCCAATTGTTTCAACTTACTATTAATATTATCACTTCCCCCTATCTTTTTTTGTTTTCTCGCTTTTTTTATTCATATCTCAACTTTCTGCGGCTAAAAATACATTATTGTTCTAATAATATTACGAGTTTATTCTCGCAAAATCTTTATTTTCCACCGGAAAACAACATTTTTCCCCGTAGCCTAATTATCCAAATATTACGAGCGTGTTTTGTTTTCTCATAATACTACTTTTCTTAAAAGTCAAACATATTTTTCCTTGAATATTTCAACTTTATGCTACTAAAACAATGTTATTTGTCCTCATATGATTCTCATCTTTTCCCTTGTTAGCGGTTTTCCCGTGAATATTTGGACTTGATTCCTTGTTGATGTAATTGTATCCAAGTCATTTCCGTGTGGCTTAGGTAGCGATGGGTGACATACGTCAGTCTCTGCTGCCCCGTGATGTTCTGAGTGCCGCCAAGGAGCTGCTCTACCACCTGGACATCTACATCAGTAACCTGGTCCAGTCCGGGAGGCAACCTCCTCAGGTGGACACCAAAACCATAGAACTGGTGGAGGAGTTCATTCTGCACGCACCCAAGGACAGAAACGCTCTGGCCCGGGTAAGACACGACGTCTCTCCCCTGGCGTGCGCACTGAATTTGTTTTGATTTGGATTTTTTCTTAGAGAATGAGCGCGCTGCAGGAGCTCCAGCTTCTAGAGATCATGTGCAGCTGTTTCCAGGAACAAAGCCGCGACGCGGTCCGCCAGCTCATGTTCTCCGCCCTCTTCAGCCTCCAAGGCAACCAGGCGGACGAAAGCCGCATGGGGCTGCTGGGAAAGCTGGTCTCTATGGCGGTTGCCGTCAGCCGGGTGCCCATCTTGGAATGCGCCGCCGCATGGCTGCAGGTTGGCATTGAAGTACAAACAGACTCGGTTGCTTAGTCACGGGTACGTCGCTTTTCTGCCGCGTACACGTGAAGGGTGATTATTTGTTGTCGTGCACAAGAACAGGGCATAGAAGTATTCCGGAATATGGATTAAACCCTAATTTGACGTGTGTGGATTGTAAACATTCCACTAGGTGGCGCCATATCTCTCTGTTTTGAATTGTGTGTGTGTAAACCATGTAATGTGAGGCGTGGTGGTCGTACACCACCTCACTTTTATGTACAAAATCATCTACAAACATTGCAGTGCAATACTTGATGGAAATCTTTTCCTGTATCTCTCTGAATGCTTTTGTCTGGCAGAGGACCCACTGCGTGTACTGTGTGCGCCTGGCGCAAGTTCTGGTCGATGACTATTGCAGCATGATGCCCGGTTCCGTGCCCACCTTGCAGAACATCCACAGCGCCAGTCCACGCTTCTGCTGCCAGTTCATCACCGCTGTTACCACACTCTATGACCTCACCTCAGGTATTTGCTTTGGGGGTCTTTGGACAGAAGCGTTCTTAAAGTAATAAAATATGATTTCATTTTTGGCCGGACAGCAGAATTCAAGCTTCCATTTATCACAGCAAGTCTTCCACGTGTCAAAGCAGACCATCACACTACCACCACCATGTTTGACTCTTGCTATGAGGCCTGCAGTTTTTTTTTGTCGTGGGGTCTTCTGTGACCCCTCGGATGAGTCGTCACTGCGCTCCTGAGGTCATTTTGGTTGTCCGGCCACTCCTGTGAAGGGTCACCACTGTCCACCATTTGTGGATAATGGCTCTCACTGTGGTTTGCCGGAGTCCCAAATTTTTAGAAACGATTGTATAACCTAACCTAAATAATCATCCCCAGTAAACGAGAGGGTTATTTTCCTACGTCTTAGGGGTGGGGAAAGGGTCCTGACTGGGGTTTGTGCGTATGCGCTGAACGGCAGTTCAGAGTACCCAGCCTTCTTGGAGTCTATCAGAGGGGTTCTGGAGAGCATGCCAGCTGGTGACTCCATAGTTCTGCTGGGAGACTTCAACGCCCATGTGGGCAATGACAGTGTGACTTGGAGGGGCGTGGTTGGGATGAACAGCCTCCCTGACCTGAACCCGTGCGGTGTGTTGTTGTCGGACTTCTGTGCGAATTACCGTTTGTCCATAACAAACACCATGTTCGAACATAAGGATGTCCATAAGTGCACTTGGCACCAGGACCCCCTAGGTCGCTGGTCTATGATCGACTTTGTGGTCGTATCATCAGACCTGTTCTGGACACGCGGGTGAAGAGAGGAGTGAGCTGTCAACTGATCACCACCTGGTGATGAGTTGGATTAGATGGCGGGGAAGGATGCCGGGAACGTCTGCAGAGTCTCCCGTTCGTCGAGTCTTCAACTCTCATCTCCGGCAGAGCTTCGCCTGCATCTCGAGGGAGGACCTGGATATTGAGTCCGAATGGGCCGTATTCCGTGCCTCTATTGCTGAGGCCGCCAGTTGTGGTTGCGGCCGCAAGGTGGTCGGTGCCAGTCGTGGTGGCAAGCCCCGAACCCGATGGTGGACACCGGGGGTTAGGGCTGCCGTCAAGCTGAAAAAGGAGTCCTATCGAGCATGGATGGCTTGCGGGACTCCCGAAGCAGCTGACAGGTACCGGCAGGCCAAGCGGCACGCGGCTTCGGCGGTGGTCGAGGCAAAAACTCGGGTGTGGGAGGAGTTCGGTGAGGCTATGGAGCACGACTTTCGGTCGGCCTCGAAGAGGTTCTGGCAAACCGTCCGACACCTCAGAAAGGGGAAGCAGCCCCCAGTTCACACTGTTTACAGTGCGGACGGGGGCTTGCTGACCACGACTGTGGATATAGTTGGTCGGTGGAAGGAATACTTCGAGGCCCTTCTCAATCCCACTGACATGCCTTCCATAGAGGAAGCAGAGTCTGAGGATACGTACGTGGACAGTTCTATCACCGTGGCTGAGGTAATTGGGGTAGTCAAATCACTCCCCAGTGGCAAGGCTCCGGGGGTAGACGAGTTCCGCTCAGAATTTCTCAAGGCTCTGGATGTTGGAGGACTGTGTTGGTTGACACGCCTCTACAACATTGCATGGAAGTCAGGAACAGTACCTCTGGACTGGCAGACCGGGGTGGTGGTCCCCATTTTTAAAAAGGGTGACCGGAGGGTGTGTTCCAACTATAGGGGGATCACACTCCTCAGCCTTCCTGGGAAAGTCTACTCCAGGGTGCTGGAGAGAAGGGTACGACCGTTAGTCGAACCTCGGTTAGAGGAGCTGCAATGTGGTTTTCGTCCCGGTCGCGGAACACTGGACCAGCTCTACACCCTTGCAAGGGTACTCGAGGGTATGTGGGAGTTTGCCCAACCGGTCTACATGTGCTTTGTAGACCTGGAAAAGGCATTCGACCGTGTCCCTCGTGGTGTCCTGTGGGGGGTGCTCCGGGAGTACGGGATTGGTGGCCCGCTACTACGTGCCATTCGGTCCTTGTACAATCGAAGCAGGAGCCTGGTTCGCATTGCCAGCAGTAAGTCGAGCTTGTTTCCGGTGAACGTTGGCCTCCGCCAAGGCTGCCCTTTGTCACCGATTCTGTTCATAATCTTCATGGACAGAATTTCTAGGCGCAGTCAAGGTGTTGAGGGAGTCCAGCTTGGTGACCTTAGGATCTCGTCTCTGCTATTTGCAGACGATGTGGTCCTTATGGCCTCATCAGGCTGTGACCTTCAGCGTTTACTGGAGCGGTTTGCAGCTGAGTGTGAAGCTTCTGGGATGAGACTCAGCACCTCCAAATCCGAGGCCATGGTTCTCAGTCTGAAACGGGCGGACTGTACCCTCCGGGTTGGGAGTGAGGTCTTGCCTCAGGTGGAGGAGTTCAAGTATCTCGGGTTCTTGTTCAAGAGTGAGGGAAGGTTGGAGCGGGAGATCGACTGACGGATCGGGTGGCTGGACTCACCCTAAGAGAGAGGGTGAGGAGCTCGGCCATCCGGGAGGAGCTCAGAGTAGAATCGCTGATCCTTCACATCAAAAGGAGCCAGTTGAGGTGGCTCGGGCATCTAGTCCGGATGCCTCCCGGGCGCCTCCCCGGTGAGGTGTTTCGGGCATGCCCAGTCGGGAGAAGGCCCCCGGGAAGACCTAGGACACGCTGGAGGGACTATGTCTCACAGCTGGCCTGGGAACGCCTTGGTGTCCTCCCGATGGAGCTGGAAGAGGTCGCTGGGGACCGGGAAGTCTGGATTTCCCTACTGAAGCTGCTGCCCCCGCGACCCGGACCCGAATAAGCGGAGGAAAATGGATGAATGGATGGATTGTATAACCTTTCCCACACTAATAGTCTTGAGTTTCTCTCAGATTCTCTCTAAACTTGTGTTTTAAAAACTGCATTTTGTGGTGAGTTGTGTTGTCGTTGACTGATGTTTGCATTTGTTGGATGATCTGAAACATTTAAGCGCGGCAAACATGCAAAGAAGTCAGAACTCAGGAAGGCAGCAACCACTTTTTCACACCATCGCATACCACAAAGCTAAGATGCAATTTGTAAAACTATCCATAACTTCTTAGCTTATCTATATGTGTTGTTCTCAGCATGTGGCCCTCGCTGTCAAAAGCTTGTGACGGCCCTGATCTAAAAAATGTCCGCATTTTGGCACAAACAACTCAGCCAAATGCAAAAATACAATGTTGTGGTGAACCTTTCCCCACTACCATGTGGCTAATGGCTCTCACTGTGGTTTGCTGGAGCCCCGAAGCTTTAGAAATGGCTTAATAACCTTTTCCACACTGACAGATCTTAATTAGTCTCCGTTAAGTTGTGGTTTAACATCACTGTATGTTTAACTTTAACTTGGTGTGTGTTTGTTTTTTCCCTTAGAGGAGCTCACGCCTCCTCTAGAACTCCTCCAGATGATCGTGTCGTGGATCCAAGAGGACCCCCGCATCGTCCTCGTCACCTTCCTGAACACGCCGCTGTCCGGCAGCCAGCCGAGCAGCTCGCTGGACGTCACGCCTCTCGGCGGGCTGGTGCGCTGGTGCGTCCAAGCCCCGCTGGCGTACAAGAAGGACAAGAAGCAGATGTCGGCACACAGCAACTCAGGCAGTGAACAGGAAGTGGCGGGGCTTTTCTCCGCTCTCCATTTGAGCGTCCTACAGGTACGCGTGTCCTGATTTTGGTTTCCACACACATCAACGTTTGTACTGGAAGGTACGTCTCTGTCTTAGGTCTTCATGCTCCTCCCAAACATACTAAATGAGAAAGGCATATTCGGTCGCCTGGCCCTCCTCCAGATGGAGTCCTTGGCCTCGCTAACCTCAGACCTGTCCCGGCTGCTGGACCAGGCCGACAAACACACGCACGCGTCGGCAGCCGACGTGCATGTGCTACCGCAGTTGGCTCTGGACCGGCTGGCTCAGGCCCTGCAGGTCGCCATGGCCAACGGAGCCTTGCTGTGCTCCAGAGGTGAGCGTGTTTAGCGTTCGCATTGATTTTGTGCGCTCTCCTTGTCGTGTGCGTGATGTCTTCCTGTCTTGTCCCGACAGAGGACCTGAGAGCCATCTGTTCACGCCTGCCGCACAACAAGTAAGAAACCAACACCTTCGCTTTTCCGCTTCTGCCTTGTTTTCAACGCAACTAGCACGAGTTGAACACGCACATCAGCACCCAAAAACACCATCAAACCCACGAGGTATAAGAAAAAGGGAAACATACGATATATATTAAATTATATATATTTATAACTCTTTTTGAAACGCATTTTTCTGGATTTGTTTTGTCATTGTTGTCTCTCAGTGTTGAAATAAAGCTACCATTGAAATTATAAACTGATCATTTCTTTGCTAGTGGGCAAACTTACTAAATCAGCTGGGGTTCAAATACTTTTTTCCCTCCATATATGTGTGTGTGTGTGTGTGTGTGTGTGTGTGTGTGTGTGTGTGTGTGTGTGTATATATATATATGTATGTATATATTACTACACATTACACACACATAAAGGTGTTTTGTTTTGTAAGCTTTTCTGTTGAGTTGAGATGGCATTTATGGCTCTTTGAGGGGACCCGGATCTTGGTGAGCCGTTCTTTTCAAAGAGCCGTCCAAAAAACTGCCTCATTTTTATATGAAGTTTTAAGAAGCCGGCCTGGCCTTGACTGTGTTTATCTGGCAAATAATCACTGGGAGGTAGATAATTTAGGTACTAGCATAGAACTATTGATTATATACTTTTTAACGTGAGGATGAAATTTTAAAATCGGATCTGGATTCATTGTAAAAATTCCTCAGGCTCTACTTTGACAGTAAGGTCACTATTTTGAGTTGCCCTTTATACAAATTCCGTGTTTGTGTGTAAGCATATAAACATAAAAAAACAAAGCAGGCCACAATGAATTTCCAAGCAGAACTTTTTAGAGCAAATATTTTTGCACAACAACATTGTTAAAAATACAGAACTAGAAAATAAACAAACAAGCTCTTCAATAGGCTGTATTGTCCTGAGGTGCGTTTTGTTGCTCTGTAAACAAGTTCGACCCCAAGGAGGACTCCTTAACTGTCTATGAGTTAATTGCAGATCTAATAAGCTCCTCCTCGTGTTTCTGGGGAAAAAGATTCCCTGCTGCGACTCGGTTCCCGTCTTTCATGTTAATGAGTCGTTCAAAAGAACCGGTTCGTTCTTGAACACCCCGCTGTAGAAACGTGACAATCCATTCATTTCCCCCGTAAACTTAGCTAAAGTCAACTTAGCAGGTTTAAAAATAATATATAATTTCTTTATTTTTTCTAGCTACTGCATTTAATATTTGTCTAAATTGTATAGTTTACGATTTTGTTTGTGCTGAGGATTCCAACGTATTAATATTCTTCCACGGGAAAGAATCAGTACAGTAGCTGAGTGGTTTTCAAAGTCTAAATTCTGTGGTGCTCCCTCTAAGATGCCCTGACATTTGAGCCGACCCGCAAGCGTTCCTAATGAGCAGCACAGCTGTGAGCCTTGGCTCCATCTAATGGTTCTTTGTCGCCATCTGCCGGGCTTACCAAGTAATATCGGATCCGTTCTCAACCACCCTTGTGTGCTTTACTTCCGCAGCCTGCTCCAGCTGGTGCTGTCGGGCCCGGTGATGTACTACAACAACATCCACACGCCGCCTCTGGCCTTCAGCCCGCACGCATCCCATTCCCCCATCGCCTCGCACCCCATCCACCCGGCGCACGCGCCCCACACGCCGCTGGCCTCGCACCCGTCCGCCCACCCGCAGTACCCCGCTCAGCCCTTCATGGCCGGGATGCCGTTCCCCTTCCGGCCCGGCCACTGAAGAGAAGCGTCTCCCGCTTGTGAGTCGAACTGGTTCTTGTCCGCGTGAGTTCGGCTGTGTGAGACGTGCACGTGCGCGCGTGTGTATTATAATGTTAATAAGCACACCCACATCTGATCAGAGACATCTTTCTCCAATAAATATTTTTCTACTTCTACCTGCTCCTCTATCAACTCTCCCCACTAGTGGTCCCTGTTCTTCCGCTTCTCCATTTCTTCTCTGTGCTCTCCCGTTTTTAAAAGAGACAGGCTTGATTCGCTGGCCTGGCCGCAGCAGCGGAATTCCGTCACTCCAGCTGCTGCTCATCAATGAGTTATTACGCAAGCAAAGATGTCACAAGTATCTCTGCCGTGCGCGCATGTGTGGCGATAGATAGCGTATCGTGGGCCTTCAGCACACCCCGCAGAGATGTTCCAAACCCACACTGACCACCAACCCACCTCACCCTGGGAGAGAGTTGCATCATCTGTTGTAGCTGTTAAATGTCGTGTCGCCTCCTACAAGCTCCTTTACCTTCTTCCTCATCTGCTGCTGACCTTTTCCTTTATGCACACTCCCGATCAAACATTTAAGATGAGGAATTATGCACTGTTGGATCTTGAGGAGGCTCCAAGTAAAGCTTCAAAATGCAGTGAGCGAGACAAAAACTGTTTTGAGTGAGCAATTTATTGGATGTTCAAGAGCTCAGCCCTACGTCTCTTGATGGCAAAGGCTAAGAAGCTTTCTCTCTTTGAACGCTGCATAAGCAAGGCCTCTGTCTGCGCCCCTTTGCTGCTGAGGTTGGACGCTCATTTGAAACGTCTTTGGACATCCTGAGTGTTATGGAACAAACGAGTCAATTGGTAGACCCAAAAAATGTCACCGGCCCTGAGCCAGAAGATCCCATTGGCTGTCCGTCAAGGCACAGGACCATCTTCATATGGTGCCGAGTGCGGTCCAATAACCATCGGACGCCATCTGCAAGAGAAGCGTTTCAGGAACAAATAACATCTTCCAACAACTGTAAAATGGCCTGTTTGCAATTTGCATGAAATAAAAAAAACATGGGACATTGAAAGGTGGAAGAACGATTTATTCTCCCTTCACGGGCCTGTTGGCTTCCAGCGTTCCTGGCGTGACAAGGAGATCCCACCTGAGATGTTTTCCCACAGGACGCCATCATGATCTTTCAATGGAACAATGGAGCTTCTGGTTGTGCAGGGGCGTGAAATGGTAGATGGTTTAATTTCAAATGTGAATTCAACGTGATTTTCTGCCAGGTATTCAACAAACAAAGAAGTCAAGTGGTAGACCCAAAAGAGCCAAAGGATCTCATTGGCTGCCTGTCAAGACATGGGACCATCCTCTGCTCAATTGAAGGCGGATTGCAGTTTTTACAAGCTTCCTTCAATGCCACAAAATTCCCTGTTTGGAATTTGCAGGAGAGCACCAAACATGGGACATTGAAAGGTGGAAGAAGGTTTTATAATGGCTTCCTGATGGCTTCCAACATTACCGGCGTGACAAGGAGATCCCTACCTGAGATGTTTACCATCGTCACGATCCTTCAATAGAACCAACGGCGCTTCGGGTTGTGCAGGGGCGTCAAGCGGCAGCAGGCTTTGTGGAGATGTTGCAGGGGGGGCCTCCCTCATGACCGAAGGCCCTCGTCTGTGTGGTGATGCCTGGCTTTTGATCTCAATCCCGTGGAGAACATTTGGGGATGGATGGCACGTGGAGTTCACAGCGGATGCCCTCCGTGAAGCCTCCTGGAAACACTAACATTCATTACTAAGTCCTTTTTTTGAACATTTTCTTTCTATTTTAGGCCTTCAGGTGTTTTTGAAGCTGTATTGGTGAGCTAATGACCGGTGAAGGTCACACGAATGCATGTCATGCTCCAAAAAAAGTGTTTTGTCTCACTTGCATTTTTTGTTAGAAGCTCCGTACGAGTGCGTAAATGTAAAGTGCTGGGTGTTTCTGAGACAAGGGTGTGGCGGTGATAAAGCGAGCTTTTCCAGGAAAGGGACACACAGAGCTGTTGGGCCCTGAGGGGGCGGGCGGCAAGGGAAACAATTTAAACCGAAAAGGGCGGGCTTGAAGACGTGGTCATTGAGAAGCGATACAATACAAGGGGAAAAGAAAAGTATGAAGAAACTAATAACAAAAATACAAAAAAAAAGAAGAAGTTGAAAAATTAATTTTAAAAGTAAAATAGAATAGATGGGAATATCTCTGATTGTCTGTGCTAGTCTGTAGTCAGCCAGGCAGAAAACCAAACCGGTTTTGCCGTCTCTGGGGGTGGGGGGATTTGCTTGTTCCTCTTTGGCAGGTGTGTGGTGCGCGGCCCTTGCGTGGGATGGGATGGTTTATATACACAGCTGCACGCGCGCGATGCCTTGCACGCTACCACAACACGTTCTACCCCCAGCCAAATAAATGTACACGTTGTTTTTTTTCAGCAGTAAGAAAATAACAAGATTGTGTCGTTTTAGTTAGAAAGGCTTCACATGCAGTGAATCTGCACTCATATGTGCAAATCTCTGCTATTTTATATTAATGCTGTGTGACTTGCTTCCCACGTGGGGGTGGCCCAGCATGCCTTGCGGGCGACACAGTTGCAATGGTTGAAATGGTTTTGTTTTGCTTGCGAAGGCCACAAAGTGAGAAATGAAAGGATGCAACTTTGCCACTTGGGGGTTTTGGAAAGCAAGTTTCCTGTCTGATCAGTATTTCCAGACGAAGCTCGTATCCTAGCACATCGTGAACTTCGCTTGTTTTATTTTCCTAATATTTCTACTCTCTTCCTAAATGATCTTTGCATTGTGTTATGACTTTATTCCCGGAATATTCTATCTTTTTTTCCTTGATTCTCATTGCAATTGAATGCTGCTAAAAGCTACAAATGAATTAAAAATTCAAAAATAATCATTATACAATAATGATTAAAAATCATTTTTCTCGTATATTATGGGCTTATTGTGGAAAATTTATATACATATATTTTGACTTTATTCTTGCAGAATTACAGCTGTAACTTAACTTACTCTTTTTTTCTTTCCTACATTTATTCTCAATCCTTTTTTCTCATTAATTTTCCAATGTTATTCTTGTGAAGGATAAAAAAAAAAAGAAAAGTACATCATTAAATTACGATTATTCCCTCACATTTACGACTTTATTCTCCCCGTTTTTTTCTAAATGTAGCCATTTTTTTCTCGTAAATTTTTTCCCCTCAAGTTTACAACTTTCTTGTTCATTTACCACTATTTTTTTAACATAAATACACTATTTTATTAAATATTTTTTTATTTTGTATTTTATTCTTGTAAACAACTTTTTTTTTTAAGTTTTCATTAATTTGCGACTTTTCGTCCTTAATTTATGACTTCATTCTCCTACATTTACGACTTTATTCCCGTAAATTTACAGCTTTATTCTCCAAATCGGAGATGATTTTTTTTCCCCAGTGTGGCCTTAATACTCCATCGTAAGAAAACACTACAAATGGTGTATGTTATTATTATAATATTATATATTATTATAATTATTATATTTACTCCAGCGTGTGTACGAGGGGCAGACGTTTAGTAAATCCTCGCCGAAGCTCGGTGGTCACCTGACATGCGCTATACGACGCCTAATTTAAGAACGCAGCTGAACTCAAGACCGCATCCGGAGGGTGAAAGTGTTTCTAAATAAATCTCATTTTTGTCCTGAGGAGAAATAGACTTTGGCTTTGTCATCATAAAATCGAATAAGTTTGCATAACGTTCGCTTTATTGTCTTACTGTTCATTACTATTGCCAAGTCCAAGTCACGTCTGAAGACTGAGCGGCTCGAGTCCGAGTGGCAACCTGGAGTCCCCGTCTGCGGGTGGTATCAGAATCCAAAGTGCGCTGAGAGCCCAATTTTTCACTTCCCCTCCGTGTTTGTTTTGATATTGTTTGCTGACTCGGGGAATAAGATCTCGGGGGCAAAAAGGCAGTCAATATTAGCTTTTGCTTTGTTGACTTTGTTTTGGGGCTTATTTTGTCGACATTGATACACAACATGTGATATCAGGGGTGTCCAAACCTTTTCCCGCCACCTAGTGAAAAATGATACTAGTATATGCTTGTTATTATTTTAAGAACAAAAACTGCATCTGATTTTTGTGAAAATGTCATAAATTTAGCACAAAAAAAAGTGAATTTACCACAAAAAAGTTGTAATATTATGAGAAAAATTGGTGAATTTACCACAAAAAAGTTGTGAATTTACCACAAAAAAAGTCGTAATATTATGAGACTAAAGTTGTGAATTTAGCACAGTAATGTCGTAGATTTACCGCAAAATAGTTGTCAGTTTACCACAAATAAGTCGTATTATTATGAGAATACATTTAGTCATAAATGTTTTTCTTGTAATATCACAACCTTTATTCTGCCACGAGAATATGGCTGTAAATGAATAATTAATACGTATGAATTTATTTTAAAAGAATAAAGTCGTACATTTCCGACTTTTTAATGTTGTAAAAGTACATCTTTATTCTCGTAATATTACGACTCTTCTGCTTGTAAATTTGCGACTTTATTCCCCTAAATATGCAACTTTTTATTGTCGTTATGTGATGACTTTTTTTCTCATAAATCTATATATATATTTTTTGTTAATTTACGACTTTATTCTGGAAATATCCGATTTGTTTGTAACAAAAATTTTTCTAACAAAAAAATGTTGGTCGTAAAGTGATTACTTTTTAACATTGTAAATGTACAAATTTATTCTTGTACTATTATGAGCCTTCTTGGTGTAAATTTGTGACTTTATTCTCGAAAATGAACAGTTTTAACCCCGGAAAATTACAAATTTTATTCCTACAACTCTATGGAGTTGTAAATGTAATACTTTACTCTCATAAATGAACAATTTGATTCCCGGAATTTTACAATCTTTATCCTACCACGGGAATCTGGTTGTAAATGAATCATTTATCAATATGAATTAATATTACAAGAATAAAAGGTAAATTGTACATCTTTATTCTCCTAACATTCCAACTCTTCTTGTCGTAAATTTGCGACCTTTATTCCTTTATTCAAATATTATCAAATATTTATTCAAATATGCAACTTTTTACTGTTGTTAAGTGCCGACTTTTTTTCTCGCAAATGTATGATTTTTTTTCTTGTCAATTAATGACTTTATTCTGGAAATATCTGCTTTTTTTTTGTTGATGTGACAAAAAAATTCAGTGATTTTTAAAGTCGTGGATTTCCGACTTTTTAACATCGTAAATGTGCAAATTTATTCTTGTACTATTACGAGTCTTCATGGTGTAGATTTGCGACTTTATTCTCGAAAATTAACAGTTTTAATCCCGGAAAATTACGACCTTTATTCTTTCGACTCTATGGAGTTGTAAATGTAATACTTTACTCCCATAAATGAATAATTTTATTCCCGGAATGTTACGATCTTTATCCTATCACGGGGATCTGGTTGTAAATGAATCATTTATCAAGTTGTACATTTGCGACTTTTTAACGTTGTAAATGTACATCTTTGTTCTCGTAATATTACAACTTTATCCCCGTAAATATGCAACTTTCTTCTTTTCATGACTTTTGTTCTTTACGACTTTATTCTCGGAATCTCCGGGTTTTTTTTTTTTTTTGATGCGATCTTTATCCTGTCTCGGGAATATGGTTGTAAATGAATCATTTATCGATATGAATTTATATTACAAGAATAAAGTCGTACATTTCCGACATTTTAACGTCGTAAATGTACATCTTTATTCTCGTAATATTACGACTTTATTCCCAGAAGTATGCAACTTTCTTCTTTTCATGACTTTTGTTCTTTCCGACTTTATTCTCGAAACCGCCTATTCTTCTGTCAATGTGGCCCTGATACTACGTCGTAGAACACTGACCCTTGCATGTACTTGGTATCAGATCGATGTCGATATCTTTGTCGTATCGGCCGTGCCCTCGTCTGATCTCAGCCTTCACCTGCAGCAACGGTTGTCGGCCCGCGAGGAAGATGGTTGAAAGCCGAGCCCGGACCACCCGGCGGCTTCCGTTAAATCCGAGTTAGCGGCTCGGCGGCCGAGCAGAAACACCGAAACGCTTCCTTTCTCGGAAGTGTTGTGGTGACGTTATAAAAAAAAGGAGAGCCAATCCTTAGAAAAGAATAATTGACCAGCGCCGGCGTCTGCCTTGGCCCTGCCCACCAAACACATCCAATGGCTGTGATGATTGAGTCGCCAACCCCGTCTGCAGTGACACAATTCTGTCCTTTCTTTGCTGGCACCACCTTGCTGTGTTTTTCTGCCAATTTACCAAATCAAATAGTAGGCGCTTGTTCGTGAGACCGCATAGTAAAGAGAAGCAGCACGCTTTTTATTCTACGCAAGAGGGGAACAAAATCCTCACTGGAAACAAAACCAAGCGGAGCTCTCACTTAGTCAGCAACCTGCTGACCGCATGAAATATTAAATATATCTGCACTTCCTCCTGCTCCTTCTCCCCAACACCGTATTTTCACAGCTGTAGTGAACGCCTCCTATGCTGTGGATTCTTAACTGTCTGGCTCGCCCTGGGGTTCCGTTTGTTCCCGTTTCAAGGTGAACCGCGCACCACAGTTTGGCCTATTAGAACCTTGGAAAGTGCATTGGAATAAGGATAAATAGCGATTTGGTAATCCTGTATGTACAGTGGGGTGAAAAAGTGTTCCAGATTTCTTGTTTTTTTTGGTGGTTTTTTTGCATCTTTGTCTCACCCAAATGTTTCTGATCATCATTGACAACACAATTGAACACAAATGCAGTTTTGACATGAAAACAGAACTGAGATGAATTGAGATCCATCGTTGTGGAAACGGTTATAAAGCTTTGGGACTCCAGCAAACCACAGTGAGAGCCATAATCTGCAAATGGCCAAAACACGGAACAGCGGTGAACATTCCCAGGAGTGGCCAGACAACCAAAATGACCCCAAGAGCTCCGCCACGACTCATCCAAGAGGTCAAAAAGACCCCACAACAACATCCAAAGAACTGCAGGCCTCATTTGCCTCAGTTAAGGTCAGTGTTCATGACTCCACTTTAAGAAAGACACTGGGCAAAAATGGTTCCAAGACCAAAACCACCGTTGGAAAAAGAACATTACGTTTGTCTCAGTTTTTCCAAAAAACATCTTGATGATCCCCAAGACTTTTGGGAAAATACTCTGTGGTCTGATGAGACAAAAGTTGAACTTCTTGGAAGGTGTGTGAGCTTAAACTCCAAAACCCTGCCCTTCTCTCATCAATTGCCATTGTTCACCCGCAGCACATTGCAGGTTTAAGCCCTACATATGCCAAACGCATTTAAAGTATAAAATCAAAACACACTTACCACTAATGGTGCGTTCAAGGACCGCAGAACAAAGTGCGAAATGCCAACGCTTGACATCAGTGGACTTTCTAACAGTGGTAGATCTACGACAAACATTTTACCTGTATATTTATACTATTTTAAATTATTGTTGGTAATATTAGTGGGGGAAAACTATTTAAATGTTTAAAAATATTAAAAATCTGTAAATTTGCGAGTGAATGCTGAATCGCTCAAGTGTTGGGATCTACTGTAATCTATCTAATCTGTATACAATGAAGACGGAGATAAAATATTAAACCAAAAATACAATTTATTTGAGATAAAATATTAAACCACAAAGTAGTTCTAAACCTAATTCGGATGTTTTGACTGTTGTCTCTTTCTACCGCGTTTTACTTCATGTGCAAATAATATGCAAATTAGACGATGACGCCACTTCGCGACTTCCAGGACAGCCAATAGCTACTTTTCTTACTGAAACGTTGGCGACAGCGGCCCGAGTGTTGCCTGTCAGTCGGCAATGAAACTATTCTTCCAGTGCCAAGTCAAATAATGTCAGGGAGTGGGGAAAAAAAGAAAAGTTGCGAAAGTGAGAGAAGAAAGGCAAGTATGCTAACCGTTTTTGGAGTTTTTTTGTGGTAGTCTAGCCAGGCTGCATGTTTGTGGAAATTAGCCTGTTAGCTTAATGCCCATTGTGAAACAAATTAGCATAATGTTAGCACGTTGTGTTCGCGTCATCTTCTTTTGAACCAACATTTAATCAGCAATTTTTTGTAAAAGTATTTTTGTATCTATTCATAAGTGGGAGGCAAGGTGATTTTTTTCATTCATGGGGAACATATTTACTGTGACGCATGTTATGTGTAATATGTCTCATTTTCTCTGATTGTACCTACTAAATTGGGTGAAACAGAT
The DNA here is from genome assembly GCA_024372805.1 of Oostethus manadensis. Classification (NCBI taxonomy): domain Eukaryota; kingdom Metazoa; phylum Chordata; class Actinopteri; order Syngnathiformes; family Syngnathidae; genus Oostethus; species Oostethus manadensis. The sequence continues at coordinate 3,100,516 of QODF01000013.1, read as the reverse complement.
GTCAAGGTGACCATATATGGGTGCTAGTTCATGTTTTTAGGGCTCTAAAAGTGTTAAAACCCTGTTTAGAAATTGTAAACAGATTTTCCATGCCATAACTAGGAAATTACTGCACGGGACTTGGTGGAAATCGCAGTCGGTAGGTATCGTATCCAAACACAACCGGAAGAGGCCCCCTTACCCCCCCTCCTCGGGACCCCTCCCCCGAGTGTAACCAGATATAAGCAGCGCGTGCTGAAGGACTTACACGGCGAACAGGAGGCAGCAAGAAGGGGCAAACTTGGTGTTGTCAGACTACCACAGAAGGTAAGCTAAGATATTAAAGATAATAATAATAAGAAGAAAGAAAACACTTTTCCATTTGCGTATTATTATTCCTATCTTACAACTGTCGTTGCACGTGCAGCCTGTGAGCGTTGCTGGCCGGGCTCGGGGCGCGTGACGTCACCAGCGCTCCTGTAGTAATCGTGACCAAAAAAACAAAAAGACCAGTGATGCTTTTTTTTTTTTGTCGTTGCCGAGAACAACGAAAAGCGAGTGCCCGCTTCGCGTTGCCAGAGCAACCGCGGCGCCGTCGCTTGAACGCCTCTAGTCAAGTCCGCGCTAGCCGGCTAGCTCCCCTCGGTGTGACCTTCCAGCGTCGGGGTAACGGCGTTACTAGGCAGACATGCCGCTGCTTTGCGTGACCTTGCTCCTTGAAATAACACCATGATGTTATGTCTCTAATCAAGTAGCTTCAAGTAAACCGGTGTCTGTTTGCCCAACTTGATAAGGTCTGTTCCGGGGTTTAAGGTCATGTGTTTCGGACGAACAGCAGGTGAGCTTGACGAGTGTTAGCCTAGCATGGCTCCTACGTGGAAACGACACATCACAGCGCGAGTTAAGCCCTCATACTCAGCGTTATTAATGAATTCTGGTTTAATTGTATTCCCAGCCACTTCTGCCCAGCAAGGTCTGGTGCCCAGGTTTCCCAAAGTGGGCCACCGCCAATTGTAATAGTGTAAGTGTACGTGAATAAACATTAAACACAATGCGCGCCTCTCAGTTACGAGTGCGCCTGAACGCCTCACGGCAAAGAGGTGTTCATTGCTTGTGTGTGCATCATATGGACCAAAAGGTGCATTAAGTGTTTCATGTCAAAGATTTCATTTATTTTGGTGCTCCGGGTGCATTCAGAGGCGTTGTCGTTGGCTGTATCTATTTTTCTACTTCGGATACTGCTTTAAATGGGATTGACCTTCAATTTGATAATAAATGAATATGCTGATTTACAGCATAGCCATCGTCCGTGGACAAAAAAGTGATGCTCCAACTTATCAAACTGGATGATTGCTAGCTATTTATGTGAAACGTTGCCCAAATGTAACCATGCAAAATGCACATTTTGACCTGGAGTTACAAACCAATTAACTATGTTCAACATTTCTAAAAGATATGTAGGACGATTCTTATCTATTTGTTAGTGCTCGTGAAACATGAGCAAAATGTGACATTCTGACCCCAAATGATCACAAAATTAATTAATTAGGTTCAGTGTTTTAAGTTAATGTACCTGGGTACAGGAGTGTAAAAAGTCTGGTGTACCTGACACACAAAAGGCACCGTTCTGGGTCTTTTGTTCTCCCGTTTGGTCTGGACCATAGTTCCTAATGGATGGGATTTGTCTGCCTCACTGTCCTACGTTTTGCTCTCACTTTCTCATGCTTTTTCCTCCAGTGTGACTCTCACATGATTTCTCTCTCAATGACTTCAGTGGGCCCCATTGCCCCACTCCCACTGTGCACAGCAGCATCTGGTGGTATTGCTCTTTTTCTCACCATGTCTGGCACGCCCACGTCTCCTTCCAAAGTGTCTCTGCATGACCTTTGAAACTCTGCAAGTTCTGTTGTGCATTATGCAAGGTCACAAGGTTATTGAAAATATTGCATGGGTGTCCAAAGTGCAGCTCGAGGGCCATTTTTTTTCTCCAAACTGAGCTGCGGCACATTATACAAATATAATTTACCAAGAAAATGTATTCAAAACGTAGCAAAAATGGGAAAAGATTATTGATTGTTTTAAAGAATAAAGTCAAAATATCAAGAAAAACTATTGTAATCTAACAAGGAAAAAGTTGTAATTCAACAAGAATAATATTGTAATATTATGAGAAAAACAACAATTATAGGGCCGCACGGTGGATGAATGGGTAGCATGTTGGCCTCACAGTCAGGAGGTTCTGGGTTCCAATCTCTGTTGGGCATCTCTGTGTGGAGTTTGCATGTTCTCCCCGTGCGTTTAATCAGCGACCCTAAATTGTCCATAAGCATGAATGTGAGTGTGAATGATTGTATGTCTTTGTTTATATGTGCCCTGCGATTGTACCCCGCCTCCCGCCCAAAGTCAGCTGGGGTAGGCTCCAGCATACCTGTGACCCTAATGAGGATAAGCGGTATAAAAATTAATGAATGAGGATAACAATAATAGTAGCATAAAGGTGAAATATTAAAAAAGTCCAAGTATTATGTAAATAAATTCATCATATTACGGAACAAAAATGTATTTTTAGTTGGGGGAAAAAAATAACACCATAGATTAAAAACAAAGTTGTTATTTAACGATAAAATCAAAATATTAACAGAAAAAAGTTGTATTCTATAGAAAAAAAGACGCAATTTTTCTAAAAAACTGGGAATATTATTGAGGGAAAATAACATTTTAGTAGGATAGATTTTAAAATAGGATTTGTTTTTTTTTAAGTAATATGTGATACAAACAAAACACAGTAAAGTTTTGGAAAGTGACGTAGGGGGGAGGCGGAAGGTCATAATATTATGGGAATAAAGTCAAAATGTTGCGGAATCCATCAGAGATGCTACGTTTTTTTCACGCTGTCAGGGTTTCTAAGGTTTTGTCAAAGGGATTGTGCGTGTTACCCAGAACACCAAGGACACTGGAATGCATCGCAGCAACGACTTTTCCATTTCTTACAGACTGACACCACGACGGCTCGCTCGTCGGTTGCTGAATAGTCAAACAAGAACCGCCCTCTTCTAGTTTGCGTTGCTCCCACAAGGGTGTGACGCGACTTTGCTTACTATCTCTGATGCACACCCGTCAGTCACAACACGGAATAAGAGATACAGAACATGCCTCGTCGGCACATGGACGCCATGTGGCCAGCGGCTTCATCCATAGCAGAGCAAAGTTCTGTCTGTTGTTTATACACAGTATTCTCTCTCAGGCCAGGGTGAAAGAACAGCTAATCTGATTAAAGTATTAGCTTGGTATGTTTGGCACGTAAGATTAAAGACATTTCACTACCCACCTTGATGACCAATGAGTTTTATAGAGCAGGTAATTTCTGTCTAATGCTGCTTTTCAGAGTCCTTAGCTGCCAGCTGTGCAGGGCAGCCAATGCTCTGAAGAGAAAAACAACAGGTTGAGTGTTTGTTTACATTTGAATGGCTATGCACCACATGGTCAAGGTCAGGGGACTTCTTTGGTTAGCGGGTCAAAATGTTGCCGAGCTGCGGTATCTGCTCACCGTGGTAAGTTTTTATTCTATTGGCATAAGCACGCAGATGTCCTGGAAACGTTGGCAAGGTTGATTGGGTCCGGTAAATCAGGGCAGACCTGCTTGGTGTTCCTGCTCATTTGTGGCCTCTTGGCATTTGCCCACCACAAGCTCCCCTCACGCAATGTCTAGCTTCCAGTGGAGCTCATAAATTGGCCCGGAGAGGTCATTAAGTCTTCCCTACCATTTAACTGTAGAGTGCACACACTTTGTGTTCAGCAGTCTGGTATATTTAGTCCAAAGTTCAGTGTCATGTCCCACCGATCTCACGTTCAGTGACTGTTTTCCAAGAGGTTTTGGATTAACCTTCAAGTGTTGATAAATCCAAGGTTGTCAACCAGGGTTTATTTTTAACTCAAGGTCAGACCAGACTACAGTATCGCCTCACTGGAACGCGGCGTAAAGTTCAATTTCAGGGTTACCCCTCGGGTGTTTTGAAGCTGTGGTGGTGGGCTGCATGGGGGGGTGGGGGGGATTGACAATGCGGCGTCTGCGCCCGTCTGCCTTTTTTTTTTTTTTTTTACATTGTTTTAAAATGAGGAAATAACAAATTTTATGTCTTATTAAACTTTTTTCAACATCCAGCACAACATTAACCAAGAACATTGCAAAACAAAAACCAAAATATAATTGTATGCTTGTTTTAGACTAATAAAAAACATGGGGAATGAATTGTAATCTTTTTTTCTTCTTTTTTATTCCAACCGACACAATTGAAATATTTCCGTTATCCAAATTTGTCCTGCTTAAATTGAGAGTCCAGGAGTATATTAGCATCACTATCTAAAGCTGGACACACTACATGTTTACATTGAACAACACAACTGGTGTTTTGAAGACAAGCCATACTTATTTCTTGTAGTTAAAAAGTTAAGCTCATGATTGGCTCCTGACAAATTAAGAGCTGCCTGGACCTCACGGACTCGTGCGCTGCCACTTTATGAGAACATGAGCAGCTTATGTATGTACAAAACGTTTTTTCCCTCGAAATGTTGTGGGTGTGGCTTAAACACCGGCGTGTCTTATACACTGGAAGTAGCAGTATCTAGCATTGTTTTCAAGTAAAAAAAAAAAACTTCAACTTTTAAACGTGGATTCTTTAATGCACTTGTTTGCTCGGCTGCACGGTGTCCTGGTTAGCATGTTGGGCACACAGTCAGGAGATCTGGAAGCGCTTCTTTTCCCATGTTTGATGTAATAATTGTTGTCACGCACCAATTTTTTCCAATCACACTCCCCTTTCTCTCTTTAATTACCCATGTTCGCCTGCACCGGGAAGCTAGCAGGCTAAATAGATCAAAGCTCGAACTCTTCTCAGGATGACCGCTTCCATGTGTCCTATGACGTAAATTTTCAATTGTAAAACCAATAGGGATATTTATGTAAGAGTTGCATTTCAGCTTTTACTGTTTTGCTACACAAAAAACCCGGTTCAAACGAGCGGGAAGCCAGATATTTTGTTATTGTATCGTTCTAACGTTCCCGTGCAGCCTGTGGTGACCATTGTTGGACACCAGTCTTTCTTGTGCGCTGCACAGCAAAGGGCGAGATTTGTTTGGACAAGAGGCGGGGTGTGTCTTTGGACACCCCATTATTCCCAGGAATGAAACAATAACACACTGCGCTCTGTACAAGTTTAAAATCTACCTGTCTAAGAAGTTGACTTTAAAGGTGCAACCCGTTATTTCTGGGTCACATCATAAAGTCATTGTTTCTTTTAATCTACAATATGGAGCAGTTACATTTTTTCAAACATAAGCTGCAGAAAATAGGTGGAGAATATCAGCTATATGGTATTTTACATAAACAGTATTCCCAGTATTCCTCCCCACCTAAAAAAATATATATATCATGGTTGGATATGGCCTATTATTACCCAAAAATGTTGCCATTTTTTTGCACGAATCAAGCATTTTCAGGCATAAGATGATGATATAATGAAAATATTCTACACTTTCTCACGTGGTAGGAGAAGCACCAGACTAAAAGCTTGGTTCATGGAACGTAACTCGAATAACGGGTATCTACTGTTTACCAATCCTGGAGTTGAATATTGATTCTTTGCGTTCCTTTCTTAGACTTCCGTCACGCAACGATGGACCAGGCGAGGTCAACAATATCAAAAATCGTGAGTAATATTACATAATTATTACACAAAGTGTTCCAAACTGGCTTGTTCAAAAAATGTTCTGTAAGCTTAATTCAGAACGCTCATGCTCTTCTCTGCCGGCTTTAGTTCAATGGGGAACCGCACTCGTACACCCGTTTCAACCTGACCCAGAACATGGAAGGTGACAACAGCCAAGTGGAGATGAAGCTGTCGTCCGACATGGAAGAAGAAGTCGGAGGAAACGGAGCGGGAGCCCGTCTAAATCATAACGGCAACCACAAGTCCTACATGAGTCCAAAGTTTGGACGCACGCCCAAGAACCTTGGCTTTATGGTAGCCACCATCCTCCTCATCCTGATCATCGGTAAGCAGGGATTGTTGAATTCGTTGTGTGTTGATGTTGAGAAACAAGCTAGGCGAGTAATGTGCTAGATGGAACTGGATGCCGTTTTTGAGCTTGTGAGTTTTTCTTATGCGGTCTGCACAATGTGGCTCGTTGCTGGTGCAGCAAAAATGCTGACTCGGCTCGGGGTCAACGCTACAGTATAGCGACTGAATGTCACTCTATCACCGTTTTGCAAAAATATGTCTTTAAAAGATGATGCTTTTTTGTGGTTGAATTATTAACCAAAAAACGTAATGTAAATGTTACATAGTGTTTGCCTAAATTAGGCATTTTCCATCATCAAAATGTCTTAACTTTTTAAAACGAAAAACAAATTTAAGGCATTCAAAGACACTGACGCACTAGTAACATGGAAGTGGCAGTGAGCAAGGCATTATTGGAAGCACACATAGAGTGCTTAACGCACATCTTGCAATCCAACGTACCTTGGATTTCCCAGCAGCGTTAGCGACTAATATGTAGATGTTTTTTTCCCATTTGAGTTGGACAGCGCCTCGTTACTTGCGGATGTCCGAGCAGAAGCTTTAGTCATTTTGCATTTGTTCAAATTTGATCTAAGATTTGTCAGATCAACTCACGTAGTGTAGATGTTTGGACTTCTTAATCACCGCTTTTGTTGGCGCTGATGGCATTTGCCTCAGCGTGAGTACTGGCAACCAGCATCCATTTTGTAACGCACCTCATACACATGTTGTACAGTATATTACTGTATCCGGTAATTAAATGCAAGCCAGCAACAAAGGAACCGATTAAGCCCGATAAAGAAGGGATTGCCGTAACGGCTTTGTGTGAGCTGTATCTTCCTCTTTTAAAGCTGCCGCTACTTTCAGGGTACTTGATTGGCTATTTGGTCCATGGGAAGACGGGTTCGCCTCCCAGCTGCGCAGCATCTGTGCAATTTTCTGATGCGCCTGTCATGCACGAGACTGGGGCTGCCCCCGTCATGAACTGGGATAATGTGAAGGATGCGCTTTCTCGGAGGCTGAGTGCGTCTAACTTCAAAACCGCCTTCAGGTGACTGTGAACCCCATACCCAATTTATGAGAATTGCAGCGAGAAAAGTTGTCAAATACATTTTTGATATACATTTTTTTCCCTAGTGAATTTTCCCTTGCCAGCCATCGGGCTGGTTCTCCAGGCGATGACGCCTTGGGAGACAAGGTGGTCAGGAAGTTTAAAGAGTATGGCATGAATACCTGGACTGATGAGCACTTTGTTAAAGTGCAGGATCCCCCACTTTCAGGCTCCAACAAAATTATTTTCAAGAATGGCAAAGAGGAGAGTCAAAGTGGATTTCTTTCCTACAGCGGCAATGGAAGAGTGCAGGTATTCTACATGAGACCGAACCAAAACGACAGTGGTATGGCAAACAGCACAGTAAGACATATATTTTCCTTCCATCCAGGGAGCTGTCCTGTACGCCCACTACGGACAGGAAAGTGACTTTCGATTGCTGCGGGACAGAAACATCAACATGAGTGGGAGAGTTATGTTGATCCGAGCTGGACTCATCAGCTTTGCAGAAAAAGTGGGTGTTGCTCTTAGAAATACACTGCAACGGTGCCTTGGCGGTTGGCGTCATTAATTCCCGAAGGTCCGACTCAAACTGAAACGTACTCTAAGAAATCATGCAAATCCAATTAACCCCTTCTGAAAACACAAAACCTGCATTTTTTTACATGCAGAAAACAATGACAAAATGCATATAACCTCACCAAGTCTCTGCTTTGCTTTTGATCACGGGCGGAAGATAACCCACAATGCATCTTGATAATGTATACGTAAGAGGCGCTGTTGAAATCAAGAAATAGCCCGTAGGAAAACCGGAAGATGGGCTCTGTGTTAATCTCACTGCCACTTTGTGTCTTTGGATCGATCGCATCTTCAGTGAAGGTAAAAATACCTTTAAATGTTCATTTATCACATTTCTATGTATTCATAATTGTTTTATGCATGGAAAACTATAATTGTAAAACTATTCTTGTGGCGTAACTGTGCTAGTTAGCAAAGAATTACAGAGTCACAGCTGATGACATCATCAATGGGTGATAGAGCCGATTGCATGTATTTGCATCTAACAGGCTGCTAACAAGGAGGTACTGCGATAAAATTGCCTTAAGAACACAGTTGGACTCACAGAGTGAATTAATAAAGCGCCAAGCCGCGATCCATTTTATACATATCAACCGTCAACCCTAAGCTAACTTTTTATTGTTGAGATTTGAATCCTTTCTGTCCTCAAAATCACGGTATGACATTTTTCTTAACACAGGCCTTTTCAATACATTAGATTGGAACATTTAGACTTCATATTTCAATATTGTAAACACAAATATTTCATCATTTGAGACACACTCATACATTTGCTTCAGGTTTGGAAAACCTTCAATGCATTTGATGTAAACATTCAAACATTTGTAATGTTCTTCTGTATAAATAATGGATTGTTGCCTATTATTTGGTTGTGGCGCCCCCCAGGGGAGGCACACCTCACACTGTAAAACCATCATGCTTGAGTATGTCCCTAATCTGTTTCATTTGTTTTTCCAGGTAGCCAATGCAGCCAAAATGAAGGCGTCTGCTGTGTTGATCTACCAAGACCCCACTGATTACCCTTCTGATGGGACCACTCAGCTCTTTGGTCATGTGAGTCTGGAGCTTTATAGAGGTCACTCAAAGAACATGCAGTGTACACACACTGTATTTTATTTAGACAAGTAGTGTCCGAAAAGTGCTCAATTTGTTTTAAGGGTGATGTAAATTATAACTAAATGGTGTCGGTCGCTCCGGTGCAACGTCACAGTGTGAGGAAGTGGTCTTTGTCCTACGTCAGTGGTGTGGGACACATTTTTTAAAACACACATTTTAAAAAAATACAATGAAGAGTTGCCACATTAACACAAATGTGGTAACATTGTATATACTGTAGGTACACACCTTTACACACTCGCAATAACGCGCTTTGATAATGGCTCCCTCGGTATATCGTGGTTTTCCAGAAATCACCTAATAAATGATCGCTGTTTCGTGGTATACTATGGTCTCTTATTAGTCAAGACCTATTGAAAAGAAGTGATATGCAGTATTTTGGTCATTGGGACCCAGAGATATTATCCAACATTACATTACCTCAACATTACATGAAGTCATGAAGTCAGCCAATGCATGTCCGACATGATAAAGTGAATTTAAAAAAAAGTTCTCCTCCCATCCCTTGTGGAAGTGGTAAATTTTTTGCTTCTTAACCTTAAAAGAAAGACATTTGAAGCTAACTGATTAGCTGTCTAGCTGGCGGGGCAGTCTCAAGTCCCCGCAGCATAAGCGTTGCAATGTGGTGTAATTAACTAGTAATAGGAATGTAAAGGGGACTATGGGGCTGTTATTTCATGTTTACAGGGCTCTATTAATGCTAAAAACTGTATTTAGTTTTTTTTTTTGCTCTAACTACAAAAATATTCCATTTATTGACATAGAAGCCTAAATTTTTTCACGCGGTATGGTCTGGAAACAATTAAAAGCTATTAGGGAGGAAAGACTGTACATGGCTGTAGTGAATACTTTCTTCCAGAAGAGACAGGAACATAGGGTGACCTACAAGAGTGGAGGTAGGAGCACACAGGTAGACTACATCTTGTGTAGAAGGTGTAACCTGAAGGAGGTCAGTGACTGCAAAGCAGTGGTAGGTGAGAGTGTAGCCAGACAGCATAGGATGGTGGTGTGTAGGTTGACTCTAGTGGTGAGAAGGATGAAGAGGGTAAAGGCAGAGCAGAGGACAAAATGGTGGAAGCTGAAAAAGGAGGAGTGTTGCGTGACATTTAGGAAGGAGTTGAAAAAGGCTATGGGTGGCCAGGAAGTCCTTCCAGATGACTGGACAACTACAGCTACTGTGATCAGGGAGACAGGTAGGAGAGTACTTGGTGTGTCATCTGGAAGGAAAGTAGATAAGGAGACTTGGTGGTGGAATGAGGAGGTGCAGGAGTGTATACAGAGTAAGAGGTTAGCTAAGAAGAAGTGGGACACTGAGAGGACTGAAGAGAGTAGACAGGAGTACAGAGAGATGCAGCGTAAGGTGAAAGTAAAGGTGGCAAAGGCCAAACAAGGGGCTTATGATGACTTGTATGCTAGGTTGGACAGCAAGGAGGGAGAGAAAGATCTATACAGGTTGGCAAGGCAGAGGGACAGAGATGGGAAGGACGTGCAGCAGGTTAGGGTGATGAAGGATAGGGATGGAAGGGTATTGACAGGTGCCAGTAGTGTCATGGGAAGATGGAAAGAGTACTTTGAAGAGTTGATGAATGAGGAAAATGAAAGAGAACAAAGAGTAGAAGAGGTGACTGTTGTGGACCAGGAAGTAGCAAAGATTAGTAAGGAAGAAGTGAGGAGGGCATTGAAGAGGATGAAGAATGGAAAGGCACTCGGTCCTGATGATATACCTGTGGAGGTATGGAAGTGTCTAGGAGAGGTGGCAGTAGAGTTCCTGACCGGGTTGTTTAACAAGATCTTAGATAATGAGAAGATGCCTAAGGAATGGAGGAGAAGTGTGCTGGTGCCCATTTTTAAGAACAAGGGAGATGTGCAGAGTTGTGGCAACTACAGAGGAATAAAGCTGATGAGCCATACAATGAAGTTATGGGAAAGAGTAGTTGAAGCTAGACTAAGGGCAAACGTGAGCATTTGTGAGCAGCAGTACGGTTTTATGCCAAAAAAGAGTACAACAGATGCAGTATTTGCTTTGAGGATGTTGATGGAGAAGTACAGGGAAGGTCAGAGGGAGCTGCATTGTGTTTTTGTAGATCTGGAGAAAGCTTATGACAGGGTGCCCAGAGAGGAACTGTGGTATTGTATGAGGAAGTCTGGAGTGGCAGAGAAGTATGTTAGAGCGGTGCAGGACATGTACGAGGACTGTAAGACAGTAGTGAGGTGTGCTGCAGGTGTGACAGAGGAGTTCCGAGTGAAGGTGGGACTCCATCAGGGATCAGCTCTGAGCCCCTTCTTGTTTGCTATGGTGATGGACAGGCTGACGGACGAGGTTAGACAGGAATCTCCATGGACTATGATGTTTGCAGATGACATTGTGATATGTAGTGAGAGCAGGGAACAGGTGGAGGAGAAGCTTGAGGGGTGGAGGTTTGCCCTGGAAAGGAGAGGAATGAAGGTCAGCCGCAGCAAGACGGAGTACATGTGTGTAAATGAGAGGGACCCAAGTGGAAGAGTGAGGTTACAGGGAGAAGAGATAAAGAAGGTGGAGGATTTTAAGTACTTAGGGTCAACAGTCCAGAGCAATGGAGAGTGTGGAAAAGAGGTGAAGAAGCGTGTGCAGGCAGGCTGGAATGGGTGGAGAAAAGTGTCGGGTGTGATGTGTGATAGAAGAGTTTCAGCTAAAATGAAAGGAAAGGTGTACAAAACTGTGGTGAGACCAGCGATGTTGTTTGGTTTAGAGACAGTGCCGCTGAGGAAAAGACAGGAGGCAGAGCTGGAGGTAGCAGAGATGAAGATGCTGAGGTTCTCTTTGGGTGTGACCAGGATGGACAGGATCAGGAATGAGCACATCAGAGGGACAGCACATGTTAGAGGTTTTGGAGATAAAGTCGGTAGAGGCCAGACTGAGATGGTTCGGACATGGAGAACTGAATATATTGGTAGAAGGATGCTGAGTTTTGAATTGCCAGGCAGGAGGCCTAGAGGAAGACCAAAGAGGAGGTTTATGGATGTAGTGAAAGAGGACATGAAGGTAGTTGGCGCAAGAGAAGAGGGTACAGAAGACAGAGTTAGATGGAGGCAATTGATTCGCTGTGGCGACCCCTAACGGGATAAGCCGAAAGGAAAAGAAGAAGAAGGGAGGAAAGACTGTAAGCTGATCCAGAGCATCCCAAATATGCTGAAAAGGTGACATGCCCATGGGATGTGACAGGGAATATTCTCCAGGGATTCCAGGAATCGCATACAGACCGTTACAACACGGAGCTGTGCATTATCACGCTGCAAAATGAGTGTGAGTATGAGTATGCTCGCAGACAACTCAATAATGGCACAACAATGGGCCTTGGGATTTGGTCACGGGATCTTTGCATTAAAAACGCCATCAATAAAATTCACTTGTGTTGTGTATTCAATAGCTTGTGGTGGGGGGATTACGGTATGGGCAGGCGGAATGTTATGGACAAGGAACACAGTTTATGTGGTTAATGTGAAAATATTTTATTATGTCTTCATTAAAAAAAGACGAAACGGTTACTGTATGTGAGTTTTGTAGTTTGGTAACAGTTTTCTGTCTCTTTCAAAGGTCCATTTGGGCTCAGGGGATCCCTATACCCCTGGCTTTCCCTCCTTCAACCACACCCAGTTTCCGCCTGCCCAGTCTTCTGGCCTGCCAGATATCCTGGCTCAAACTATCACCGCACGCACAGCCACCAATATTCTTAGGTAAGCTTTTCAAACAAAAATGCACTCATGAAAAAAGTAAAAAGAGAAATTTTTTACTAAATTTAAAAAACGTACTTTCCTCCCATTCGCTGCCCACAGACAGCTGCAAGGTCAGAATGTGCCAGAAGAGTGGGGGGGGTTCAACAAACTTGGTAGTGAGAGTGATGTCATCACTGTGGAGGTCAACAACTATCTCATTGAGAAAAAGATCAACAATGTCTTTGGTGTCATCAAGGGCTTTGTGGATTCAGGTGTTTGACATTTCTTTTTTACAAGAACAGACACAGGTGGTCCTCGGGTTGCGTTCCTAGACTGTGATGTACTCACACTGTACACAGAACACACGGCGGGCATATAACATACAGTAATAAACCAAACAAAAACAAGAATGACATGAAACAGTAGTATAAAGATAACAACTCTTTACTTTTGTCCCTGTGGGTGTCTTGCAAAGCCTCAAGTCTCATCTTCTCCTCTCAGATCTCCTTGTAACAGCGCACAAAATCCATGACCCCCTTATGCATTTATTAGTACTCAATAATTATGGTGGTGACAGTCAAGCGGTCAGGACCAAAAGAGCGGCCAATGTTGTTGGGTGCATATCTTCACTTTTACCATGTTTATTTTCACTCCAATGGTGATGGCTGTCCTTTTCTTTGGTGCACTGCCGCTTGGGCGACACAATGAAGCGTAAAAAAAGTAACCAATGAACAATATTATTGCTCCTCCGTGTGTCTGCACTGCCACACACTGTATTCTGTGCAAGTTGTCAGGCGAGTTTCTAGATGAAAATTAGGTTTTGAATGAATTTATGGGAGTGTGTCATAAACCGAGGACCAACTGTGTAATTATCATGACTATAGCATCACAATCTAAGTATGAGAAACGAGTATCTTATCAGTGTGTTTTCATTCTAGATCGTTACGTGGTCATTGGCGCCCAGAGGGATGCCTGGGGTCCAGGCTTTGCGGCGTCCACCGTTGGAACCGGCGTTCTGATCGAATTGGCTCGTTCCATCTCAGACATGGTAAAGAAGGGTAAGTTAGTGTACTTCTGTACCATCTGTACATAATTCATTAATACCGTCTTCTCGGTTATCCTATTGAGCAGACGGATTCAAGCCAAGGAGGAGCATTGTGTTTGCTAGCTGGAGTGCTGGGGAATACGGGAGCGTTGGCGCCACTGAATGGCTGGAGGTGTAAATTGCTGACTGAAATTTGCACAACCAAGATCTCTGTTAATGATAGATTTGAACAGTTCTATTTATTTCTTGGGTTCAGGGCTATGTGTCATCCCTTAGCATGAAGGCCTTCTCTTACATCAACCTCGATGGCATCGTAACAGGTACTTACTGTCGTGTCAAAGATTGGACTTTTGAATATTCAGTGTGTGTGTGTTTTTTTTTTTCCACAGGTCACAGTAGCTTTAAAGTATCAGCAAGTCCTTTGTTGTACACTCTGATTGAACGCACTCTCAAAGAGGTAGGGTCACAACAGCGGTAACTTATATTACTATTGCACATGCAGTGTTTGCGCCCTTCCTGATTTTTTAAATTCTTTTGCATGTTTGTCACAGTGAAATGTTTCAGATCAAGCACATTTAAATATTAGTCAATGACCAAACAACTGAACACATGCTGATTTGAAAGAGTACATCGTACTATTATAACGGGAGAAAAAAAATGATCCCCCTGTTAAAACATCACTAAGTTTAATTGAGATCTATCAGTGTGGAAAATGTTATAAAGCCATTGCTAAAGTTTAGGGACTCCAGCAAACCACAGAGAGGGACAAATGGCTGCAACATGGAACAGTGGTGAACCTTCCCAGGAGTTGCCAGCCAACTCCAAAAGCATAGCAACGACTCACCCAAGAGGTCACAAAAGACCCCACGTCAACATCCGAAGAAATGCAGGCATCACATGCCTCAGTTAAGGTCCGTGTTCATGACATGAGAAAGACGCTGGGCTAACACGGCCTGCATGGCAGAGTTCCAAGACCAAAACCACTGCGGAACAAAAAGAACATTAAGGCTCATCTCAATTTTGCCAGAAAACATCTTTATTATTCCCAAAACTTTTGGGGAAATACTTGAGAGAAAAAAGTTGAAATGTTTGGAAGGTGTGTGTCCCCCCGGTATAAAAGTAACGCCGCATTTTATAAAAAGAATCATAACAGTAAAATATGGTGGTGGTAGTGTGATGGTTCGGGGCGGGTTTGCTGCCTCAGGACCTGGAAGACTTGCTGTGATAAATGAAAGCAGGAATTCTGCTGAAGGAGAATGTCCGGCCATCTGTTGGTGACCTCAAGCTGAACCCAACTTGGTTTGTGCAGCAGGAGATCCAAAACACACCAGCAGGTCTACCTCTGAATGGCTGAAAAAACAAATGAAGACTTTGGAGTCTGACCTGAATCCTATTAAAATGCCAAAGCATGACCTTAAAATGGCTGTCATTCATGCCAATGTGACTGAATGACAACAATTCTGGAAAATTCCTCCCCAGCACTGTAAGAGACTCATTGTTGGGTGGCCCAACCACTTATTAGCTTTAGGTTAAAATCATTTTCACACAGAACCATGTAGCTCTGCAATTTTTCTCTTAATAATAAAACATTTCATATAAAAACTGTATTTTGTGTTCAGTGGTGTTATCATTGACCAATATTTACATTTGTTTGATGATCTGAAATATTTAAGTGTCACAAATATGCCAAAATACAAAATCAGAAATCATAACCCCTCTACACAACTGTACAAGTAAATCTCTGCTTTAGGTGACGCTTCAGAAGAAGACTGTGTCCTTACTCTCTCAGTTTGGGAAGGAAAACTGGCAAGCTAATGTGTAAGTTAATGTTCAAGGTGTGCGGTATCTCCTTTCTGTTTACGTTGTTGGCTTACGGGCTACATGTTTCAGGCTGGAACCCCTGCAGATGGATAACGCTGCTTATCCTTTCATTGCCTTCTCTGGCATTCCATCTTTGTCGTTTAGGTTCACATCTGGCATTTTAGTAAGTCATTTAGCATTTATATCACATATCTCAAATCTGTCTTATTAATCATGATGTGCATCCCTCAACTCAACACACCATATGCTCCTTCCTAGGACTATCAATATTTTGGCACACTACTGGACACCCAAGAGAAGCTGATTTCTACCACGTCCAACCAGCATCTGCAGCTGGTTGAAGCAGCTGCCAAATTTGCAGGCCAGATAGCACTGAGGCTGGTCCACGACCATCTGCTGCCGATGGACCTGTTGAAGTACTACAAGCTTATTCATTCTCACGTGATTCAGATCAACAAGAAAGTGGATGCTGTTGAGAGGGTAGGTGATTCGGGAGGCATTTCCTCTCACGTCTGGGAAGATGCATCAACCCAACTCCTCCCTGTGTCCAGATGCAGCCTCATCTCGTCCCGATGTCCATGCAGTGGCTGTCCTCGGCCGCCGGCTCCTACAGCCGAGCTGCTCGTAACCTGATGACCGATATTCAAAACAGCGACTTGGGAGACATAGAGATGTGCCGCATCTACAATGACCGCATCATGTCGGTAAGACTTGCTGAGCTCCGTGTTTGGACACATCCTCAGTGAGGAGAAGCACCGTCTGTAGAACATACAGCAGAACCTCGGTTTACATTCATAATCTGTTCCAAAAGGTCTGCCGAAAGCCCATCGCAGGTTTCCCATAAGCAAAATGTATTTCCAATTCATCCCTTCAATCACAACACTGACACATTTCCTAGAAAGTAAGTCTTCTTTCACGTGCAGAAAACAAAACAAAATACATAAATGACAAAAACATTTAACATGACGTATACTTTTGTTAAACACGAGCAAACACGGGGGAGGACGGATGTTCTCGTCTGGGATTGTCGCAGTACCAGAATTTCAGCACCAATTTTCACGGTTCTTGATATTTATTTGATACCAAGATACAAATAAAAAGCAGAACCTCTGTTTTTTTTTAATCCACTACTTTAATGAAAATGGTTTTAAACGGTCAAGCACTGTTCTGCGCCACCTTTTTGTACAGAATTTCCAGTACCAGCTGCCTGTCTCAGTCTTCCCTCGTTTATCCTGAAAAATTGGTTCCAGACTCGACCTGAGTTAATTATTGCAAATAGGATTCAATAATAATAAATTGAATATTTGTGTAGTTATGGCTTAGAAATGTGTTTAAGATCTTCTAAATACAAATGTTAACATTATTGAGCCCTCTAAATATGAAATAACACACGTATGGTCACCTTTTACATTTGTTTTACCCAATATAGTAAATATAATCAGTGAAAATAATATATATTAGTCATAAATAAGATATTACCCAATACAGTAGACATAATAAGTGTAACTAAGCCATGTCACAGCAAATGTGTTCCCTAGGGGACCTCAGTGGATGGCAGACAGCTGTGTGGAGGACAGGAAGTGATGTCGGCATTTTAGCTTGTTGTGCGTTATGGCCCCAAAAGTAGCTTGTGCTATTATTTTGATTATTATGTTATTGCGCACGGTGGCTTAATGGGTAGCATGGTGGCCTCACAGTCAGGAGGTTCTGGGTTTGAATCTCCGTTGGGCATCTCTGTGTGGAGTTTGCAACTCCCCGTGCGTGCGTGGGTTTTCTCCGGGTACTACGGTTTCCTCCCACATTCGAAAAACATGCATGTTAGATTCATTGGCGACACTAATTTGTCCATTAGAGTATGAATGTGAGTGTGAATGTTTGTTTGTCTATATGTGCCCTGCAATTGACTGGCAACCAGTCCAGGGTGTACCCCGCCTCCCGCCCAAAGTCAGCTGGGATAGGCTCCAGCATACCCGCGACCCTATTGAGGGTAAGCGGCATAGAAAATGAATGAATGTTATTGTGCTGCAGTAAATGCCTGTTCTGGTGATGACATCTGGTGCTTGTCTCACTGAACAACTTCTGACACCTTGTGGTCAATGTGGAATACTACATTCACAATTGGAACGCTTATTCTGCTTTGAATTTCTATTTTAGTACATTTAGTTAGTTCTTTTAGCCGCTTTCATGCTTGAGAATGCATCACTGCTTACCTTTTTTTAAGCAAGCTAAAGTGCTGTCACAGCAGGCGTTCTGCTTCGGTGCAGTGTTGCCAGGTCTGGGGTGCCCAGCGCTCTGAAAACAACAGGGAACTTGGGTAAAAACAATCCCAAACTCGCTTAGCATAAGCGGATCGGGCACCACTGCTGCTCTCTGTTATGTGTCACCCTTAAGCCGTTCCCCCTGGAACTTTTCTCTGCCTTACAATACGATCGGAAGAGATGCTACCTTTTGTGCTCCGAGTTCTGTCTTGAATTAAAAGAAAAAATAGTGCATACATGTAGAAAAATGTCTGTCACGTTCCTTATCAAAGTTTTTTTTTGCAAATCACAGATTCCTAACACTAATATGCAGTGGTTGAAAGGAAGGAGGAAGAAGACAGATACAGATTTGTTCATTGTTTTGTACAATCGATGAACCATGCATGCACAATGATTCTCTGAGCACAATCTGTCTATAGTGTCCCAGCTTTATTAGAACCACAATCCGCGCTAATGGAGACGTGTTTGTATCGTCTTGTACCGTGTTTGTCCTCACTTTACAAAACTCACCCTGCCTCTGGCTACAGGTGGAGAGGAACTTCTTGTCAGCGTACGTGTCCGCCAGAGAAAGTCCTTTCCGCCACATCCTGCTCGGCTCTGGTCCACACACACTGAAGGGGCTGTCCAACCAGCTTGACGCCCTCAGGACCGACAGCCCGCCAGCGACCACAGATGAGTTCCGAAACCAGTTTGCCTTGGCAACCTGGACACTTCAGGGCTGTGCCAACGCGCTAGCAGGGTACATTTGGCCGTATGATAATGACATGCAGTAAGTTCTTTTCACATGGTCCTGATTGTGAAAAAGTATATGATTATTGAAATTAAATAATAATATTATTGATAATACTACTACAAATACATACCAGGTAAAAGCTGCCTCATCTCGTTTTACTCTTTAATTAAAGATGACAGGCTTTTCACCTTAACAATTGACAGTATTTTCTTAAACGTTCTGTTCTGCTGAAAGAAAGTTTGGCCTCCGTGGTGCTTAATCGACCACACCGAACGACGTTGGTGCTATTGTATTTACCTTCACCACTAGCGCAAAACCCAAACCGTACCACACAAACGCCGGTACTTGTAACTCGCAGACTTGCAAAACACGAACGGGCATTATGTATCCATCAAGTCGTCGTTTTGCATCTGCTTTGAAAACACAACTGGAAGCACAGAGGGTGTACTCTACCATAATTGGCCAGACATTGGATAGATAGCAGCTATCATAGATCAGGAGCACCATTTCCTCTACATCTAAGGAAGCACTGAAACAGAAGACTATTTATTGTATTATTTATTTATCAGTGGCAGGGCTCACTATAAATAGTTTTTTATACAACCTTTTATAGAAAATGTGTAATTATCGGGAGCAGTGCCTTCCATAATTATGACAGTTATACTGTCGAAATGACAAAAGCAGCATCTGCTAAAAGAAGCGTACGTGCACCGAGCAAAGTTTTCCGCCGGAGTCAGAGCTCGCGTGCCGACGTACGCTTTCCATCTTGACGGCATTATCGGGAGCAGCGCCTTCCATGATGCGGAAACGAAGAAGGTAGTTTTTGCCTACCAGCGTGTGTCTGTATCGGAGGCAGTGCCCTCCATATTTCACTGTAGGGGGTGGATTTTTATATTATCGGGAGCAGTGATTCCCATAATTTTTGTATATATTGTAGCTCAACTTTCCTAGTTTATGGACATTCTTCCTGGCTGCAGTTTCTGCTCAGTTATCAAAACCGTTTTTTTTTGTCAGGCATTTTTGTTTCAAATCAAACACTGACAGTACGTTGATATGGATCCTGGTCAAAATGTCAACACCAGTTGAAAAAAGGCACAAATTTACATTTTGCACTGTTAGATCTTGAGGGGGTTCTACCTAGAGCTTCAAAATGCAGAAAGGGAAAAAACAAAACAGGTTTGAGTAAGCAAACAAGCGTTAAAGTTCACCAGGTGATCAAAAGTTTAAGAGCACAGCCTTTTAAAAGGCAACATCTTGGCAAAAATGTGCATTCAATGTCATTTTCTGTCAGGTATTCCCACTCAAAGGCAAAAAAGCTTTCCCTCTCTGAAGGCGGTTGAATTGTTGAGCTGCATAAGCTTTGTCCCATATACTGAGGTTGGACCCAGTAGGACAATCGCATTGAAAATTCTTCAAAGATGCTGAAGGTTATGGAACAGAAAAGTCGAATCACAAAACATCCAGAGGATCGCATTGGCTGTCCGTCAAGACACAAGACCATTCTCAGCCCGAATGAAGGTTGTTACTGGTGCCGAGTGCAGTCCATTAACCACCATATGGAGAGAAGGGTTTTAACAACAAAAAAAGTCTTCAAGGGCCCTGTCTCCTTCAAAGCCACACAATTGCGCAATATACATCACGGGTCATTGAAAGGTG
Source organism: Oostethus manadensis (assembly GCA_024372805.1). Classification (NCBI taxonomy): domain Eukaryota; kingdom Metazoa; phylum Chordata; class Actinopteri; order Syngnathiformes; family Syngnathidae; genus Oostethus; species Oostethus manadensis. The sequence goes on along the minus strand of QODF01000013.1, from coordinate 3,080,529 downwards.
GATGAAAGTTCTCTTCTCCCTTGACGGTCCTGATGGCTTCCCACCAAGATCCTACCTGAGATGTTTTCCACACGGCACAGTGGTGGGGGCGCCATCATTATCCTTAAGTGAATCGATAGCGCTTCAGGTTGTGCAGGGGCGTCAAACGACAGCCGGCGATCTGGAGATGTGGCAGGGGGGCATGTCTCATGACTAAAGGCCCTTGTCTGTGTGCTAAAACAATTGATCTAAATCCAATGGGAAACATTTGGGGATGGATGGCAAGGGAGGTTTACAAAAATGGCCATCAGTTCCCGACAGTGGATGCCCTCCACATTCCCCACTGCCCTCCCGGAACAACTCATTACCGACACTCTTGAAATTTTGATCAGCCTATTTCCCTTGAACGCTTGTTTGCAATAAATTCCTTACTCATATTGTTTTTGTCTCACTTCCATTTCTTCCTTTTGCATTCGGAGGCAACCTTTAGAAACTCTTTGTAAATGTAACTCCTCGCAGTTTTGCAACCGGTCTTAAATTGACGACCAGGAGTGTAGGTATCGGATCTCGAAGATTGTAGTGACATTTGTGTGTGTGTGTAAAGAGGGTCACGTGTGCCTTTTTGTTTCACGGCGGCATTGCCGCTTCTTCTACCGGAGCTTAATATGTTAAGTCTAAGGGTGTATAGAATCAGGCTTTTCTGTAAGCATGTCCTCGGCTCGCCACAATCAAGTTACTGACTCGTGCATTTTCACGCAGTAAGTTAAACTACCAATCAAAGTGAAATGATTTATGTGTCATTTATATACTAAACAAATCAAGTTGTACTTTTGCTTCATTTAAGTACAGCTAAATTGTGTCACTGTTTTTAGCTCAGTAGCCCGACGACGATGTCGTGTTCCGCGCTCAAGGTGGCAATCAAAATGTTTGTGTGCCATGTTACCTTTCTGTTTCTGCAATAAACAATCACCTCACAATTGTTTGGTTTGAGAATTCCCACATAGCATGCAGTACCGGGGCCTTCAGTGGGGACTGGAAGGACCCGACCCACCTCTCCATCACATCACAAATCATACACAATAGAAGTGTGTGGCATTACAGAATTTGGGAGTGATACCATTATAACTACAGCTACAATCTTAGTTACCCTTTTATCTCCCCATATATCATCTCTGAACAACTCCAAATCTCTACACTACAATATCATCTGGAGCCATCCAGAATGAATCTAATGGCGAGGGATAATTGAAACCTGCAATAACAGACTGTTGTTGTGGCGATCGAGCCGACGTCACAGTAACATTACTGACACCTAGTGACCAGCGATGAATGTTACATATCAGCAAATCTTTGAATGTGTCTTCTGCATGCCTTATATTTGTACTTTACTTCATTTAGCCAGATTTTATGTTTTAAAATGGCAAAATTTAATTTATCTAACGCTCGTCTCAAATAGTAACCGAACATTTGTGACAATGAGGGCATGAGCGGATGTCCAAGCGCACTTAAAGGCTGACAACTATACCCACTTATTGTTTTTATTTGTCTTTCCGCTGATTTAGACCACACGCTCACGCTTAATAAAGATGTTTTGATATTAGCGGTTTGGAGTGTCTGTGAATGCACCTCGAGAATGAGGAAGTGAAGAGGCTGTCTCTTGACTGTGCTGCTTCCAGTTGTGTATGTGTAAGATTTTTTTTTTTTTTTTAGTCCAATCAGATTTCCACTTTCATATGTTGCCATGTCAATCTGATCTGTCCAGGGCCTTCAGAATTACTAGTGCTGACGTACGTCGCTTGTGCTCTTATTGGCAATGGGGCTGGTTCTTGAATCAATCCCATATCACCCATAATGTAGCATTTTCCCGTCCTCTGATTGGTTGATAAGCAACATGTCAACAAGCTGGATAGACTGTAGTAATATTGCATTTAGGGTCTTCCCTAAATGTGCAATTGAAGCAACATTATAAATTTGTATATTTGTATTTACTTTAATTATTTTGCTGTTCACTGACATCACCATATTACATTTAGGAAAGAGCAATCCATTTATTCAGGGAACTGCAATTTCGCCTTTGGCCAGACGATGGCGCCAGAATCAACAAAAAAATGGAGTTAACAGTTTTACGTTTTCATCGTTATAATCTTTGCTTATTCAGCCAAACTGTAGAAGCGTTTAGTATTAAATGACGGTAAAAATACTCAACCTTCTGAATATTTTTTAAACTCGTTCTTTTTGGTTCGATATGTTACCACCACAAAATAAAAAAAAACATGAACCATTTCAATCTGAATCGTGACTCCATTATATATTTTGCATTAAAAACCCCACATAAGAACTGTAATAATACGCAGTACAGTATAATATAGTAAAATGGTGGCGTGTCCCTTTAAGAGTGGGTCGACAGTCTTGAGTAAATACCGTAGATTGACACAAACAGGAGGGCCCACTTCGCTTTGGCTTGCCAAGTAGCGCAAACGTCAACACGACGGCAAGCTAGGAAGACCTCGAGGTAATATATATTATATAATAAACATATGGTTTGTAGTCGTAGCTCTAAAATGCTCCTTTCAACGCGTCGTAGCGACGAAATGTGTTCGAAATACAAAATGACAACATTCGGTGGACGTTGAGGAATTCCGCGTGGCGTGACGCCTCGCACCGCTCCGTTGACGATCTTTGTGCGATACAAAGACGCCACAGAACTGACCGGCTAGCTAGCGGCTCCTTACTTGGGACCGGACTCTGTTCGGACTCGGTGCTGCCGGCGAACAATTGGACGTATTGAGGTGGCAGTGCACGCGGGCTTTGTCACGCGCGTCACGTGCTGGGGCTGTCACTCACGCCGGAACCGGGCATTGACAGGTAGGTGCACGCGCGCTCACGTCCGTTCTGTTCGGTGTGCAATTGACGTGACGAAAGGACAAAATGCACGTGTGGGCGTGCTCGTCAGGCGGCGTTGAAGGCGGGAAAGCGAGCCAGCAGGTGAGCTGGTGCCGGGAAACACAAGAAGGATGGACGGGAAGGAGCAACCCCTGCCATGTGAGTTTCATTGCGGATTGAATGCAACATTTGTTGACTATTTGGGGATTTATTGACATTTTTGTTTTTGCCACGGTACGTTGTAGAAATAAATTTTAAAAAAGGGATAAATACTGCAAAAGTGCACAGTATACGCTGAAATGTTGACACAAATTACTCGGGCCGTCAATCGATATTAATATTTAATCGCGATTAGTTGCATTTAGTTCATAGTTAACTCGTATTTAAAAACACGTTTTTTTATGTAAGTCTCTTTGTGGTACCAACTGAGGTACCTACATTTAGTTTTGGAAATATGGGTCTTTTTTTTTCTTCCAAAAAAATAACGTACAGTAAGAAATCCCCTAGCTTTTGGATGTGAAACCCAAGCAGCGATTTGTCCCACATTGTTTGACGGTCCCTGAACACACCATCTAACGTGCTCCCACATGGACTACTATACTGTACTATACTATACTATACTACTATACTAACCCAAATGCTATGTGCCTATTTGTGGGACACAAGCTCTGGTGGCTCTGGTTTCATTTTTGTGCTTTGAATTTGATGTTGCTCCCGTGCTAATGTGCTAATTTGACATATTTTTTGAATTTATTTGAAGCGTAAAACAGCTAAATGAAGTAATATATGCAGAATATTAATAGTATTGTTAATATTCAAGAGACGTATTCAAAGATGCTGGGACAGCATGTGGTGTTCTACACCGGTCGCTAGGTGTCAGTAATGTTTACTGTGATGTTCGGCCAGACGCACAAGCACCAGACTCGGTCGCCGGAGCAACAGGCTTTTATTGCAGGCACAATAATCCCCAACTCAGGCCACAGTTGCGGCTCCGACCCACGCCACGCTAAAGCCCAACTCTGAACCTCTGACATCACTTCCTGTCAACGCCACCAGTTTGCAGCAATTACAGCCACGCACACGAGTACGAGTCTCAAACAGCTTATTTTCTGTCATTGTCTTCACTATATTGGGTCATATGAGTGCAAAGCTGAGACTATAGGGGTGTTAGGTCATGTCTAGAGGGCTCTAATAGTGTTAAAAGTTAGGTTTGTGGCTAAATGAAAATGGCTAAGTCCATTTATCCATGTTTTTTGGCAAAAAATATGTAAAGGTTGCCTACATATGCATATTTCTGACTAATAACAGGCGGTTTGCAACCACACAACACAAATAGGAACGCCACACGTGCTTTTATTCCAGAGTCTCCAAAAGACTTTTTAGTGGATTTGTTGCTTTTTTGTAAAAGTATCTAGAGGGGTCTGATTGCTCACTAAATACCGTGACAGAGATGCAAAGTTGCTCATCTCTCCTGCTACATCTTCTTCTTATTTGAACGTGTTTATGAGCAAAGTAACAGCAAATTTATTTGTGGCGGCCCGGATGGATTTGTGGCGGCCTGTATTTATGGCCAAGATTTCAGCCACGTGTTAATAGTTTTCAAGGAGGACGAAACATTTGGAGATGAAACGGAGAACTAGCAGAACATGGACTTGAGCCCTAAGACGAGGAGATGAAGATTGGTCACCTGCAAGACTCAGAATGTTAAGCGTCAGTTACCCCGCTTGCCACAGCCGATTGCTGTGCAAAGATGTTTATTTAACATGCATAATGCTTTATAACCTTGTTGCTATGGTGGAATAGTGTTTAGAAAGCATTATGTAAACAAGACGTGACGCAACTTTCATGGCATCTTTTCTTTTCTTTCTTTTTTTCTTGCTTCCTTCGTTTATTTTGATCTTTAGCCTTCCTCGTTGGTAAAGAAAACAAACTTACTGTGTCACTCGGAAATCCGTTAACATCCAGCAGCAACACAACATTTTGGCATGGCTACTGTGATGACAAATATACGTAACCACGGCGACAATCTACCCGGAGAAGCGTTTGTTTACTCTGCTTTGGCTGAGAAGTGTCACCCCGACGAAAAGTTGGTAAAGTTGATAAATCATGTTGTTGTTGGGCAGGACAGAGCTTGTATTAGTTGTTGTTAAAGTACACCCACTGTCGCAAATACAAGCACTTTAGCTTTATGGAAGAGGTTCTTCTGTAATTTATCTCACTTTCTCTTTTGACTCCTACTGCCTGACATCAACACACACACACACACACACACACACACACACACACACACCTAGTAACTCAATTTTCTGCCCCCCGAATTTCACTTAAGCCCAATCAACCACACACGCACACACACGCACGCGCCCTCAAATGCGTATCGCCAGACTGACGTCATTTCCTTCGTTATCAGCAGAAGAAATACCCGTGGTTTTTATCCTCGTTATCTCGCATTACGCAATCCGTTTGCACGCAAACGTCATTTTTAGGGCTGCAGTTAAACCTTAAAGGCCGCCGAGTTTGACAGTAAAATCGAATTGACCCGCAGTCTCCTGACGGAACAAATTCCACTTTGCTATCATTGATTGTGTATCGCCGGGACGACGAAGTATTGGGGCCACGTAAAACAAAATCAAATCTGAGATTTCAAGACAAAAAGTCGTCATTTTCCGAGAAAAAAGTCATTTTTTTAAGAATAAAGTTGGAATTTTATGATGATAAAAGTTGTAATATTACCAGAACAAGAAAAAAGAAAAAAGGCATGATTTTATGGTAACAAAAATCGTAATATTATCAGAAAAAAGTCAGAATTTCACAAGGAAAAAGTAATAATTTTTTTTAGAATAAAATTGTAATTTTATGAGGATACAAGTTGTAATATTACCAGAAAAAAAAGTCCGAATTTTACAAAAAAAGGCATAATTTTACCTGAACAAATGTCGTAATATTAACAGAAAAAAGTCTGAATTTTACAAGAAAAAAGGCATAATTTTTTTAAATAATAAAGTCATAATTTTATGAGGATCCAAGTTGTAATCTTACCAGAAAAAAGTCATAATTTCTTTTACAATAAAGTCATAATTTTCTGAGGATAGAAGTTGTAATATTACCAGAAAAAGTCGTCATTTTACAAGAAAAAAGTTATAATTCTTTTAGAATAAAGTTGTTCATTTTATGAGGATACAAATTGTAATATTACCAGAAAAAAAATCCTAATTTTACAAGAAGAAAGGCATAATTTTATGGGAACAAAAGTCATAATATTATCAGAAAAAAGTCGGAGTTTTACAAGAAAATAGGCATAATTTTGTGGGAACAAAAGTCGGAATATTATCAGAAAAAAGTTGGAATTTAACGAGAAAAAGGCATAACTTAATGAGATTAAAAGTCATAATTTTATGAGAATAACTTTTATAATACAACCAGAAAAAAATCTTAATTTATCAAAAGAAAAATTCATAATTTTACGAGAATAAAAGTTGTAATATTACAGGAAAAACGTCCTAATTTTACAGGAAAAACAGTTGTAACCTGACTTTATAGCTGTCTCAGGCAATGCCTGTTGCAAAGGAGTATTAAGATAATGTGAGATTTTGAGAATATAGTTGTAAATTCACGGCAAAAAAGTTGTACATTTATGAGAACTAGCTGGTAAAATTACAAGAGTAAAGTAAAATAGAAGTTGTAACGTGATGTTACAAGCTTTGCCTGAGACCGCTATAAAACGCGGGGCCTTATGTGGAGGTGGCGGGGTACGTGAGGGTTCCGGGGAGATGAAAAAAATGTGTAATTTTACGAGAATAGAACTCGTACTATTACCAAAGTTGCAATTTAACGAGAGAAAAGTCGTAATTTAACAAGAGCAAAAGCCGTCATTTTACAAGAATAAAAGTTGTAACATTACAGTGAAAAAAGTCGCCATTTTACTGAAAAAACGAGGAAAAAGTCATTAATATTTTGAAAGAAAAAAAAGGAATTTTTAACAGAAAAAGTTAAAATTTTAGGAGAAAAAAGTCCTAATTTTATGAGAATAAAACAGCGGTGATGCTAACGGGGTTAGCATCATCTCACTGGTACCCTCGCGGTCCCCGCCGCTTCCACATAAGGCCCCCCATTTCATAGCTGTCTCAGGGAACGCCCGTAACGTTAAGTTCGGACTTTTATTCTCGTGAAGTTAGGACTTTACTCTTGTAGTATTACAAGCTTTGTCCTGTAAATGCAGGAATTTACTGTCGCAAATGTATGACTTTACTCCTGAATACTCTGTTGCTGCAGGCATTGCCTGAGACAGCAAGAAAGATATGGGGAATTGTGTGACCTTTGGCCTTGGTCAGATCATTCTGCATCTTTCATTGTCATGTTGGGCGCCTTTCTAATTCCTGGACGATGCAATCTTTTATGATTCGTCACTTCCTTTACGGCTTCCACAGCAAAGTTCACTTCGGTCTTCTGCTTCTCCATTCAACTGCAGTTCAAACATTTGACAGCAACTGAGGCCAGCAAGTGCATGGAGGCAAACAACACCAACACTCCTTCGTTGGTTGTCTTTTTTTTAAGAAAAGCCTTTCCAGCTGAGGTGCAGAGATAGTAATACCTCCTGGGAGGGCATAGTTGGGTTTACTTCTGTAAACATCAGACTCTGGAGGCGGATAAGGAACTTAGTTCTGCTCCAAAACAAATATTTAAGCTTGCTACAGCCTAATAAATACTCGGATTAATCAGTCGTTTTTTTTTCTTCATCAAACGTTGCTCAAAAATTCCCCCCGGACCCTCCTAAAATAGAAACCTTCTTCCTCCAGAAGAAGTCCATTGCGAAGTGCAGCATTGTCCTGTTGAAAAAGCCAGTCATTACCACACAAACAACATCTCCGCATAGCCGGCTGCCGTTTGATGCCCCTGCTCAACCTGGAGCTCCATTGTTCCATCCAAGGATCTCCATGTCATGCTAGGAAGCCATCAGGACCGTCAAGGGAGAAGAAAACTTTCCTCCACCTTTCAATGTCCCGTGTTTTACAATCGGGCAATTTTGTGGCGTTGAAGGAGACGAGGCCTCTGAAGATGCTTTTTGTTCTTACACGCTTTCTCTCACAGTTGCCACCTGATGGTTATTGGACTGCACTCGGCACCCGTAGCAACCTTCATTTGGGTCGAGGATGGTCCCGTGTCTTGATGAGCAGCCAATGGGATCCTTGGCTTTGTTGGGTCTACCGCTGGACTTCTTTGTTCCATAACCCTCAGGAAGTCTGAAGAAGTCTTACTGTGTCCAACCTCAGCAGCGATGGTGCAAGATTTTGGCTTTTAAAGGTTGTGGTCTAAGAAAAGTCCGTAGTCAACCGGGATTCGTAAAATGAAGGTAGGTTGAAAAAACGGTGACACGGTGAAGCTGGAAATTTGGCTGCATTGTTCACGTTGGAATCGGTTCTGAAGCTCCTGAAGACCCGTTTTGGAGTCACACCCAATGACTTCCCTACTGGAGCAGATTTACAACACAGCTGATGAGAACATTTGACTGTGAGATTGTTGGATGGTGAGAGCTGAGAGGGAGGGACATCCTGATATATTTTTTGTACGAGACACCCGACCCGACTACTCCAAGAGTATTCCATTGACTCTTTTGTGAGTCGGCCAGAAATGAGTTAACGCAATTACCGGTCATCCTCGTCCATTTCCTCGCAGATTTAGTTAGACGGGTGATGTCAGCGGACGTTTGGAGGTCACAGGACCGGGTTCAGTAAGGACACCTTTGTCTTTTTGGAATTCTTAGTATTTGTACAGGAAGAGTCCGACGCCCATCCCTATTTTGGGTTTGAAGATGCACCCTGGTCTTCCGTACAATTTGTCCTGTGTCGTGTCTTGGTAGTCTTGTTAGGATGTGGATTTTGGCCTGCACGCAGTCTCGGGTCAGCAGAAGCTAATTTTTTATTGAGGGATCGTTCTGACAGCGAGTGAACATCGGGTGGTTCTCAACAATTATTTGTCAGCTGACCAAAACTTTACGACCACAGACGTCAAAAGCCGAAATCTTGGCAAAAAAGGGAATTTGATGTCATTTTCTGTCATGATCTCCTGATGGCAAAGGCAAAAAAGCTTTCTCTCTCTTGAAACTCTCTTTGGCCTCTTGCCGCGCCATTGCTGCTGAGGTTGGATGCAGTAAGAGTCATACTAAACTTCTTCAAAGATCCTGAGGGATCACCAAACACAAAAGTCAAGTGGTGTACCCAAAAAGCCAAAGCATCCCATTGGCTGCCCGTCAAGACACAAGACCATCCTCGGCCCAAATAACCATCTGACGGGATCTGCGAAGGAAGGCCTTTGTAAGAGCAAAAAAGGTCTTCAAAGGCCTCGTCTCCTCACAAAACTCTACAAAACCCACAAAAATACACATCATGGGACATTGAAAGGTGGAAGACCGTTTTGGAAGACTGGCATGGCAAGGAGATTCCACCGGAGATGTTTTCCACACAGCACCATCATCATCCTTCAATGGAACAGTGGGACTTCAGGTTGTGCAGGGGCGTCAAACGGCAGGCGGCTATGTGGAAAAGCATTTTGAAGCTCTACTTAGCACCTCCTCAAGATCCCAAATTCTTACAGTTTTCCGACTGGCCCTAAATGTTGAGATCAAAAGCGGAAGAGTCCCTGTGGTGTCTCGTCTTTCCGAAAGGAGGGTAATGTTCGCCTCTCCCACAGTGTCTCATCTTCACCCAGATACCTGTCCCTCCGTGCGAGGATAGTAGCCCGGGAGACACGGTGTTGCCACCAAATTCTGGGAGTGTGACGCGTGTTTGTTCCAGTCATGGGAAGCAACGTGGCTGAAAGGCTTTTTGTTGACGGAGGAGTGAATCAGCCGTGAAAGGACAGAACAGGGGAGGTAGTCATTCTCTTCAAATTGACCGAGAGATGCTTCAAACGGCAAATATTACACGGGTATCGTTTCCTTTGCTGCCGAGCGGCTGCTTTCATTTTCACAAAGCTTTGGTTCAATTTTCAAGGGGAAGTGGGATTTCATATTTTGATTCAGGGCTGGTGTCTTTCAGGTCCAATTGTCACAATATCTGTTTACATTTTGTATCCCACTCAAAAGTAGAGTCATACCCCGTTCATAGCGGTTAATTGGCTCCGGACTTGAACGCCGTGCAGGATTCAGTGTTAATAAATAGAATTTTGTCATAGTTAGAGCATAGAAAACCTGCTTTTGACATTGTAAATATGTTTTTAACATAATTGGAGCCCTGTATACATGAAATAACATCACATCACACTGCGTAACGCTAACGCTAAAACCTTACCACTTCCACACGGAATGGGAGGCAAACCCTTTTTCACTCTGTAATGTCGGGTACGCCATGGCTGACGTAATAACCTCATGCGGTGTTAAGGTAATGCAGTGGTTCTCAATTATTTTTGTCAAGACCCCCGCCAGGGGAGAGGAATGTTCAGCAGCCCAAGTTTTTTTTAAATTATTGCGCCCGTTGTGTGTCATTACAGTAACATTTCTGACACCTAGTGACCAGTGTAGAGTACCACATATTAGGGGTGCATGATAATTAGTGGAGCGATCACTCTGAGAGAATTGTGACATTATACCGATAACAATAAAAATAGCTCTGATAACCGATTGAAAAAACGCTCCAATTGTGCGAGATTGCCAGTACTGTGCATGTGAGCAAAAAAAATGCTTCTTTTTTCTCCTGCCTGTGATGTAAACGGCCTGCCGTGAAAAGCACACAAAAACCTTATCAGCCACCTGAAACGCCGGCGCTGCGTCGTTTGCCAAGCGCAAAATGTCGGCCACCAGCTGCTCGGAGTGTGTGCCCGGATACAGTGCACCTCGCTGGGCCAGGCCAGGGTGGCTCCTCCCCTGTAGGCTCTGGTTCTTCATGGGACAAGCACAGTTGGTCAAATCCAAATTTGTTTGAGTTTATTTTACCTCCAGGTGTGCACAAACTACACTTTGATGTTTTGTTTAAAAGTAGCAATAAAAAGGTTAAGGGTTATCGGTATCACATCGGTCTTGAGAAGCAGAAAGTTATCAGTATGTGTATCGGTTTGAAAAAAAGATATCATGCATCTATACTACATATCATCTACTGTGTTTCTGAATAGGACTATTTATGAATAGGTATTTTATGCTTGAAAACGCTTAATTTTGGACAAAAATGCGGAAAATTTTCTTCTGTATGCATTTTGTATTAATAATAGGCTGTATTCAACCACAAACCAGCATGATCTGCTACATTCTAACCGCAAAGTGGCGAGGCATGACTGTGCTAACAACACAGCTCATTAGCAATGAATTGTACTTTGGAAATATGCAGAAGGCCAATAGAAAACAAGCTGCGGGCCAAAACAAGGCCTGTGCACAAAGACGCCATATTTGTTTATTTGGGGGTGGTTGACTGTGTGCTTCACCGCCGTTTTTTTTTTTTTTTTACCCCAGTTGAGTCAATTGACATCCTGCACTGGAAATTGCTCCCATTACAGTGTTATTGATTCTGCAGGCCACAGTGCATCATAGACGGGAATGGTGCTTTATGGATTAATAATTGTGTGAATGCTGGAAGCCCTTCCTATTCTTGCATGTTTTTTGTCCGCTAACTCCGCCTCCATTTCCTTCTTTTCTCAACCAATTCAAACAAATCCAACATCAAAATGTTCAGCTATCAATTTAGACTTTTCAAAATATTTCCACCCCCGTGAGGATAAGCGGCACAGGAAATGGATGGATGGTGTAATTTCAGATTTTCTTTAAGAATGGGCAATTTAAATGGCGCCCTCTGCTGGTGAAAAATCATTTTCCATTACTGAATCACATGACATTGCGTGGTTGACAGTGTGTGGTTCCCAACCTAGAATTAGCTGGTTCAATTCCTGCGTATGCATTCTTCCTGTATAAAGGCATAAAATTGTTATCGGCGGAAGTCCTCTAATCACCACCACTCGGCGACTTGCTCAACTGGGGGAGTGCTTAGTCCCCACCCCGGATGTCGCCGGTTCAATTCAAGCTCTGCTTCCAAACAACTTACTTGCTACATTTTAGCAAATTTCCACAGCATTTCAGTCCAGCTTCCGCTTCCAAAACAGCTCCTTTATTCATTCTGCATTTCAACCCTTGCACATTTTCAAAGCATTTCACTTTTGCTTCAGCTTTTCAGCATTCACACGCAAAATGTCATCTAGGTGAGGTCAGGTTTTCTTTTTGCGCTCTAGCAATAGTGTAATGATTGACACTATTGCATTTCATCTGACTGACTGGGTCGGGTTCAGTTTGGTCATTTGTCAACACTGATGTCATGTGTTTACCATATGAGTGGGTGGGTGACTGACAGCTTGTTTCCTGTGTGCACACATGCCAAAAAACATGTGACGCATTTTTAAGCCTGTGATTTTATGTGCTGTGCTCATTATTTATTTATGAGCAAAAAACTAGTATTTTCTAGAATCAGAAAATTAACTTTTCCCCCCCTCTACATTACATGACTACAGGGGTGTCCAAAGTGGCTGTTTTTTGCTGGCTATAATTTAACCTGAAAACTACAAAAAATGTACAAGAGTGATGTCAAAGAAGGAGAAGGAGAGAAAAATTGAAAAAAAAATGTTGTAAACTAATGAGGATTAGTCGTAAAGAATAACGTCATAACATTCCGAAGAAAAATAATGTAATTTTTGTAGCATGAGGAAATATTAACAGAAAAAAAACAGCAAGGTTGTGTTGCTGCTGGACGTTCACCATCTTAATATTATAAAAAACAAAACAACGAATAAAGAAAAGTCAAAAAATATGGCAATAAAGTCATAATTACCAGTAGAACATTTATAAGAAGAACGTGTAAATAGTGGAAAAAAGCAGCAGAAATGGAAAAAGGATGTAATTTCATGAGAATAAAGTAAATAAAAATTTTAAAAAATAAAAGTCATATTGTTGCAAAATTATTCTGAGGAAAAATGTCCTTGTAGTACCATACAGTAGAAGTATTAATAAGAATTGTTTAGCTTGGAGCCGGTTTTCATCAAAACAGTAGTTATGCAGAAATGTCGTGTTGCTGCTGGATGTTTACAGTCTTAATATTCGAAAAAATAAAATAAGGAAATCTTTTTTAATTTTTGGAAAACAGAACGGAAAAAGTAACAATGTTATGAGAAGTCCAAATATTATGACAGAAATGGAAAAAAAGCAGAAAAACTTTTGTTTTCCAGGAAGCACACCTCCAATGATTGGCGATGAAATCGGGGCGCCACGGGCTTGGAGCTGCACAAATGGACCGGGGGGGTCCTCGTCTAAGGTCGTCGACCTGAGAACCGCGTCTGTGTTAGAAAAGGACATTTCTCAGGCCTTAAGCATCCCAGGTAGGAATGATTAGTGCGTGGTTGGTTCTGTACCAGCCCAAATGTCGCACAGTAATGCACGGCTGGCGTGGGCGTGTTGGAGGAAGTGCGACTCACCGGCGACTTGAATAGAAATCCCCTTGTCCCAGACGACCCGTATGGCGAATGCCGGCCCGCCCGGCGCTCCCGGGCTGGCTTCAAAGAGACTCAGTCGGTGTGCGCACCCACTTTTGTTTCCCTAAATGGCAGAACTCGACTGCCTGGCTCTTTGTCTGCTTATCAGAACCGGACCATCAGTGTTGAGTTACTAAATGGCAGCATGAGGGCGGCTGATGTCAAAGATGCTTATCTTAAACCCGTTTAGGTCAGACAGTCCCGTCGTTGCCTTGAACCTCCGTCGTCGGGAAAAGAAAACACTCGGGTTACGTTAACATCCGGCAGCCACACTACGTTTTGGCGTGACCGCTGTTTTGCAATCGGACTTGAAAATACCGTCGCGCAGAGAATGGTGGACAGAAAGCAGAGGATGGAGGGCTGGGGATTTAGGGATGTGGGCGCCCCCGGACTGGACGGAAACCTCCTAGAATAGCAGCAGAGACTTGTGAGCGAGCTTTTTGTGGAGAGTGTCTCCACATGCTTGGAGGGCCTCGGGGGCTCAGACTGACAGAGTAGACAGAGGAGGAAAGGGAGCCTCCGGGAGTCCAAGTGTGTGTGTATTTCTGTGAGCGGCAGGACGGTGTTATTTTAACCCGGACCGTAGATCCGGCTGTCACTCCATACCACGCGCTGCTGCGCTCCTCATATCTCTTTGCGCACTAAATATGTGCACCATTTTTTTTTTACCTACCCCTTTTTTTTCATTGTATACGGACATTCCCCCTTATCTTCTACTGCGTTCAATCACTCACTTCTGGCTGGCTGAGCCCGGAAGAGCTGATTGCGTATTGACTGACCACACACACACACACACACACACACACACACACACACACGCACACACAGTAGAGGTGATGCAATTCCGCAGTGGCCGAGAATGAGACCGTATCACTGCTCAAACAAACACACACACACCCCTGTGTTTATTGTGCTTGACACACAAAGAACCCTCAGCAAAGTACAGCAAGTATACTACAGACCATGTACTGTTAGTGTACTAGAAAGTATACTAAAAGTGCACTAATCCTCACTCAGTTGGAACATTTGAAGTTTATAAAAAACGTGAGAGCACAGACGATTGGGATTGGCTAGGGTTACCGGTGCGCACCACGTACTGTATAGCCCTGTGGTGTACTTAAAAGTACACCACAGTATCTACAGTGAGGGGAAAAAGTATTTGACTTTGTAAGTTTGCCCACACACGATCAGTCTATAATTTCAATGGTAGCTTTATTTGAACACTGAGAGACAACAATGACAAAAAAAATCCAGAAAAATGCGTTTCAAAAAGAGTTATAAATGAATTTGCATTTCCATGAAGGAAATAAGTATTTGATCCCCTGGCAGCAAGATCTCTAGCTCCCAGGTGGATCTTATACAGGTAACGAGCTGAGATTAGCAGCCCTCTCAGCTCGTTACCTGTATAAAAGAGACCTGTCCACACAAGCAATCAATCAATCCAGATGCCATACTCTGCACCATGGCCAAGACCAAAGAGCTTTCCAAGGATATCAGGGACAAGATTGTGGACCTACACAAGGCTGAAATGGGCTACAAGACCATCGCCATTTGGTGACAACAGTTGGTGCAATTATTGGCAAATGAACATAAATGAACTGCCAATCTCCCTCGGTCTGGAGCTCCATGCAAGATCTCACCTCGTGGAGTTTCAATGATAATGAGAATGGTGAGGAATCAGCCCAGAACCACTCGGGAGGAACTTGTCAATGATCTCAAGGAAGTGGGCCAAAATCCCCCTGAGATGTGTGCAAACCTTGGGGCCAACTACAAAAACCGGCTGACCTCTGTGATTGCCAACAAAGGTTTTGCCACCAAGTACTGAAGCACGCTTTTCAAAGGGATCAAATACTTATTTCCTTCATGGAAATGCAAATTAAATTATAACTCTTTTTGAAACGCATTTTTCTGGATTTTTTGTCATTGTTGTCTCTCTGTGTTTAAATAAAGCTACCATTGAAGTTATTTACTTTGTTAGTGGGCAAACATACTTATTAGTCAACCACCATACAAACAATCACAAGATGCTTATTGTTATTATTTAATTATTTAAATGAAATGTTTTAATGTGAAGGGAGAAAAAAATGCAAAGCTGCATGGCCCCGTGGGGAGGAATTTTGCAGAATTGTTGTCATTCAGACACAATGGAGGCTTTCCCAGCATAAAGCGCCTTTTGAAGGTCATGCCACAGCATCTCCATAGGATTCAGCTCAGACTCCAAAGTCTTCAGCCAATCAGAGCTGGACTTGCTGGTGTGTTTTGGATCATTGTCCTGCTGCACAACCCAAGTTGGTTCCAGCTTGAGGTCACCAACAGATGGCTGGACATTCTTCTTCAGGATTTTTTCCTGCTTCCATTTATCACAGCAAGTCTTCCAGGTCCTGAAGCAGCAAAGCAGCCCCAGACCATCACACTACCACCACCATATTTTACTTTTGCTATGATGTTTTTCAGCTGCAACGGGACACACCTTCCAATAAGTTCAGCTTTTGTCTCGTCAGACCACAGACTATTTTCCCAAAGGTCTTGGTGATCGTCAAGAAGTTTTCTGGCAAAATTGAGACGAGGCTTAATGTTCTTTTTGTTCAGCCGTTGTTTTAGGAACATTTTTGCCCAGTGTCTTTCTTATGGTGGAGTCATGAACACTGACCTTAACTTAGGCAAGTGAGGCCTGCAGTTCTTTGGATGTTGTTGCGGGGTCTTTTGTGACCTCTTGAATGAGTCGTCCCTGCACTCTTGGGGTAATTTGGTTGGCCGCCTACTCCTGGGAAGGTTCACCCCGGTTTTTGCAAAGTGAGGATAATGACTCTCACTTTGGTTTGCTGGAGTCCTAAAGCTTTAGAAATGGCTATATAACCTTTTCCACTCCGATGGATCCCAGTCTCAGTTATGTTGGGTTTTAACAGTTTTACCTTTTTCACACAGGGCCATGCAGGTTTGGATTTTTTTCTGTCTTAATAAAAGTTGTTATTGATTAACATTTAAATTTGAGCTCAAATGATTCACACCGCTGTATGTGAAGCATAAAACCTTGTTGGGGGTGTTCTAATAGGCGTGTCTGATTGCGTGTCGCAATGAGCTGCCTCTTTGCATCTTGCTCAGAAAAGGGAAAGACTTGGTTCATGTCTCAGCTACTCACTGTGGATGATGGGTAAATAAAAAAAGTACAAAGGAACTGCAAAAAGTGCAGCAGTGCCACTTTCCTAATGCGGTATTGCCTCACTCTGCCCCCGTGTGGCCCGATGGAGAACACGGCCAATGTGCGTGCTTGTATTTGATATGCAAACGACAGAGAAGGCTGTGAAATTACAACGCATTGTGATGTAAGCGGAGTTCGGAGAGATGTAGGCAAGATTTGAAAACAATAAGCGTGACATTATTAACACGCGAGGATGACATGTATGATCAGGCATCCAGATGGCTTTAGCTCCCGATGACTTGCAAAGCTCATCACCTGCGACCTTGGCCCTGATCGCACGTATAGCTGAGCCGCCGGGGCCCCCCCTGTCATACTTGCGTCCCCCTAATCCCGGGCCGCTCACCGGGCTTTCGCTCTCCTCTTAAATCCCACCTGTTTAGCCTGAAGGGACGCCGGAAAGCCAACACCTCCCGAGCCCGTGCGTGCCTTCGCCGTTTCCTAGAAAGACAGCATGAGAGCTGTGAATTATGTTGCACGCATCGCACACGCCGAGCTGGAGTGGAATTCTTTCTGGGAAAGCGGCAATAAAAGCGGATAATATTTCTCCCGACAAACCGTATTGGGTTCTGAACTGTGCATGGAGGTGATCAGAACCTGCCCGAGCCTGGTTGATTTCAGGGGGGCCTGCTGGGGACAGGCCGTCGTGCAACAATGCATTTTCCATTAGCGCCGAACTTACGGGCTCGAAGGCACGGCGGCAGCTGCCGTGCGAGTAGCAGAACATGACGCCGCATGAACACACACCCTCTAGTGTATGGCCGTTTTCCCAAAGATCTTCGCACCCTCGGCGTATTGCGGGTTTTAAAAAACTAATCAATAAATCATTGCTGCTTTGGTGGTAGAAGATTGACACATTCCCTAAAGTAAAGGTTTTCAAGCACAAAAATGGCTACATTAAAACACAAATGTAAAGGCAAGGATGCTGAACAAACGTAGGATTCTACACTGGTCACGACGTGTCACTGGAGTCAGGAACTCTGGAAGACCAGGGTTTGCATCTGCACTCTAAATTGTCCAAAGGCATGGGTTCCGGGATGTGCCCCGCCTCTTGCCCGAAGTCAACTGGGATAGGCTCCAGCATACCCCGCAGCCCTAATGGGGATAATCAGCATAGAAAATAGATGGATGGAATCCCAACAATAACACGGGCTACTGTTGTGGCTGTAGACTCAGCATCGAACCCTGGACACCACTTCCTGCCCACGCATCCATAACATCTTTTTTTTACTGTAACTGCTTTTCATCATGCGTTGCTGCCCAGCAAAACAAACCTTTTGGCTCCAATGAAAGCAAGGAGCCTTGTCTCCTTTCGGTGAGCACAGGCCGGCATTGCAGCTGATTGCTTTGTTTTGCTGGAAGCAACGCATGATTGGAAGCAGTGACTGTGAGGTGTTTTATTCTGCACTTGTTTTGGTACTTCTGTTTGATTTGCATGTCTTGATTTGGCAAAAGTTTTAGGTCGGATGCCCTTCCTGACTTGTATATTTCCTACCTGCCTTTTTCTTATTAAGTTGCTGTGTGATGATTCTAGTGTTCTTTCTCAGATGACACCGTGAGTCAGACTGTTACGTTGAGTAATGGCCTCCCGCGATTTGCGATGGGGTGACAAGCTGGTCGTGAGTTCCCTTGTAGCTCCTGATCGGTGCAGAAATTTATTTCGGTCTATCCTCAGGACGCGACAATGTATCAGAACCTGTTTCCTAATAAAACTAAGCACCACGCTGACCTGAGGCATGAGACACGTACACAGATGGAGGTTCTTCAAGGCTCTTCGCAATGGTAAAGAGACTGGTGGGACTGTGGAGTCATGATCCCGCAAGTGGCTAAGGACCCTCAGCGGTCTCTTAGCGGTGGTGTTGGGTTCGAGAGTTCTTGAGTCCTATACCATTACACCCACAGCCTGTCTGATGTACTTTTCCTGGCGTTCCATCATATGGAAAGAGAAGGCGGTTACGTGTTTTAACAGGCTCAGCTTTACTTTCTCCTCCACTCAAATTGCCTGACAAATGAAGCCGTCGGGGTCGTAGGTTAAAGCTCCAGCATTTTTTTTTTGTTCAACGGGTTTTCCAGGTTTTCCAAAGACAGTTTTTCTAATCTAGGATTTGGTGAAGCAACTTTTTGCTGGGTGCATATCGAAAACCTATTATGGAGTTGGATTGCAGTTACTATTCCTGCCCAAATTCCATCTTGTCCATTTACATTTTCTTTTGTGACGGTAAATAAATTGCCCATTAATTAAATGCAAAATCCGTACATGTATTGATGCAAAACTTCATTGGCCAATGTTTCCCAATAGTCAGAAAGGGATATACCTTAGAGTGCAGCTACCGGAAGTATTGAAGAGAACGCGAATAACATGTTATGAAGTCTTATGCAGCAATCATGGTTTGAACTGACAAATCTTAAGTAAGTTTGATCAGTGTAAAGGTACTACAGCTTCTGTTTGGACAGCTCGCACCGCAAGCCATCCACTATAAGCTAATGTTTTGAATAATGTTTTGAAAGTCTGGACTACTGCGTGATGAAGAGGACGAAGGAGTTATGAAGCTGTTCAATTGTCATGCTGAAGAAAAGGACAACTTTAGTCGTTTTAGTACTCAGGAGAAAGATGAGGACGGCAATGAATGACTTTCTGGTATGACTTTACTGTTCTGCTTTAGCCATGGTACAAGCGCTTTTTGGCATTGTTTACCTAGCCGTGTTACACAGATTGTTTGGCACTGTATAACTAGCCATGTTGCACACCCTGTTCTGCACTGTTTAACTAGCCATGTTGCACACCCTGTTCTGCACTGTTTAACTAGCCATGTTGCACAC
>QODF01000013.1:3013838-3060118 GCA_024372805.1 Oostethus manadensis | reverse complement strand
CATGTTACACACACTGTTTGGCACTTTGTAACTAGCCATGTTTCACACACTGTTCTGCACTGTTTATCTAGCCATGTTACACACACTGTTTGGCACTTTGTAACTAGCCATGTTTCACACACTGTTCTGCACTGTTTATCTAGCCATGTTACACACACTGTTTGGCACTTTGTAACTAGCCATGTTTCACACACTGTTCTGCACTGTTTATCTAGCCATGTTGCACACACTGTTTGGCACTTTGTAACTAGTCATGTTGCACACACTGTTCAGTGCTGTTGGGGAAAAAAAACATTTAATAAAAACTTAAAAAATCTTCCTGTGTACTACCAAGCCCCCAACGTCTGCGCGTTATAGACAAGCGTGACCTATTTATGTACAAATCTTTTTTCCTTCCTTTAAATTTAGCTCTATCGTCTGGAAATATGGTATTTCACACGGGTTGGGATCAACCGTTTCCTCAATAAATGGATGAAATTATTTATCAATTTCATCTTGAAAATGATACAAAATTGATGTAAAAAACACACACTGATCCAGTTTGTTGCGGATCAGAGATGTTGATTTACTAGCTGATGTGGGCCAAACGTGGCTATAAGCCTTTGACTCTGAATCGGATTGGCTGCGTGACCAATACGGATCGCCCTCCGGAGGTTTTAACCGCAGGGCTTTAGAAACCAAAGTCAGCCGACTGTGGAACAAGCTCTCGATACATCCTGTGCTCAGAGAGAAGGCGTAAGGTAGCGGTACGGGAGAAGGAAGCGGCGCAGGTGATTACATTTAAGAATAATAAATAGGGTTGCGGGGATGCTGGAGCCTATCCCAGCTGACTTCGGGCGGGAGGTGGGGTACACCCTGGACTGGTCGGCAGTCAATCGCAGGGCAGACATACAACCATTCACATTCATACTCTCTCTATATTTTATATCTATATACATATAAATAGATAGAATGAACTGCTAAGATAACTTGGAGAAGAGGAGACCCCCGTCACGCCAAAACGCATGCACCCTCACACATTGTTCTTTTGTTCTGTTTTCCTCTCCATCCAGATGTCCACTCAGCGTGGCTCCAGATGGCCCGTACTGGGAGAGGTGCTTTCCACACACACACAAAGCATCATACTTGCTTTTTTTATCCCTCTCAGATGGAAGATTAACTCTCCTCATTAGGCCTCCCTCGCCGCCTCCTACTCCTCCGTCCCGATTGGTTGCTTCTATCAGGACCACCACTGCCTGTGGGCCGAACAAGTGGGCGGATGTTACCGCGGTAATAGAAGAGGCGGGCACTCACCAAAGCCGGTGTTGAAATAAACGAGGGGGGCGTGGAGAGCTGGTTTAAAGGGTACGGGTTCACAACAGGAGGGGAGGGGCGGACGACGACAACAACAACAACAACAACAGCAGCGAGGGATTAGGCTTCAGCCGAGCAACCAGCAAGTCGGTTAAGTACCCCCAAGGACTCCGAGAGAACAAAGGCGGTGAACCGGATGCCGTCATGAAACACAAGCGCAGAGCGCCTCGTCGCTGGAATTGGAAGAGCACGCGTCGGCACCTGAGCGGATGAGGCAGTCGTAGCGTGAGAACCCGCTTTGGTCGTGAGTGGGCTGGGAAAAAGGAGCAGTAGGGATAGAGCCGTCACGTTCGGCTTCAGCCAACTCCCCCCGACCCTCCCCATTCTGAGCGCAGCGGCGGCCCACCGAGGACCCATCGAGGTAAAGGAGGCTGAGCGCCGTCGCCGCCAGACGAGAGGAAAAGCATTTTCCTGTCTGTGAAAGCGCGGACATCACAAATTACTCACCCTGTTCTGTCCCACCAGAATGCTCCATCAAATGAGTCCAGCACCTGGTCGGTGAGCGCAGCCGTTACCGGTGAACCGTGAACTCTTTTGTCTAGGCTGAAAATGGGGGCGGCAATGAAGGTGGGAGTATCGCAGTGTGTCATATAAATGAACGCACAGAACCCCAAACAAGCTGACCCATCATTTTCGAGCTGGACCTTGAGGACGCAAGCCAGTTGAAGGGCTGCCATGGGGGAGACCGCAGAATACCAGCGACTACAGGAGACCTCGGAATCTGACTACGACTGTGTACCAAGCGATGATGAAGAGGTAGCGCTCGTTCCGATCCGATTAGACAGCATGTGAAGGAACATGGATCGGATGCACAAAGTGTGCTACGAATTCCATCCAGCAAACTAAGGTGGCCGCTGAGTGACAAGCTGGTGCTGTATGCCAGTAGTCAACTGGTTTGGCGGCGGGACCCACCATTCCCACTTGCTGACAACAGGCGACCCAAATTGCGGAATTAAAAAAAAAAACTCAACGCCTCAAATTTCTTATATTTAAAGGGTCCCTGACGTGATTTATCGACTTTGCTTAAACTTGTGATGTATTGTGCGATGTTTTTAAAAGTGAAGAGTACATTTGCAAAAATGACATTTATAGTTCATGGCGGGGCATGTGTAGCGTGACTAGTTAAACAATGTCAAACAATGTGCCAGTTAAACACTAGCGCCGAACAGTGTCTGTATCATGGCTAGGTAAATAGTAACAAAGAGTGTGTGTAAGATGGCTGGTTAAACAGTGCTGAACAGTGCATGTAATATGGTTAGGTAAACAGTGGCGAACAACTTGTGTAAGAACGGCTAGTTAAACAGTGCCGAACAGCGCGTGGAACATGACTGGTTAAACTCTAGCGCCGAACAGTGTGTGTATCATGACTAGTTAAACAGTACCAAAAAGTGCGTGTAAGATGGCTAGTTAAACAGTGCAGAATAGTGTGTGTAATATGGCTAGTTAAACAGTACCAAAGAGTGTGTGTAATATGGCTGGTTAAACAGTGCAGAATAGTGTGTGTAATATGGCTAGTTAAACACTAGTGCTGACCAGTGTGTGTAATATGGCTAGTTAAACAAATATGGCCAGCGAACTAGTTGCAGCAAAGTGTCATCAGCAGAGGAACACTTCTCAGTTGAAGCAGAGTAAAGCCTCTCAATACTGTATATATACATATTAAAAAAAAAAAAATCTAAATAGTAGCGATGGCAAAATGTTGTGTTGCTGCTGGATGTCGACCCGTCCGCGTGGTACTGTAGGTTTGTTTAAGAATAAGGCTTAAGACAAAAATGGACGTAGCAAGTGCAGATGTTCATTTCACTGATGATTGCTATGAAGGAGCTCCACAACAAGAAGCGCGTGCTTGGAAGTACGGCATAAAGGCATTTTGAAAAAAATGCTTTTCTGTCAGCCGAACGGTACCGGCCGCGACCCGGGAAAAAAAGGAGAAGAACGACAACCACCATGTCAAAGTTGCCACAGAACGGAAAAAGTGATGCTTTGTTTACATACTGTATTGTGTACGCTATTTAACCGTAGCAACAAGGCTGCAAAGCATTACACACGTTATATAAACATCTTTCACAGCTCTAGTCTTTCTAGTTATGGAGCATGCGCGGGCAACCCAGGCTCTCTCGCGTTGTTCTGTCAACCCCGTGCTTCTCTCACGAGAAACATTTATGGCTGAGCCCGATCGTTTGCTCCGGTCGCATCGGTTCATCGTTCACAAGCCTAATTGGCAGGTGCAGTACGCCTGCAATATAGGGGTGTTAGTTCATGTCTAGAAGGCTCTAACGTTCACAACTGCATCCGGGAGGTCATACGTAGGTTTTCTTTGGCCCAACTATGAGAATATTCCATTTATAAATGAAGAGGAGGACATTAATATTCGAAAAATTGTGCCTAAAATATTTGCGTGTGTCGTGGTTGGGTTTGGTGTCTTTCATCTTCCTCTAAACAACCGCTGGCCAGTCAAGCACAGTAACATCAGAACCCGCGTTTGGTACCTCTGAAAATGAAATCGGCAATTGAAAATGTGCTGCGTTCAAAGCAATGTGAAAAGGCCTGTAAAAGTAAAGATCACATAAGAGCGCTTGAAGCGATGGTTAAATGTCAGGCCTCTTTTATGCACGCATGGCTCAGCCAGAAGCCTGATTTGCAGAAGGAAGTTGTGCAGAAAACGTTAGGAGGAAACGGATGCGGTGCGTGACACCACGAGGTGGTCGCGGAGAAAGTAGCCACACGGTTAGGAGGAAATAAGCAGAACCAGAGAAAGTCGGCGCGACTACTGGTATGTGAGATGGAAATTCGGACTGGTATTTACGGAGCTTGTTTAGACTAACTGGTCATGTGGTTTTCGAGGTACGACTAGCTCCTGTAAATAGTTGAGGTGTGAGAGTTAAGCCGGTAGTGCATCCTCCGGGATCTGAGCCGTTCCGAGGCCAGGCAGGCTCTGGTAGGACTTGTATGGGCTTAAACGGGACCGCGCGGTGCTGAAAATGTCACATTTGCAACTTTAAAGCTACAATTCCAACGAGGTAAGGCCTTCTGAACCCTCTTAAGGACAGGATGTGGTGGTTTCCACGTGGTTGTTGCACACCGATCGTAAACGACCAAGGGCACACACGTTTGCTGCAATGAGCTCGCGTTGTGCATAAATACTCGTGCGCTCAATACTTGCGTGTGTGTGTTGTGGTAGAAAGATACACACCTCTACTACACGCAACCACTGACTGACGGAATTGTGTCATCTACAGTGAATCCACTGAATGCACATTTTTTAAGGGAGAAACAAATGCAAAGCTTACATGGTCCTGTGTGGAAAAGTGTTAGCATAAAGCTAATAGGCGTTCGGGCCGCCCTTAGCAGCAACAACGGCAATCAAGCGTTTTTGATAACTTGCAATGAGTCTCCCGTGGAGGAATTTAGCACAATTGTTGTCCATCAGTCACATTGGGGGCTTTTCCAGCATGAAGCCTTTTGAAGGTCATGCCACAGCTCTCCATAGGATCCAGGTCAAACTCCAAGTACTTGAGCCAGTCAGAGGTAGACTTGCTGGTGTGTTCTGGGTCATTATCCTGCTGCACAACCCAAGTTGGGTTCAGCTCGAGGTCACCAACAGATGGCTGGAAATTCTAAACAGCACAATTCAGGCTTCTGTTATCACAGCAAGTCTTCCATGTCCTGAAGCAGACCATCACACTACCACCACCATATTTTACTGTTATGATGTAATGGGACACACACCTTCCAAAAAGTTCATCTTTTGTCTCTCTAATTTTGTCTTAAAGGTCTTGGGGAACATCAAGATGTTTTCCGGCAAAATTGAGACAAGCCTTAATGTTGTTTTTGTTCAGCAGTGATTTTGGTCCTGGAACTCTGCCATGCATGCCCTTTTTGCCCAGTTTTCTTATGGTAGAGTCATGAACACCAACTTTAACTGAGGCAAGTGAGGCCTGCAGTTCTTTGGGCACCGTTTTGGGGTCTTTTGTGACCTCTTGGATGAGTCGTCCCTGCGCTCTTGGGGGCATTTTGGGTGTCAAGGCCACTCCTGGGAAGCTTCACCACTCTTCCATGTTTTGGCCATATGTGGATATTGGCTCTCAATGTAGTTTGCTGGAGTCCTAAAGCTTTAGAAATGGCTTCATAACCTTTTGCAGACTGACAGAGTTTAATTAATCTCAGCAAAATTATGTTTTATTGAGGGGGGAATCCCTTTTTCCCACAGGGATAATTGTCATGTCAAATGTAGTGTTGTCACCCTATTATTGGTACGGAAACCTTTTATTCCCAGTCAGGGTTGGCTGGTATCATGGGCCATATACACAGCGGGCCGCAGTGACGTCAATCTATGCCATGAAGTTTGAAATGAAACACCATGAAACAATGAAACCCCTCACACGGGGAAGTTACTCACATCCTGAGTAATGAACTACCTCTAAGTAAGATTCATAGACGTTTGGTGTTTGGAAGGGTTTGGCGTGCAGTATATTTGTAAGCGGGAGCTCAGGTTTATGTAATCAAATTTGCCAAAATGTATGGCATTTACTCGATTTCCGATGAACACAGCCGGGATTTTTGCCGTATGCACCAACACAACCAAAATGATCAAAAAGTGAATCTGTAGAAACAACACTTAATTGATGACTGCATTAGTCTGATTCGATTTATTGTTTTTATAATTGAAAAGTGCCAAAATACCCAAAAATGGGAGTTTTTAAAAATGTATTTTAGTCATCAGTGAAAGCAGATGTATTGTTTTTGTTTTTGGGATATTTTGATTGACATTTTTGCCTATTGTTTGATAGGGGTGTCCAACCTTTTCCCGCAGGGTGGCAAACTGAAAAATGAAAGGATGCAAGGGCCGCTTTGGTACACATGCAGATATGCTAAGAAATGTTATATGTATTTAAAAACTACCTTTTTGGTATAGGTGAAGAACATTATTAGAATCAACTTTAGTCTTTGCTGTTTATTTTCCTCATTTTTGCTGTTGGGTTTTAATTTTCCCAATATTTCATATTTCTTCTTTAGAAATCTTCTTTTCGGAATATTTTGACTTTATTCCCATGATATTGTTACTTGATTCCAACTTTTTCCCCAACCTAATTTTACAAAAACTACAACCTTATTGTGTTTGGTTTGTTTCTCATAATATTTCAACTTTTAAAAAACAGCACATTTTTTGTTGAGTATTTCAACTCTATGCTGCTACAATGACATTATTTGTCCTAATACTGAATTGCAAACGTATTCTTGGAAAATTTATTTGTTCTTGTTCATTTTTTTTCCTTTTTTTCGCAATGACACTTTATTTGCAACCTAATTTCCCCCCAAAATACAGCAAAATATAGCCTTTTTCCTTTAATATTTCAACATTATGCTAATATAAGATGTTCTTTATTTATGATATTACTTTATTCTCCTAAAATAACAAACATTACATTAAAACTTGTTTCTCTTAATATTTTGACTTTAAACATGCGAATCACACAGAACTAAATGATTCACTGTGGCGACCCCAGATGGGATAAGCCGGGAAGAAAAGAAGATTTTGCTGTTTTGGTGAGGAAGAGGTAGCCCTTTATCTGCCCGGCACCAATCATGGCTCAACACATCAGAAATCACACATCAACATAACAGCCTCATAAATGAAAATCATCACACAGCGACTTAACACGCAACAGGTAGGTAACAAATCCTAACTGCTTCCCATCATGCATTGCTATGCTTGCCGTGCTTCCCAGCCACGCAAAGTACACTGCGAGTCAGACTGTTGTAGTCTTCTTCTAATTCACGGGATTAGAACATGTCCATAAAATAGCCGCAGGAGTTCAAAACTTTCCAAAAAAAGTAGCGACTTATATAAAGTAACACAAAATAAAGGTCGAAAATCCTTCGGGCTGACTGATGGGAGGCTTGCTGCTGTTAAAAAGCAGCTGGTAAGGGATTTGTTTATGGGCAGCCAAGTGGGGGTGGGGGGTTGGGGGGACAGAGAGAAAGAGAGAGAGAGCATTTTTGGAGGATTAGCGGCAGGAAATAAAAGGCAGCACCAAATACAGAAGAAAATGCAGTGGGTCAAGACCCAGACCCTGGGGAGAAAAAGGAACATGGGAGCGGAGTGAAATATTAGGCATAATCCAACGCAGGGGTAGGCAAACTGTGGCCCATGGGCCACATTCTGCCCGCCGGGCATTTCCAATTCCTTTTATTCAACTTTTAACACGGAAACTGTAGCCGGCAACATGACTCGCGGTGCTATTGCGGTGCGTTTGACTCGCCAAAATAATCCGATGCAATCCGTAGCTCGGTCCAAAAGCTCAAAAAGCCATCCGAACAACACACATGCGCAAAAAGTAACCCCGTGAACCATGTATGCGTACAAATAAATATCTATGTGCGATACCCAGGCAAAAAAACACCTATATTCCCGCCGCAAGACATGCTGGGTAGCTTGAGGTACCAAGATTTTGCCGCATTTTTGCTTGTTTGCAAAGGATTTTGAGGAGGTCTTCAGAGAAGTAAACAGGGAGGAGGTAACGTACTCTTGATATATATATTTTTTTGTTCATAGTTGCTGGACTACCTAGCATGCCTTGCGGGCATTTGGAAATAAGTTAAAATTGTTTGTGTTATGTTGTTTTAATTTTTGCTTGGCTGACCTTCGTTGATGTATATGGTATGATGTGTTTTTGTTTCATTGCACCGTGAGCAAGCATGTCTTTCTGTGTGTAGACGGACCCTCCGCCAAATGTTAGAACCCAGCGTGGCCTGCCAGTCAAATGGTTTACCTTTCTGTTTTTTCTTCTGATGTGGAAAAACACTCCGTATCATTTAGGTTTCTGACGTTTCTGATACATTGTGGTCATCTACAAGCAAACTTTTCTTGAACTTTTCTTCTCCACAAGCGCACAATGGAATCTGCTCCATGTGTAAGATAAGGAGGGGGTAGGGGGTTGGGAGTGTGTGTGTGTGCGCGCTCATGTTTGTGTGTGTTTGTGGGGGGAGGGAGTGTGATCGCATCACAGGAAACAAGCTCTCCGTCCCGCAGTTGAATGTGACCCTTTGGCTTGGGATCAAATGCTCCTCTGGGGCGGAATACCATGAAGCCTCTGTCCTCTGCGCCGCGTATCGCTCTGCACTACACTGCCTGACTTGAGGGGAGGAGGGTGGGCGGAAGAAGTGGGTGAGGAGCGCCGAGAAAAATCCAATGTCTTAAGGCTGCAACTCTGCAAACTGCAACCACAACAATAGTCAGTCATCCTTCGTTTGCAATGAATTGGCTCCACGCAGTTTTTAATATTGTTGGAGCTCTGCAGACATGAAATAACACCCCTATAGTCACCTTTAACATTGGTATACCCGACACAGTAGGACATAATCAGAGAAAATGCCCATTTTTTATTGCGATGAATTGGTTCCTTACGGTTTTTAACATGATTGAAGCTCTCTAGACATGAAATAACACCCCTATATTCACCTTTGCATTTGTATACCCAATACAGTAGGATATAATCAGAGAAAATATCTTGTTTATTGTGATGAATTGGTTCCACACGGTTTTTAACATCATTGGAGCTCTAGACATGAAATAACACCCCTATTGTCCCCTTTACATATTCATTTTATTTTTATTAGTAGGATATATTCTGAAAAAAATGAGACTTGTTAGACATAAATAACAATGACTCACACGCAGTTACGGGTTTTGTTTGGACAGCGTACTTCCTGTGGTGGCTGTTGTCTCATCAGTGTATTGTAATGGCGGCTTTAAATGGCTTTACTCCCGCTTTACCCAAGGTAGTAGACATAGCAGGAGTACTTAAGATGTAAATGAAACTTGCGCTCGTGTGTGTCGCAGTAAAATGTGTTCTCTGGCGGACAGACATGCGGAGGACAGGAAATGATGCCGGAGGTTCAGGGTTGAGTTTTAGCTTGTGGTGGATTATGGCCCCCAACAGTAGCCTGTGTTGTTTTTATTATTGTGCCTTTTGTGTGACAATTTAAACTCGCTATAAATGCCTGTCAATCGTGTCTTGCCCTTGTCTCACCAAAACAGTGACATCTGGTGGCCGGTGTGGAGTACTACAATCCCAATCAATGCTTTTTCTACCTTGTGTTTGTGTTTGAGTTGATTTAGTGACTTGAAATCTTTAGTTTAGGTTAAGAATAAGACAAATTTGCTTAAATAGGCATTCTATTTTACTAATAGACCGTATTTGAACCATGAAACGCGATCATTTATTGCGGATAGAGTGAGAGTCAAATTGTATGTTGAGTACAATAAATGTGTACATGTTGGCAGGTCTGCAGTAACATTGAAATGCTGTCTTAATGGCAACACGAGCGAGTGCCAAGATAATTCTGTCTCAGTGATGGTCAAGCACGGCACGGCCTGGGCCGCGTGAGTGCCGCCGGCACCTGAGAGCTGCGGTTCATTGATGGCAAACATGGATTTTAAACGTTATACTGCGATCATCTGATGGCCACATGGCGGTTTTCCAGCTGAGGAAGACGAAACCAGAGACATGCCAAGTCTGTGCTGGCCGGCGATTGAACAAGGGAGAAGTCACGCCTATTTTTAGCCCCACGCTGGATGGAAGGATGGAAAAGCAAACAGACAGTAGCGGCGCACACACACGAGCGACGGCGAGCAATGCGGGAGTCTGAGACTTGCAGAGGGGGGAGGGCAGAGGGGAGGAGTGATTCATTTCAAGTTCTGCAAAGTTTGGATTGCCGGCTCATTACCGTGTCGGGAGAACACGTAGCTCCGAGTCCGCAGGAGCGTTCCGGCGCAAAAGCTAAAGACCGGACTTCTCCGAGGGATTGGCCTGCCATGGAATGTTGTAGGATCGCGCCCAGGATTGCAGGACATTGCTCGCCCCGCTTTTGGGTTCAAAGCCGCATAGCTGCATCCGGGGAGTCGGTGTGCGCATTCCCTCAGATGCGGGGAACGCCAGACGGGTTCTCGGGCGGTTTGGATGAGCAGCATCTACGTCTGAGGGCTTCTTTTCGCTCGTAAGGACATCGGGATGCGGCGCTTTGACAAGCTGAGAAAGGCATTGCCCTTCCTGGCGCGCTTTCACGTGTACCGGGTGAGTTGGACTCGCAGGGGCTTTGTTGTTCTGTTTGGACGGTTTTGCTGAGGATTACGTGTGGGCCTGTCAGGCTGTGTGTGCAGCTGGAGCGAGGCTATCCGCCGGGGAGTGGTTGTTATTGCAGCAGGAGCCGGGGCAGGTCATGCCTGCACAGAATGGGTGCTTTTCACCACCCCTGCTAGATCTTCCCTGCTGTGTTGGTTTGCTGGCCCGGCGTGATCATTTAAGGACAATTTTTGCTGGACGATGATTCCCCTGTAAATTAGTGCCGATATTTTGTCAACGCCTTTTATGGTGCGAACACATCATAGTAAAACACAATCACAACATAAAACAACAAATCCGCTGTGGGAGGCAGGGATGATCTTCTCGGCCTGTAAGTGGAGCAGGGCGGTGATAGTAATCTGCCACTGCTCTCCTGCTCAGTGCCGATGACCAACCCATTGGCAAACGTAAAGAAACCAAAGTGTGATACGTGACAGAGTATGATTAACGTGCACTTTTTTACATTGAAAAACTTTTTTTTGGATTACAAACATTGTGAATCTTTTTTCACACATTATATATTTTAATAATATCTTTTATTCCAAATAAATTTCATTCTTGAACCAACTTTTTTTCCAACCTAATTTTCCGTTTCTTTGTTTTGTTGTTTTTTTTCCTTTTAATATTTCAAATTAATTCAACATTTCCCTTAATTTCCCTAATATTTAGATTATTTTCTTAAAGGTACTGCTCTTTTGTATGTGCATTGTGTTTTGTACTGTGTGTCAACGTGGAAAAACAGCTGGGTGCCGCAAAATGCCCCCCGCGCCGCGCTTTGGACATCCCCGGCATAGACGATTTTGTGGGAGTTTGGTAGAGCATATTTTGGACGCGCCAAAATGTGTTCAGCGCACAACGAGGTGTTACAGGGCAGCTGAAACGCTGAATGCACCATGCAAATTCCAAAAAAAACACCCATATGTTCCTGCCGCAAGGCATGCTGGGTAGTTTGTGGTAGTTGTTTTGCAAAATATGGTAGGTAAGCCGTCAGAGAAGTAAACAAACGTGCTCTTGGTATCTGAGGTTTTATTGTTCATAGTTCTCGTTGTCATATTGCGGCTGGACTCCCCAGCATGCCTTGCGGGCATTTGGAAACAACAGCTTTGAGTTACGTGCTACGTTTAGCGCTTAGGCTTTGTTTTTTCACCCAGGTGGTAGTAGTAGAAGTAGTGGCGTACTGTGTGTGATGCGTTAACTTGCAGTGTTTTTGTGTCCTTGCGCCGTGAGCAAGCGCGTCGTTCTGTTTAAAGACCACCTAATGTACGTAAAGACGGGACCTCCGCCAAATGTTTTGACCCAACATGGCCCGTGAGTCCAAAAAGATTGCCCACTCCTACACTACAGGGTCTCGCCAAAAGTCTCAACAACAGCAGACATCGAAAACAGAGCCCGTATTCCCAGTCCCGATGTGACACTGCCGTGTGAAGAGGCCCGGGAGGAAGCCGGCTTGCGTCGTTTTCCGCTGTGGGGAAACTAACACGTACACGTAACTGCGTCGCCGCTCACGCTTGAGGCTTCCTTGTGGGGGGAACGGGGAGTAACTCGTGCGAGCTCGAATGGAAGCGCGTCTGTGTCGGTCTGGACTCCCACGTGTTGTTCTTGTGACATCAGTGAGCAAACAACCATGAGGTTATCTTGCGGACTTTAACGTTCCATCTTGAATGGGAATACTTTTTCCCTGCAGGATGGAGGATATCTACTTTATGTGGACAGTGCCGACCCAATGGCTCCTTTGCTGTTGGCAGTAGTGCCTGTACAGCCATGAATTTCTCCTGCTCTTGACTTCTGGACCTTTAGAGCAGCTACGCACGGTAACCCGCAGATCTTGCCGACTCTGCGTCTTTTCCTGCAGTGTTTCCTTGGGTGGTTTCGGCTGGGATTGGTCACACTCCCAGACAGCTGCCGAACCCCACTTCCTAATTCTTCTTAGGGCGATTTATCTTTTTCAAATGTGGGCTTTTAACTGCTCCAAACATGGGTGAGGTGGTAATTTGCATGCATGCGGGTAACACTCCCTGCGCTCCCTGTATGCACATGCTGTAATGCTACAGTTGTCCCATGACTTCCGCCAAATAAACACAATCAGGACACGATATATTACTTAGTTTGCTCTTCTGACGCGTCAACACGACCAAGTAGCGTCAGCAACAGTTGGCCGGATAGTCCACCTTCCTATTCGCTAAACAAAATGATCTTTCCCTCACGAACATTTCCTGCGTTGCCCATATGAGGAAGTCCAGGTTGCGTGGAACTCTGTGTTTAAAAGAAAACAACAAAAAACTGCATGCAGAGCCAGCCAAACCTGCTCAAATGTGCAAACCTCATTATCTGACGCGTTGGGATCGTTTAACACGACAATACAAGTTTGTAACAACATAATAGGTCCCTTTTAACCAGCCGTGTTACACGCACACATTTTTTAAATATAATGTGATGTGCCTGTTCGCCAAGCTGCAGCAATGTTGGTTTTATTGTTAATACTCTTATGCTGATTCAACTACGTAAGTGGCTCACCGACACTTCGCCACACGCTCGCTCGCAGCCTGTCAGCGCGGCCGTCACAACGCCACAGGCCGCTACCAAAAAGGTAGCGCTGCATATTGGAGCCGCCAGTAGCTGTAGCGTTCCATTCCATGTGAAATCAAAGCGCCCAGGAAGGAAGTTGCTTAAATGACCAAAATACCGCAAAAG
Source organism: Oostethus manadensis (assembly GCA_024372805.1). Classification (NCBI taxonomy): domain Eukaryota; kingdom Metazoa; phylum Chordata; class Actinopteri; order Syngnathiformes; family Syngnathidae; genus Oostethus; species Oostethus manadensis. The sequence continues at coordinate 3,046,949 of QODF01000013.1, read as the reverse complement.
TATTGCATGTTATCATGCACGTATCTGTTCCTATATGGTCACAGCATGGATATAAAACCATAGAAACATTTTGTCTTTCTACGCGGCGTAGGTGTGTCCCGTTATGTGCCGTAATGGGCTGTCTCTTTTTCGGTTTTTATATCATGCCTCAAAAAGTCCAGTTTTTCTGAAGTGGCTCTAACGATGCAGAATTACGACCAGCCAGAGTTCTACTGACAAGACAGTTTTAATGTGACTGTGAGCTACAAATCCATTCAAAACAAATCTGTGGCGGTCTAAGTTTCCTTGTGGCGGGGCAAACCCTGTAACACCTAGCACTTAAAGCAACAAAAATCAAACTAAGCGTCCCGGCAGAGGTAAAAATACAAAATGAGTCCAAGGAAAGCCTAAACGTCGTAATCTTCCCAACGCTAGACTATTTCAATCGGTGGTGCCGGCACGCTCGGCTGTGTCATGGACGGGGCAAACATGCTGTTGCTATCAGCTCCCTCCGGATAAGGCTCAGCCGTGACGCTGCAGAACACTCGACGTGACGTATTATTTTCACGGGCCCCGTTTAAAGGACCAAGCCTCCGTGGCGAGTTCACACGTTGCTGAAAGCATATCGAGTGTATCACATGACCTACTTTTGTGTGCACTGGGACACCTCTGGACATCTGGCAGAACCGTCGCAGACCGAGCCCTCCACAGTCATCCGTAAGGATATATATGGAGTTGGGTCACATTGTAGTTCAGCAATAGGAAGTGACCTCCCACCATAGCCAGTATTGACTTGGGAAGCGGGGGGCATTGTCCTATGAACCTTGTAACCTCACACAGGAAATTCCTCACTCACCGAGTATAATTGGTACACAACAGAATGAGCCGGACTCGACTCAAACCCTCCGCATGTCAGAAATGTTGCGTTCAACGTGAGTAGAGTGAGTTTTGGCACACCTGTGCATTGTAACGATGACTTCAAAACGCTCACCATGTCCTTCTAATAAACAGACACTATCCTAACTGCTTCCCATCATGTGTTGCTTTGCTTTTCCGGGACGCCTGCCGGCCTCCACACACGGTTGACGGCCTGCTCGTTCAGCTGCAATGACGGCCTGCCTACACTGGAGCCTGCTTTTAGCAAAGCAATGCATGACGGGAAGCAGCTAAGTCGGTTGTTTATTGTCATACACTCGCATTGCTTCTCATTTTGTGTCGGGTTAAATGAGTTCAGTGCGTTGAATGTTTTTGATTTTGCAGAAACTGGGCAATAGCATGCAGTGTGAGGAAGGCACAGAATGGCTGCTGGAGCTGCTGATGGAAGTACAGTTGCAGCAGTACTTCCTGCGCGTCAGAGATGACCTCAACGTCACACGGTTGTCCCATTTCGACTATGTCAAGAATGAAGACCTCGAGAAGATTGGCATGGGTCGACCGGGTGAGTTTTTTGTTTTTGAACGTGACTGATCAAGTGCAGTGCAAGATCATGCAGCAGAAATTAAGAGGGGGAAAAAAGATGATGGCGAATAAATAATGAGTGAACCCATCAATATGAGACAGGCAGTTTGCTGAGTTTGTTGGAAAGTGGTGGCAGCACAACAAACCCAACCCAGCGTTTCTTCCCGAATGGGGAAAATGTACACGTCTCATCGAGATGTCAGGTTGACAAAGTAAAGACAAACGGAGCAGCGCAGAAATTCATTGCTGCTCTTTAATACCAGCTTTTCCAGAAATGCTGCAAACTTTTGACAGACAGTACAAAATGCCTGTGAGAAAATTAACGTCACAAACGGCATTTCCGCAACTTTACACAATGAAAGACGACTTATTAGAGGAAATATTGCAGTATTATGATATATTTAGCCAATCTTGTGCACGGGTGCCTTGTGACACCCCTACTGTATGTTCTGAACTCCTGATTCTATGCCAGTGCCATACAGAGAACGTTGCTCTGTTTCTAAAAATACGGCCCAGGGCCCCCCCCAGTGGTCTGCAAGCCAAAGCTCGTGGGGTCCACAATTTTTAAAAATAAATGAATGGAGTGATGGCCTTACATGAAATAGTGCGTTACTCGGCATAGGAACTACGAGGCCAGTAAAACAGCCAATAATTCCCAAATTCATTACTGGATTAGCGGGTTCTGGCAAAACACAGTCCACACATGATTCAGTCGGGAGTCGTCTGGGGGGTTCTCAGATGGTCTCGATCTGGGTCACATGTTCTAATGATCATTTGGTCGTGACTCACGTTTATTTGGTTTTTTATTTTGAATACTTAGTTTTTTGTGTTTTTTTTTACACTTCTCTACAATTACTTTTAATTATTTTATTAATTTGTATTTTTACACTTTCATTTATTTTTTCAAATTATTTTACTTGTTTGTTATCTTTTTTTTTTACACTTTTCTTTAATTGAAAAATATTTTATTTATTTGTATTATCTTTTTTTTACACTTTTCTTTAACTGAAAAAAGATTTTATTTGTTTGAATTATTTTTCTCACTCTTATTTCAGTCATTTTTTAATGTGGATTTTTGAGTATTTCCATTTTTATTTTTACGTTTTAAGTCTTTATTTGTTTGATACTTTTATTCCAGTCATTTTTATTTTATATTTATGTATGCCTTCATTTGTTTATTTATTTATATAGATATATATGGGATGCTCTACTTTTATTTAAGTCAAACCAAACCGTACAAAAGCATTTGTTTTAGGGTTTTTTTTAAATCATCTTTTGAAACATAGAGACATTAGGAAACGGGGAAGAACTGCATGGATAAAAAAACAAAGTCAAATTAAATACCAAAAAGTCCACACATTCAGATTTCCTGATAATTGTGCAAGGAAGATGGCTAAAATATTACCTTTCAAATAAATCCGGCACTGTCGTAGATTACATATTTTACTCAAATGTCTGCGAGCCAGCCAGAATGGACCTGCAAGCCACTTTGTGTCCAGTTGAGAACCACGGGTCTAAAGGGCTTCATGCTCCCCAAAAGTTTGACAACCCCTGCTGTAGACTTGATGCACATTCCCACTCTTAGCTCACTTTATCAATCACTTGCACAAAAGTCACAACAATCTCAGCGGAGACGTAGGAATCTGTGCTATTCCCAAAGTGTGCTCCACGGCTGTCTTCTTAACGGAGTTTGTTCTCTTGATGAAGGGCAGAGACGGCTGTGGGAAGCTGTGAAGAGGAGGAAGGCCATCTGCAAGCGCAAGTCCTGGATGAGCAAGGTGCAGACAGAAAAGACACGCCAGTATTTCGGACTCATTTGGATGCCGCGCTTTTGTTGCTTTCACAGCGTAATTATGTGAGAAGGACATTTAAATATTATGAGGGGGAAAAAGGCATTTTTATATCGAAATATTATGAGAAACAAACAAAACAATGAATAAAGTTGTAGTTTTTTGAACATTTGGTAGAATACAGATTAAACTCACAATGTCGAGACAGAAAAAAGTTGAAATAGTTGGAAAATTTAAAAAAAAACTGAAGAAATGGGGGGAAAACAGCTGTAATTTTGCATACAGAAAATAGCACTTTTACGAGAATAAACTTGTAATATTATGAAAAAAAGCGTATATTTTTGTATACCATATTAAAAAAATACATATTTAAAAAAAAAGTAATATCGTAAGCAACAAACAAAAAATAAAAGTGCAATTTTTGGAAAATTGGGTTGGTGGAAAACGTAAAATAAAATCATTATTGCAAAAAGAAAATGTACCAAAATTAGAAAAAAGATGAAATATTTGGAAAAATGTAGAAAGTAACAATAAAAAAAGTGCAAAATTATACTAAATAACATTGTAACATTATGAGGAACATTTATGCAATTTCCCTAACATGAAGTTCAAAATACTTTTTTTAATGTTGAAATATCATGACAAACAAACAAAACCGCAAACAAAGTTGTAATTTTTGCAAGATTTGGTCTGCAGAAAAAGTTTTGTGAGGGTGAGAATGAAGTCAAAATATTTGGAGGCAAGGTCAGAATTTCGAGACGGAAAAGAGTTGAAATAGTTAGAAAATGTAAAAAAAATTAAACCCAGCAGAAATAGGATAAATCAATTTATTTATTACAGATTTGAGCAATTTAATGATTTTAATATTATTTGAACATAATAAAGAAGAAGTATCATTTTAGTAGCATAGAACGGAAATATATGAAATGAACAAAAAGCTGCAATATTGTGAGAAACAAACAAAACAAAACAAACGTGCAATTCTTGGAAAATCCAGTTGGTGGAAAAGTAAAAATAACATCATACTATTACAAAAATAACATTTGGAACATTTGTAAAAGTCAGAATGATTAAAAAAAAGCAAACCTTGACGATGATACTGAAAATTGGCTTTTTCGAATAGTTGTCATTCTAAAGCGTATCTGCACGCGTCGCTTTACCAAATATCAAAAGTGGCATCTTTTCGCTTTCCACTCTGTGACCCTGGCTGGAAAACGTCGTGTGTCGTGCTATTGAACGGGGAAGTGCCAGCTCAAATTGCACCACCACACAGCCGCTGCCCATGCTGGTGAGGCTGACTGTGCCCCCTGAGTGTGCCCCGCCGCTTCCGTGTGGGCAAACGCGCCTGCTGCTGCTCGCCGCCGTCTGGATGTTTTCAATGTTGAGCCTCCTATTTTAAATCCCACACAGATCCAAGAGATGTGTTTTTACAAAAAGGCAAACTCCACGCAGTCGCTTCGATGCGTGGCCGAGATGCTAACCACCAGGCCGCCAGGCTTCCCCACTGATACAGTAGTGCTCACAATAGTAGCAGTCCAGTGGGACTAACCAGATGAAGTACTCTTATTAGTGTATATTTTTTTGCTACATGGCAAACTAGTTAGCAGTAGGTGCAGTAGATTCTCAAGACCCAGCATTCATGATATGCACGCTTTTAGGCTGTGCAATTGGCCAATTAGTTGAAAGGGGCGTGTTCCAAAAACAGCGGTGTGGCATTCAATCAGTGATCAATTTAGTAAAAAAAAAAAAACGGTGGGGTTCAGGTAGCCCCTATTTAACGATGAAAGCAGCACTTGTGGAACATCATTTCTCTTTGAAAGCCTGAGGAAAGCGGGTCCTCCAAGACATTGTTCAGACGAACAGCGTACTTTGATTAAAAAGTTGATTGGAGAGGGGAAAACTTGTGAGGAGGTGCAAAAAATGTTTGGCTGTTCAGCTGAAATGATCTCCAAAACGGAGAGCAAAACCAGAGACACGTGGCAGAAAACGGAAGACAACTATCAAAATGGATGAAAGAATAACCAGAATGGCAATGGCTCAGCCAATGATCAGCTCCAGGATGATCAAAGACATTCTGGCGTTACCTGTAAGTACTGTGACAGGTAAAAGATGTCTTTGCGAAGCTAATCTATTTACAAGAATGCCCTGGCATGCCCAGAAGAGGTTACAGTTGGCCAAAGAACACATCAACTGGCCTAAAGAGAAATTGAGGAACATTTTGTGGACCGACGAGAGTAAAATTTGTTCTTTTTGTGTCCAACACAGTTTGTGAGATGACCCCCGAACTCTGAATTGAAGCCACAGTACACAGTGAAGACAGTGAAGCATCATGACATGGGCATGTTTATCCCATAGCAGGGATCATGGATCAGTTTGCATATGTCCAAATACTTAAAGAGGTCATGTTGCCTTATGCTGAAGAGGACATGCCCTTGAAATGGCTGCTTCAACAAGACAATTACCCCAAACACACTAGTAACCTGCTGAATTTTGGTTCCAAACCAACAAAATGAATGTTAAGGAGTGGCCAACCCCATCCCCGGACCTCCATCCAATGGAGAACTTGTAGGGTGACATGAAAAATGCTGTTTGTGAAGCAAAACCAAGACACGTTGGTGATTTGTGGTATTTTGTTCAAGAATCTTGGAGTGGACTAACAGCTGAAAGTTTACCTGTAGCCGCATTTCTAAATCCTACGTATGCTGCGTGTTTCATGGATTCCCATGGAAGCCCATAGCTCTGCTGCACAGCACATACATTGTACCAGGTCCAGTTTAGGTGATCTAAAAGCCCCTCATGCGTGCGCCCATTCAGCTGACTTAATCTAATCGCGCTTTGCCCGATGAGCACCTCCTTGCAGCTCGCTGATTTCCTGTTGTGTTGCCAGCGATGCCAGTTTGCCCGCATGCATGGCCGCTCTCGGACTGCATTGCCGGTCAAAAACATTCCATCTACAGATGAGCCGTGCAGTCAGAATTCGCGACGTGAAGCTCATTTTTGTCCTTGGATGCTTTGCTGGATTTGCTTTCGGGCCACACAATACCCTCAATGTGCTAAGCGCTAAATGCCCGCAGGGCATGCCGGGCAGTCCTGTGGCAAGAGCGGGATGAGCTACAAAGGATAAAACTTTGGATTGCAACTAAATTGTATGTGAACGTCTCTTCTTGTTTACTTCCTTGACGACCGCCTCATGTTGGGAGAGCGAGTACCACAAGCTACCCAGCAGGCCTTGCGGCGGGAATATACGGGTGTAATTTTGGCCTGGGTGTCGTGCGTAGAGGTTTTTTTGTATGTCCGCATGGTGCCGTGGGTATCAGTGGCTGGGTTTTGTTCCGTCCATCAAACTCTCGGCGTCTCCGGGGGTCTATGGGGCAGTGGGCTGGCCCGGGCGCTCTGCTTCTGCGTGATGATTGGATGATCTGTCTGAGGCGGAATCGCTTTTTGACTGAAAGTAAAATGAGCAAATCGCCGATCTTGAAGTGTCAACCTCCACCAGAGCATTTTCCTACTTTTTCATTCCGTTGTTTGGAACTGATCCGGACACTTTACCCGATCCCCAGCGACTTTGTGTCTGGTAAAAACCATTAGGAAGGGAGGGTAGGATTACATACAAATTCATAAAAATATTTAATAATGTTGGATTGTATTTGTGGTTTTCTCTCTCTCTAGGTTTTTAGCGGGAAGCGTCCGGATGGATCAGACTTTCCCCAGCAGGGCCAGCCCGCCTCCTCCTTCCGCAAGCTGTCTCCCACACCTCCCCTGGGCCTGATGGAGGGGGTCCTGGCCACCCAGCCCCCTGGAGGCGCACCTCTGGATGGCCAGCAGCAGGCTCTAACCTGCCTCATCCCGGAAAAGGACCTGGTGTTGCTTGAGAAGCTTGGGGACGGATCGTTTGGTGTCGTGAAGAGAGGAGAGTGGCTGACCCCTGCAGGGAATACGGTAATGTTTCTTTAAATACGCACACTTTGCTTCTTGGCTGTACTAAAATCAGGTTTGTTTTCCCACTTTGCAGATTAATGTCGCTGTGAAATGTCTGAAGACCGATGTGCTCACCCAACCCGACGCTCTGGAGGACTTCATCTGTGAGGTCAACGCCATGCACTCGCTGGATCACCAGAACCTCATTCGCCTCTACGGTGTGGTGCTCACACACCCCATGAAAATGGTAGCGCACACACAGAACCGCACCCACAAACGAAGGAAGATGCGTCATAGAAACACATTAAAGCGTCTCTGACGTGATTACAGTAAATGTGTATTGTTTGTAATTATGTTCTATATTGTGGGATTTTTGCAAACGAACGGTAAATTTGCAAAAATGATATTTATGGTTGATGCCGCCAGATATGGCGCGCTAACTCTCGCTGTTCAGTCTCGTTTGTGGACGTCGTCGAGGTTACGCCTCTCTGAAGCAGAGTAAACAAACTTGCTTCAGTATTTGTTCATCAAAATGGTAGTCATGCCAAATGATGTGTTGCTGCTGGATGTTAACAGTATTCGAGTGATACTGTAAGTTTGTTTTGCAAAAGAGGAAGATTTAAGATACAAATGGACAAAGCAAGTGCAGAGAATGATAGAAACATCTCGAGTTGTTTTTTTGTTGTTGTTTTGCAGGGATCATTTCACTGATGACTCCTATGCAGGAACCCCTAATAGCCTTTGGTTTGAAAGTACGGTATGAACGCATTTTGAAAAAGAAATTACAAGATTACGAAAGTTGTCTTGCCTTGGTTACGTATTTTATTCCAAACACTATTCCAACATAGCGACAAGGCTGCAAAGCGTTATACATGATATGTGAACATCTTTTCGCGGCGGCTGCGACGAAATATGGAATAAATCAGTTGTTGAAGGATAAGCAACTCCAGAATTTACACGCACCCGTCTGTGTTTTGAAGGAGACCAATCTTCATGGCTCAAATCTTGGCTACAAAGATCCTCCGTCTCGCGCACCGCCATGTTTATGATGCTACTCCCATGGTGTCACAGACTAGAAATGTCATTTTTGCGTATTTACAAAAACTGAGCACTGTGGAACATAATTACAAACAATATTTCAAGTTGATGAGTCACGTCGGGGACGCTTTAATGGTGTGCACGTAATAATGACCTAGCAGACCAGAATAATCTGACGGCCTTTGTGTGAGCGTGCTGAGAGGTTGGAGGAAAGCAGGGAGAAACAGGAAGGGAGGCTTCAAAAAAAAAAATTGCAGCTGACGTTTCTGCCTTTCCAGGCCTTGAGTGCCAAATGTACAGCCTTCCTGTTTTTGTCATTTTGTCAACGTAACCTCACATGTTCCGTCTGGCGCTCTCTCTCCACGCGTGCTCCAGGTGACCGAGCTGGCTCCACTGGGTTCCCTGCTGGATCGCTTGCGGTGCATCCGTCCACAGGGCCCGGTGCTGATCCACACGCTGTGTCAGTATGCGGTGCAGGTGGCCTGTGGCATGGCCTATCTGGAGCAGAGGAGGTTCATCCACCGGGACCTGGCGGCCAGGTAGACCCTCGGGCCTTTCCTGTTCTTTTTACTAGAATGTTCCCCTCTAAATCTTTTATGGCATGTTAGGTTAGATTTTATTGCTTTTCCTTCTCACTTCTCCACCCAGACATTTATAGGTCATTACAGAGTGACTGAGCAAAGCCAAATGAGTCACTTCTTGGCATGCATATGTTGGGTGGTCTTGCCTAAATTCAATAGGCATCAGTCATTTTATATTCACGGTGCAACCGTGCAGAAAATGGACTCGATGCTTTGGTGCCTTTTTTTTTACTTGTACTTGATCGAAACTAACGGCAAAACAGTTTTCTTTTAATTCAACGAAGTCTACATGGTGCAGCCGAGGCTGTGCATACTTAAAAGTTAGCAGCATGTAAAGCTAAAAACACCAGCTTGTAAACGAAATACAATAAATAATGCACAAAGCCAAGACAATTGCACAGAATTCACTAATAGTTAAATAGCATTTCAGTCAAACTATGCTGGGTTCTTTCTTTCCACACGTGGCTTAATAACATTACATTTATAGTATAAATGAAAACAGTCATCCAAATGCCAGTGCAGCCGAAGTCAAGATGACACATAAAAAACCTAAGCTATAGAATATTTCTCATTTCCATCATAAAATAATAGCAGGCATAAGAAGTAAGTGTAGAACCGTACATTTTTCTAATGGAGTTCAGGGCGCACATATCACACTTGCTATAAAAGCAATTGGAACTTTACAACATGTATGTGCATCTTACCGCTGACGTATTTTATCCGGAAATTGGATAATAATAGTACAAAAACGGCAGTTTTTCTTGCCGCTCGGGACGTCAGCCACACCAGGAGCCACTGATGTGTGGGGATTTCATTGTTAGCAGACACTGGGTTGCATAATTGTTTGATTGACTGTGCAACAGCGCGATTCGCCCATGATAAATAATATAACTATAAATATATATATGTGTTTTCTCGAGCACATTCTAACCTTATTGGACAGACATTCAAATACGAACCATTACATATAACTTTCATAAAATAACAAGGACCAAAAAACGAGTCACAACAACCAAACGCTACTCTGCACTGTTGTTGATTTTTATTTAAATACACAAATATGGGATTAAGATGTGACTTGTTTTTTCAGGAACATTCTGCTGGCAACAGCGCACAGGGTGAAGATTGGTGACTTTGGCCTGATGAGGGCGCTGCCGAGCAACCACGAGCACTACGTCATGCAGGAGCACCGGAAGGTTCCCTTTGCATGGTGGGTGGACTTCAATACAAATGCATGTTATAATTAGGATAATAATTACGTGTATTCTTCTAATCAGGGGTGGACTAATCATTAGGTAAACACAGGCCCCGAGATTTTCAGGGTCTTCTTAAAGCTGATGGATTTTTTAAACATTCGATTTAAAGGGCAATTTACTATTTTAGTCTTGATTCAAAGCTCTTCAAAGCATTAATATAATGCATCCAAAGTATAACACAGCAAGACCAACTATATTGTTTGGCTTTTGTGATTCCCCAGGTCCCTAATTCAAAGATAAAACTGGAAAAAATGTCATGCAAAATACTTTGTTTATCTATGGTTATATATCAGTGGTGTGATTTTGAATATATGATTTTTTTGAACCAACTCTATTCATCACAATAATAATTTGTCGACGGTGCCTAGTATGAACAACCAGCAGTTAGAGCGCCATGACAGAGCAGTGCGGTCACAGTGAGGGTGAACTACCGCTGTAGCTTCAACGCGAAACATTCGAAATCCAGGTGTGCAATATTCAACACCTACCATGTTTGGGTGCGGCCCAGAGTTACGAACTTTATACGGCAACCGAATCGGCCCGAGCTCGTGGTTGATGCAGATTTGATCCAGTCTTCAAAATGCAGCGGATCAGGAGCCGTTTCTGATCCTTATGATTGATCAGGACATCCTTAAAAGTTGATGTTGATTTCCTGTACATCGCTGCGAGATTACATTCAGTAGCGTTTCTCACCTTCTTTGTTCACTCAATAAAATAGCCTTTAATGTGTATGGGGTGTTTGGTTTGGGCACTCCATTCCCGGGAATGATCCAGTCCATCACAATCTGATTACTTCAAGTGCAATATTGAATGAAACTCGAACCATTTTTGACGAAACCTGAATGGTACCAAAACCGGGGCATACGAAGGCTGAGGTTTGACTGTATTTCCTATCCGTTCATGTGTAGTCCTTTGTAATAATAGTTTGCTGTCTGCTCCGATGCAGGTGTGCCCCTGAGAGTCTGAAGACTAGAACGTTCTCTCATGCCACCGACATGTGGATGTTTGGGGTGACTCTTTGGGAGATGTTCACGCATGGCCAAGAGCCTTGGTTAGGCCTTAATGGCAGCCAGGTAGGAAGGTCCTTACCCAGAAAAGCTACGTGAATTATGTGACTGGAATATGCTTTTGTTTTGTGTCCCAGATCCTGCATAAGATTGACAAAGAAGGCGAGCGCCTCCCTAAGCCGGAGGACTGCCCGCAGGATATCTACAACGTCATGCTGCAGTGTTGGGCTCAGAAACCAGACGACAGACCCACCTTTGTGGCCCTGCGAGAGTTCCTGCTTGAGGTGAGGCAGCTGCTCTTCATGGACTTAGCATGTTTATAGTCTTTGGGGGTGATGGATGTGCTTTCAAGAACTTTCCATTTCAATGCAAAAATGCCAACGCGCTTAACTTCGATTGCATAAACTGACCTCCAGTGACACCTAGTGGAGATTCTTCAAATAGCGCTTAAATATTTACCAGCGCATGGCTGCCGAGACAGTGAAGGACAGTTTACATTTACGTGGCTGCCAACATTTGCATTTGAAAATATGGACTTTTTTCAGACACTAAGTTCAACTTTGGACAGTCAACCCAAAATATGTGAGTTTCCCAGGGAAAATAGCCACGATCATTTAGTGGACGGATCTGAGACCTGGCGGCCACATCAGGCCCGCCAAACATCTTCATCCAGCCCACTGGGCATTTCCAAATGTTATTTTTCAAACCTTTAACATTGAAACTGTAGTCAGCAACCTGACTTGCAATGGTGTTGTGGCACGCTCGATAGCCAAAATAGTCCAGAAATACAAAAAAGCCACCCAAACAACACAACACGGCACGCAAATAACCAACCTACTGCACCATGTGGGCATACAAATGTATATCTACGCACAGTATCCATGCCAAGAAAACCCCAGCCATGGATCCCCGCCGCAAGGCATGCTGGGTAGCTTGTGGTAGTCTTTCTCCAAACATTTTGCCATTTGTGTTCACATTTTTGCTGGATTGCAAAACAGGTTGAGGAGGTCGTCAAAGTGGACAATAACATTCTGGATGTCCAAAGTTGTGTTGGTAATATTTCATACTGTTGTTACCCCTGGACTACCCAGCATACCTTGCGGGCATTTGGAAACGACAGTTTCAGGTCGTTCATCAGCCGAGCAGTCGTAGTTGATTTATGTAATGCGTTGACTTGCTGTGGATGTGCGGTTGCACCGCAAGTGTGCCGTTCCGTTTGATGACCGCCTATGTATAGGCGCCAAATTCTTCCACCCAATGTGCACCCGTGAGTCCAAAAGTTTGCCTACCCCTGATTTAGTGTATTGGCATCCAAACAGCCAAAGGAAACAGGACAAATTAAGGTTTGTATTCTTGCATGTAGTAAATTATTGAAATGTCACGTTTTTTAACCCAACAAGGTGGGTTCCAAAATGAACTCCCCCCGGTGGAGGTGACGTCCATGACAGTTTACGATGCGACGCTGTTGTTTGTGTTTGCCTGAGAAAGTGACGCCTGCACGCGCGTGTGTGTTTCAGTCCATGCCGACAGACATGTGCGCTCTGCAGGACTTTGACGAGCAGGACAAGCTGCTGATCCAGACGGACGATGTCGTCACCATCATTGAGGGCAGGTGAGAGACGGGCGCACACAGTCGGACGTCACGATGAGCGTGAGGTAGCACCTGTATCTGGTTTTAGGAAGACAACCTTAAAAATGGCTTGACAAACAAACAAATACACTCCTGATCCTAATTTGAAGAGCAGGCTGATCATCAGCTGATCAAAACTTTTAAGACCATAACTCATAAACAAATAAGCCCTCTTAAGATAGAAATTAAAATCTTCAAAAAAGAACTCAAAGAGTAGCTGCACCATTGCAGGACCAGTGTTTCCAGGAGGCTAGTGGGAATGTTGCTCCAGGTGGTGAAGATGGCTTCACGAAGGGCATCTACTGTATGGAACTGATGTCCATTTTTCTAAACTTTCCTCGCCAATCATCCCCAAATGTTCTCCATTGGATTTATATCAGGGGAACACACAAGATGGTCCAAAAGAGTGAGCTTGTTCCTCTGGAAGAAGTCATTACCACACAGACCAGGGCCTTCAGTCATGAGGGATGCCCCCCTGCAACATCTCCCCATAGCCGGCTGCCGTTTTGACGCCCCTGCACAACCTGAAGGTCCGTGGTTCCATTGAAGGATCAAGATGATGGAAAACATCTCCGGTGGGATCAGTGGGACCGTCAAGGGAGAACTAAACTTTCTTCCACCTTTCAATGTCCCATGTTTGGTGTCCCCTTCAAATTCCAAACGGGCAATTTTGTGGCATTGAAGGAGACTCATAAAGACATTTTTAGTTCTTAAAGCCGTTGTCCCGCATATGCCGTCTGATGGTTATTGGACCACATTCTACAACGGTAACAACCTTCATTTGGGCCGAGTACGGGCCTGTGTCTTTACGGACACCCAATGGAACCCGCAGGTCAAAGTTTTGGGGTCTACCACTTGACTTTTTTGTTCCATCACCCTCAGTGTGTTTGAAGGAGTTTGTGTCGAAACCCAGCAGCAATGCGAGGGCTTATGCAACGCTCAAAGAGAGAAAGCTGCTTTGCCTTTGCCATCATGACGGTGCAAATACCTGACAGAAAATCACATTAAGTCCTCATTTTTGCAAACATTTTGGCTCTGGTGTTAAACTTTTGATCAGGCAATTTCACTTGAATGCTTTTTAAAAAATGTTTAGAAAATCGCTCTCGCTCTGATTTCTTTTTGCAATTCAGAACCTCCTTAAGATGCAAAATGTCGGTCCTTGTGCTTTTCCAGCTGGCCTTAGAATTGTCATCACGAGCGTATGAAATTGTAAGGTTGAGTTTCACGTCCACTTTCCCCGGAATATTTCAGAGCTGAGAACTATTGGTGGCGCGGTCAAAACAAACGTACCCTGAAGGTGGGACAGTTCCCCAGGAACGTGGTGACATCGGTGGCGGGCTTGTCGGCGCACGACATCAGCCGACCTCTGAAGAACAGCTTCATCCACACGGGCCACGGAGATGCCAACCCTCATCGCTGCTGGGGCTTTGCAGACAGGATTGAAGAGTAAATATTGCTCATTTCATTCGTCATTTTGGGAACCAGCGAGTGTCATTGGACGCGTAGAAGATGAAGTGTAGGGATAGAAGCTACACTGTGACGCCCTGGCCAGTAGATGGCAGTAGTTGATTGCAGCAGAGCAGGTTGTTGCAGCCGTCGGACGACCCGTTCACGTATGTCCCGCTCTCTCTTCCAGTTTGTACCTTGGGAATCCCATGGATCCTCCCGACGTTCTTGGTTTGGACCTCAGCGCCGCTCGACCCACTCAGCTACCAGGACGAGCTAAAAGTGAGCAAAAGAAATGCACACCTTGTGAGAACACATCTCGGGAAGCTGTAATACGCTTTAGCCACAAAAGACACTTAAGCTTAGTTTGAATTCTTCCTCGTACCAGGACCTTTTGGACAAGCTGCGCGGTTCTTCTAGCAGAGAGAAGTCTTTAGGATGAATTAGAGCAAGGTTGCCGGGTCCTCTTTCAGCGACATCCGTGCTTATTCTGGTTGAATGAAGTCTTCCCAGAAGAGCGGAATCTATGGAAACTGCAAAAGAAGGCTCGAGTCCATCATTTCTTTCATTTTCTGTCATGCCTCTACCGGGGGACAGAAATGTTTTTGCCCCCCCCCTCAAGTTCAAGAACTATTGAGAAACTGGTAATATGTTTTTATTTAACCGAACCCGAAACGAAATTGCAAATGATTTTTTGAGGTCGCACGGTGGTCGAGTGGTTAGCATGTTGGCCGCACAGTCAGGAGATTTGGGTTGCATGTGCGTGGGTTTTCCGTCGGCTACTCCAAAAAACGTGCATGTTAGGTTAATTGACGACTCTAACTTGTCCATTGGTATGAATGTGAGGGTGTGTGGTTGGTTGCCTCCCCACCGATTGGCCGGCAACCGGTCCAATGTCCGCTGGGATAGGCTCCAGCATACTCCCGTGAGCCTACGAGGATAACCGGAATAGAAGATGGATGGATTACCATTTTCTGCGCCGATACGCTCATTATGGTGATGTGTTTGACGGTGGCTGAGTCAGATAGCTATCGAGTGCCTCTTGAACCCAAAGCTGGCTTACGTTAACACTCCTATACACACACAGCGCATTAGCGTGCTGCGCTAAACCAAGCTAACCCAGCTGCCTCGTACTGGCTATTGCTGCACGGGAGCTCATGCTCATGCTCACGTTTGCAGCTACTAAGAGTATCAAAAGTTACTACCACCGAAAGTTCTTCCTGCCTCGCAAAGCACGGCTTGCGTGTTTTACAGGATGTCCGTGGGCTATTGCATTAAATGATATCAAAAGTACCAAATGTACTTACTGATATCATTCAGTGTTAAGCGATAACTATTGGAGAAGCCATAATCATTGGGGGTGCAATACAGAACAATACCTTAATGTCACGGTTCAATATTTTTTCTGATACAAAAAAGTTATATTTTAAACCTTTTTTTTTTTAATTACCACCATTTCCTTTTACTCAAAAGCACGGTTTTTAAATGAATTGTATCTGGTGCAGCCTTACCTGCCTCATCTTCTGCTAATCAACCAACAAAAAGAATGTAAAAGTAATAGAATAAATATATATGATGTAATATAATATATAATTCACAATTCCATTCAACATGGCAATAAAAAATAACGCATAATTCATCAGTAGGTCTGTGCATAGATTCAATAGTATTTCAATCAAACCACTAATGGCTAATAAACATCGAGTTACAAAATAAAAGCCAAATGACAATACAGCCGAAGTCAAGGCAACGCATGAAAAACTTGAGCATTAAAAAGATTTTTTCAATCAATCATAAAACAAAAGCAACAATAGCAGGTAAGTGTAGAAAAAGACATTTTTCATCATGGAGTTCAGGGCGCGCATGGTGCAAATGACTTTGCATGGAATTAGCCGCTGCAAATGCAATGAGGTCTTGTATTGTATGTATATCGCAGACTTATTTTATCCAAAATTTGGCTAATAAAGATGAAAAATGCAGTTTTCCATGCTGAGAAGGAGCATCAGCCAATCAAGAGGTGACTTGGTTACATCAGGGGTCGCCAACCCGTTGATCGCCAGCCACCAGTCGATATTTGGGACTTTGCCATTGGATCGCAAGAATAGTGCAGTAGGTGGAAAGCCCAGATTTATGATGTTGCTGTTTATTACTGCTGGTGTGTTCAGGCATAGTACGAACATCATGGAGCGTAAATTATAAGTCCAGTCTTCTTTTCCTTTCCGCTTATCCCTTCAGGGGTCGCCACGGCGAATCAATTGCCTCCATCTAACTCTGTCTTCTGTATCCCCTTCTCTCGCACCAACTACCTTCATGTCCTCTTTCACTACATCCATAAACCTCCTCTTTGCTCTTCCTCCTCCTGCCTGGCATTTCAAAACTCAGCATCCTTCTACCAACATATTCTCTATCTCTCCTCTGGACATGTCCCAACCATCTCAGTCTGGCCTCTCTGACTTTATCTCCAAAACCTCTAACATGTGCTGTCCCTCTGATGTGCTCATTCCTGATCCTGTCCATCCTGGTCACACCCAAAGAGGACCTCAGCATCTTGAGCTCTGCTTCCTGTCTTTTCCTCAGCGGCACTGTCTCTAAACCAAACATCATCGCTGGTCTTACCAAAGTTTTCTACACCTTTCCTTTCATTTTAAGAAATGATATGAAATGATAAGTCCAGTGTGATACCATATGTCCTGTTGGGAAGTCCATATCATATGCTCCAGTAAATGTTATAATATTTATATTTACATCCAGATTGGTGGAAATACTTTGTTTTCACTTTAAAATGTCTTTACTTGCTAGAAGCTTTTTGTTGTTTGTTTGCTTTGTTTGCTGGTCCCCCCCCCTCCACTCACTCTTTGCTCTGCGTGGTTCTATTTTCTTTCCAGAGGAGCCTCCTCCGCGCCCTCCTCAACCAGCAGTGTTAATCAAGAGTAAGTCTGCTTTCTCTCAGCAGCTCCTCACCCGTTGCTCCTGCCCTCTCTGTTCCCTTCTAGCGCCACTCTTCAAAGGTACACCTCATGTTTTTTTGCTCTTGTTTGCTGGTCTTTGCAGTGATTCTGCCTTTACTTGTTTTTTCATTCCCTAACATCGTTGCTTTTGTGTTTTCCCTACCCTCTGTCTCCACTGGATACCCTTGCTATGCGCTCTACAGTGCGAAGTCATCCTCCGATGTCGCATAGCCAAAGGAAAATGTTGTTTGTGTTTCTCCCCAGAGCCTTGTTATGATGCAGTGGATGAGGATGAGGACTTGACTTCTGCAGGACTGAAGAAGCTGTCACTTCAGAAAACAAGCGGCGTCAAAGGCCTCAAGCTTAAACCTACGGCGTGGGTCTCCTCTTCCAAACAGGGGGGCCAGCCCCGCAGTGAAGTGTCCCTCATTGACTTTGAGGAGTTCTCCCCGCCCGCACCTTCCCCGTCACCCGCGGTTGAAATCCCGTTCCCCTGCCTGGCAAAGCTAGCTTTGGCAGCGGAGAATCTCTTGGACAGGACGCCACCTCAGAGTCCGTCCAAGTCGCTGCCCCGCCCTCTGCACCCCACGCCGGTTGTGGACTGGGACGCCCGGCCATTACCCCCGCCCCCGGCGTATGACGATGTAGCCCAAGATGAAGACGATATGGAGGTGCGGTAGGACACGGTACCACATTTCATATGACAGAAGTGTCGCTGAAGTAAATGTAGGCTTATTTTCATCCAGGTGTTCGTCTGCCGGCGACACGTCTGAGCTAATAATGTACAAATTGGGATTGGGGGTTTGCCTTTGAGCTAGAAAGCGAACCGCAGTCTTACTGGATCTCTCCCATGTCTGCATGTGTGTGCAGGTCTCTATGGACTTTATGTGGCGCTTAAGAATGACTGTCACTTGGATTTCGCTCTGAGGATGAATCCAAATGTAGTTAATTGTTAATACATTTGCAGCAATTAATCGATGATTCATCGATTAATTATCCAAGAACTATTTTTGTATTGGATTACCAGTTTTTTTCATTTACGAATGTAAATATCCTCACATTTGAGCCTCCCAAACATGAATCATTTTTAATTTCAGCAGACGTGTTTGTGTTTTAGGCCAAGCAAGGTGTTGACTTTGGGGGTGTGGTCCCTCCGGGGCAGGGGTCGGCAACCCGCAGCCTCCTTGCTGCGGCTCCCTTCGCAGTGATTTTTTTGAATGCTCCTCCGGTGGACCCGGAAGATACGGAATTGATTTGTTCCGGTGGGGCTTTCGTGTCCTGGAATTTTTGCATTATGGGGCAAGATTTTCATTACATGTGCATGAATGTTAAAAAAACAACGAGAAAATAATGAAAACAATAATAATAAAGACACTTTACCTTCCGGGTTGAGCAAGGTGAGCCTGATGGCGAGGAGGAGGAGGCAAGCTACGTTTTGACAGATAGCAGAAATCATACATAAGTTTACGTAACTTTTTTGCAGCGCCTGTTTTTGGAGATAAAATGATTTTCTGCACCCCCTGCCCGACAAATATGGTAATAATGAAATGTGTTCGTGGTAGCCCCTGTCGTAACGCCGTCTAGTGGGCACGCCCCCCAGTTTGAAAACCACTGATTTAAATGAATACACTACATGCTAAAAATAACACTATCATTTTTTTGATCTTCAGGTTTAACAATGAACGGGAGCTTTTCGGTACGCTGAGCAAAGGGACGCCGTGACGTAGCAGCATTGGGGATTCTGGGAGGAAGAGGATGATGGGAGATTACCGAGATTGCCAATGGGAGGGCAGCCGCTTCTTCTTCTTGGGTGTTACGGCGGTTGGCATGCATTACGTTGGTGCATTGCTGCCCCTGGGGGTGCAGCTTGTATGGCGGTGCGGTACATTCAAAATTCTGGCCGGCAATTTTCGCTTTCATTTTTCTATTTAGAATATATTTTCATTAAATGGGACCGAAATATAATGCGTATTATGAATTTTTCATAGAATAACGTTTTGCAAGTTGAGGTTCCGCTATATTTGAAAAAAACCTAAAATATCTGACTTTTGGTAAGACCGTGCCTGCTTTTGTTTAGATGCGCCAGAGACACGATCCTCCCGTGGTAAGCTAAGCATCGATGTAGAAAGTATTTTTTAAGATTGCTTTGTCTTGTCTGGCAGCGATGCTGGCTTATCTTTTGATAGCAGAGGTTGCCGACCCCTGGTCTAGGGCCTAACTCGGGGGTCTGCAACCTGCAGAACTTTTATCCTGCTGCTGCGGCTCCAACCGGTTCAAGCTTTTGTTTAGTCACTATGTCGTTTTTTATGACGCCGTCATGAGCCCTCTCAAAGTTCTGTGTCGGACTCGAGTGTGTGTCGTGCAAAAGGGCACGAAAGGGTGTTCTCTGGTGAGTCAACTTGGTGGAAACCATGATGCTGGCCCAACTATTTTGTTCTTTGGCTAACGATTGACTGAAACCAGGAAGTGTTGCAATGTTTCTTTGCGAACGTTGATTGGAAATTGCTGGAGAAAGCTTCCGAAAGGTTTAAGAAACAGGACTAACTGCCAGATGGCAACAGGGGTGGCTTGTCACTCCGCCAGAAGGAACCGGAAGGCTGAAAAGGAAACTGAAAACTGTGTATGTAGCGTTACCTTCAATTAAGTGGTGAAATAAGGTTTGTGGCTCTAGGTTGGTTCTGATTTGGTAGAAAGGGGTCCAAATGGCTCTTTTGATGCTAAAGGTCGCCGACCCCTGGCCTAACCGATGAATCATCTAAGAAAATAATCATTCATTGCATCCCTAATTATTAGCAAGTGTCAATGCCCAGGCAAATGTAAGTCTTCTTTTTTCCACAAAGGTGAGTTCCATCAACAGCATGGAACAGCATCACGATGAAGACCCGACAGATGTCCACATCCCGGAAGCCAGCGTCTCCACAGTTCCAGGCCTGGAGGACAACCTCTTTCTCCCCAGCAATCCCAGCCATGGCCTCACTACCTCATTCTGCCAGTCTGCAGAAATATTCCATGAACTGCAGCAGGAGTGCATGAAGAAACTCAATGTGCCGACGTCAGCCTCGTGTCTGCAGGCGTCCCACTACCCTAGACACCTCTCCCCTGCTCAGGATAAACCCCAGATCCCCCCTCGTGTCCCTATTCCCCCTCGCCCAATTAAAAGGGGCGACTACTCATCCGCTCGCTGGTCGAGGGACCTCTCCCTGTCCCCGACCCCGGCCGACGTCTCGGAAGACATTTCAAGCTCGGAGCAGCATCGGCCTCCGCAGATCCCTCCCAGGGAACCGTTGTCACAGCCCGGCTCCAGGACCCCCAGCCCCATGGGCCTGGTAGCGGGATCCCCACAGCAGAGAGTCTACTCTGTCAGCCCCACAACCGTGCAAGTTCCTCTCGCCACTTGCCCCTCCGCTCACATCTACAACTCCTACCTCTCAAGTTCTCCAGGTAAAGTCATGCCCACCACACACAGCTTTGCCTCTGATCCCAAATACGCTGCACCCAAAGTGATTCAAGCGCAGGGGAAGGAGTTTGCAAACAAGGGCCCCTGCATCCTACCCATAGTCCGCGATGGACGTAAAGTCAGTAACACTCACTATTACCTCCTGCCAGAGAGGCCGCCATACCTGGACCGGTACGATCGCTTCTTCAGGGAGGCTGAGAGCATGGGTGGCGACAGTCCGGATGAGCGGCACACACGCCAACCTAACACTGCCACCGTTCGGCCCATGGTGCTCAGCAGCCAAGGACAGGGGATTGTCCCGCTCGGCGAGCTGAAGGCCAATTTGCCCTCTAACAATAACAGCAGTCTTGGACTGCGGACAGGGATGAAGACCTCAGTCAGTCTTTCCGGTATCAGCGCCGAGGCTTTGACAGCACCAGCAGGCGCTGCCACCTGTCCCAGGGCGGACGGATTCGGAAACTCAGCCGACAGAGTCAAAATGGTAATATTTTTCCAAAGATGTACTGTGTGGTTTACAGCGGAAATGTGTGTGTTTTTGGTCCTTTTTTTTTCCCTCTGAAAATGGACCGTTTTTTTCCGCAGAAACTACATAGCGTTGAGATTTCGCACTTTGTTTGGCGGTCCTTGAATGCACCGCAATTGCACTCTGTAGATGGAAAAGTCTACGGAAGCTTCGAAGCTTTGACGGTCAATCGGCATGAAAAAGGTTCCTTGAATTCCAACCCGACAAGCGCTTTCAGGAACGCCTTCTCTAGCCTGCTATCGTGACGATGAAGCTAAAGGGTACACTGTGACTCCATCATCTGACATTATCATTCATTAGTGGTGATTTACCTGTACATTTTAACCTTTAGATGTATTTAAAAAGTTCTTAGGTTTCGTATGTTTGCCGCAGAGACAAGGTGGTCCTCCGGTTGAAAGTGGGCCAAAGACCTTGTTCTGCGCGCCGGCTTGGGGATTTTTTTCTTGTGGGGATATGTAAATAATCTGGTCGATGTTCCACCGCTACCCAGAAACCTTGATGACCTTAAACGCGGAATCTCAACAGCGGACGACTCAGTGGATCGTAATGTTGTGATCTGCGTCTGGGAAAACTTGATTGGGAGAAGATTACTTGTGACTGGTCTGGAGTTCTCTCTTGCTTTTCTGGTCTTTTGTATCGAAAACATTTCGCCTCTCAGTTCGTGCTGAAAGACTAGGTGGGACAAACGCTAGTCAAGACTAGATAGGACAGCTCTAGTCAGAGAACTTGGCGCAAGATCCAATCTGTTTATCTTCTAAAAGAGGAGTCGTGTCCAGACAGGGAAGGTTTTGCTCTTTTGTGGTATCAAACAACGGCCGTTAGAATACAATTAGAGATGGGGCCTCTGCCTGCCGACGATTGTCGTTAGCATCCCATCCAGACGTAATGATGGTCAGGGACCCACCTGAACCCAAAGTGGCTGTGCTTTGTTTATTTGTCAGAGGTTGACTAATTGACTTTTTCAGGAAGGGATGAAAGGACAGCGTTGTATGTGGGAGGCAGGTGGTGTCCCAGACCTCCCCCTCTGTTCAGACCTTTGAATGTGCACGTACAGTACATTGTCCCAGAGCATACACTAATGAACGCTGCTCGCATGAGAGGCGGAACGTTTCAATACCCTGAGAAGGTACCGAGGCGCAGCTGTTGTGATCGCAAAGTCATCATTACCAGCAGAACATGTATGACTCTTTTAAAGTATGCGACGCGACAAGTGTCTGGGTATGACGGATGGATTGTACATGCACCCTAACGAGGGTTCTCGTGTGACTCAGGTGCAGGAGGCAGTCCACGGTGTGACGATAGAAGAGTGCCAAGCTGCACTGCAGAACCACAACTGGAATATTCAGAAAGCCGTGCATTACCTGAAGGTGAAAACATTTTCCTTGTTTGTCCTGCTCTTTTTGCATTTGATATTTGGGGTGTCCCGATGCAACTTTTTCCACTTCCGACACCATCCCGGTATTGTAGCGGCCAAGAGAACAACAGTCAGCAATTTCATGCAGCCGTTGGGTAGTTTCATCGACAATAAACATAATGTAGCATAATGTAGCGAGGCTGCGGGTGCTCAATGAAGAGTTTAAACTCGACATTCTTCGCCACCGACAGGATCGCTGCTTCTGTTTGTTCGACTTTTTGCCGGCCCGTGAGAATTTCTCATGCTTTGCAAATGTTTCAAACACCATTGGATGTTCATTTGATGTAGCACCTTGGTCCTGGGGAAACGTTGCTTCGTTTTACTGTGTTTTACTGTGCTCTGTATATGGTTGAAATGACAATAAAAGCCCACTCGACTCGACTTGACTTGACTTCAAGGGCGCCTAAAAGCGCCCCACTCCTGTGCCATCACGGGAAACTTGTGCATGACAAGTTTTCCACTCAACTGCAACGTTTTTTTTTCCGGACCGCAACGCGGCCGATATCACTTCATGGCGCTGCTGGATGGAACGGACTGCTTGTATCGTGGTGGTGCCAATATCGGAGATTTTGATAAGCCGATAAAACCTGATATTCTTATACATATTATTATATACTTGTATATTAATATATGCTTATATACTGTATATTTCAAGAAAAAAACAGCATCTCAGCTTTGTTATATAGATGAAAAAGTCTATCAATTAGTATGAACTTAGCTCTTCAGTTTTTAGTTATTTAAAATCATATTTACATTTTTTCAAGCTTTGTCGATTTTTTTCTCTGAATATTATGATTTCATTCCCGTAATATTTATTTGTATCCCATCCTAATTTTCCAAAATGTACAGCTATTTTGTTTTATTGTAATTTCTCATAATATTACGACTTTAAAATAAATAATAAATATATTTTTTAAATGTAATATTTCAACCCTATGCTACTAAAATAACATTAATATTCATCATTTTACTATGGGTTTATTCTTGTAAAATTGCAATTTTTATCATTGGAATAATACTTTTTCTCTGATTTTTTTGTTACGTTTTTTTTTTTACTCCGAAAACTGCATCCGTTTGTTTTTGTTTTTCTTTCTAAGATCTTATATTTATTTCAATTAAAAAACTGTCACATTTGTCATATGAGTCCAAAAACCTATTGTTAGTATGAACTTTGGTCTTTTCTCTTTTTTCCCTGTTTTTGCTGTTTTTTGTAATAAACAATTCAAATATTTCATACATAATTATGGTACATTTTTTTCCCGATAAAAGTTGGACTTTATTCCCATAACAATATAATATTCTGACTTCATTGTTTGCTCAGCGTAATTTTCCAGATAATTGGTTTTGTCCGTGTGTCATAATATTATGACGTTTTGCATTTTTTTCTGTCACTAAAATGATATTTTCCTTATAGTATTATGAGTTTATTTTTGTAAAATTTTGACGTTTTTCTTGTCAGAGTACGACTTTTTTCTCAAATATTTTTGTTTATTCTTGGAAAGTTAACAAGGTTTTATTTTATCTGCTGTTTTTTTTCTATTACATTTTTGCAAATATTTCATCTTTTGTCTTTTATGTTTGTAATTTTAGTCCTTGCAATGTTATGACTCTAGTCCCTAAATTTTCGGACTTCCTCAGCCTAATTTTGATATTTAATTTTTTCTGTTTCTGATAAAGCAGAACCAAATTTTTTTTCCATGATTTTTTCCATAGAATGTTCCAAATTTTCTTTCTTCATGTATCACTTTTTCCCCACCGATTTTCTGTTGTTTTCTTCCCAGCTTGTGTCTTGTGAACTTTCCAAGACTTTAGTATTTTGACTTCATTGTCTAGAACTTATATTGTTTTTGTGTTTGTTTTTCATGATGGGGATTTTGGCGCTTTGTCTTTTCTGAGTGCCCCCCCTAAAAAACGAAACATCCACATTCCAGACGTAAACGAGAAAACTTTTTTTAACAGCTGCAAGTAACCCGAGAAGCGTTGTAATCCATCAAAATAAAAGCCCTATGAAACGGACAATTATGGCTCCTCGGTGAGGGAAACCGAAGTCCTCGGGGTGTAAAGATGCTGATATCCAGTCCGCTGCATTTCGGGTAATAACTTTTTATGTACGGCTTACAGTAACTGCAAACCCAAAGCTGATGGGTGCCATTTTTTCCCAAAGTGGCAGGACAAGGCGCTTCTGGGAAAATCAGGCCATTGTTGCAATGGTGATGAGCACGCGGTAAATATTTCTGCCGCTCCCTCCTCCCTGCTCGGGTCTGCAGCGGTTCAGCAGCTCACTTACATGGAGTGTGTGTGTGTGTGTGTGTGGATAGCGGAGGCCTGCGGGGAGCAGTTACCTGAGCGAAGTTTAGGAGATAAAGAAAAAGGCCATCCGGAGGTCTCATCCAAGCAATGAGCGTGCGCTATTTAAAAATGTGCTTGTGGAAGCTCCAAACAAAGATCATTTCCGCTGTTATGTCTCGCAGCATAAATTTCTCGTGGAGTTTTTAATCAACTTTTTTTTTTTTAACAGGTGGAGCAGTTGTTCTGTTTGGGTCTGGGGAGCAGGTCTGAGTGTCTAAAGCTGCTGGAGACGTGTGACTGGAACCTGGAGGAAGCCAGCACGCAGATGTTGGATACTTATGGCTCTAGAACCCAACAGAGGTACTGCACCGCTTGCTGTTCTGCTGGTGGCTCCCCCACTTGCTAAAAAAGGTATCGAAGGTGGCTGAAGTGTTTGGGAAGAATGAGCCAAAATGCAAAATGTGTGGTTCACGACTGCATTCTTGTGGCCGCCCCGAACCTTCTGATTGCTTCAAACTTTGGAACACATCAAAAGTATTCTAACTGCCCTCGCGGCATCCCAAACATTGGGATGGCATGTGAAAAAAACCCCAGAGCCAGCTCCCGCTGAAATGTCACTATGAAGCGTTGCCTTTTCACTGCATATGCCAAGGAAAAAAAGAGCAAAGCTAACTCCCCCAGTGGTCGCCGGCTTGGAGTGCAGGGGTGCTGAAACCCAAGAAATCCACTGAAACATTACTCAACCATCACCAATTCCACATCACTTCATGCCACCAAGGAAAAAAGGAGCAAGGCGTCACCAACGCCTGCTGCCACATCATGTCATGCCGCCAAGGAAAATACAGAGCCAAACTTCATCACTGACATATCACATCACGTCGTCAAGGTAAAAAAACGGCACATCATGCCGCCCTGGATAAAAGGAGTTAGCTCCAAATCCAAATCAGGTCCTGCTGCAAAGGAGCCAAACTCCATCGCAGCCAAGTAATGAAGGAGGTGCCACTTCACGATGTCAAAAAAAAAAGCAGGGAAATCACAACGCCAAGGGGAAAAGGAGGCGCCACATCACGACGCCAAGGACCTAAGTGCATGTCATGGTGCCAAGGACAAAAGGAACCAAGCTTACGGATTTCAGATCTTTCCACCAAAAGTGGCGCAAATTTGAATCATTAATAGCGTCTGGTTCTGCTTCATTTGTGCTGATCCGTGCTTAGGGGGACGGGGACGGGAGTTCAAATCCTGTCACGAGTGTGGTGTGAAACTTGAAACTTTGATGGCGGCTGGTTCTGGTTCATTTGTGCTGATACGTGCTTAGTTGGATCACTTACCATTGGCAAATTACCAATTCACATCAAGTTATGCCATGTCATGCCGCCAAGGAAAAACAGAGCCAAGCTCTATCTACGGCATATCAGAAGGAAAAAAGCCGCATATCACACTGCTAAGAAAAAAAAAGGAGTCACATAAAAAAGGCGGCACATCATGTTGCCAAAAAAAAATGGAAGTGGCCCAAACCAGTGCCGAAGAAAAAATGAGGTAAGTGCCACCACCGGCCCATTACGTCATGCAGCTAAGGAAAAAGGAGCCAAACTCCACCATTGGCACATCACTCTTTGCCGCCAAGGGTATAAAGGAGGCGGAACATCTCGTCACAAAGCAAAAAAAGGAGGCAGCACAGCCTGCCGCCAAGGAAAGAAAGAGGTGCCACATCACAACGCTAAGGAAAAAAAACAGGCTGCACATCAAGGACTAAAGGAGCTAAGTGCATGTCATGCTGCCAAGGAGAAAAGGATCCAAGCTTACGGATTTCAGATCTTTCCACCAAAAGTGGCGCAAATTTGAATCATTAATAGCGTCTGGTTCTGCTTCATTTGTGCTGATCCGTGCTTAGGGGGACGGGGGCTCGGGGGCTTTAAGTTCACACCCTAATGTCCTTCGCCTCCTGCTCAAGCTTGACCATCCATCCCTTTCCTATGCCGCTTATCCTCATTAGGGTGGCGGGTATGCCGGACCAAGTCTCCCATAGGCAAGGCACGCGCCGCATAGCACAGATGCGTTCAGGGACATGGGGCGCCAACCCACCGAAAACCCGACCCCCCTGATGTAAACCATTGACTCCTTCTGTTTTCTGCTCATAGTTGCTGATAGGCCTTCATGTAATTCTTAGACCTAAGTCAGTACTTTCTCTTATTTGCAGACGGTGACAGACATCTCGGGCTGCGGAGTTCCGATCGGAACTTCATGCTCCACAAAACAAGACATCGCCGACGCTGCCGACCGGCGCGTCCCGTGTGCCCCCCACCCCACCCCCAGGCTGCTGCTGGAGCAGGGAAAGCACAAAACTCCACCACTTCACTTCTATTCATGCTTATCATGGATAAAAGGACACTTCCAGTTTGGACCGCTCAGAACCTTGAAGAAGACTTTGGCGGCTGTAGTGTAAGATCATTTATGTTAGAGCTGCGATTACAGGAGAGACCCGGTAAACGGAGAGATTGGGACGACCCGAATACACAGAAGCACTTTGCTGGGAGCCCCCCCCCCCCCGGTTTTACCACTTGGAAGCAATTTGGTTTGCAGCTCGAATCCCAAAGAGTCCAACTGTCGGCTCCCCATCCTCCTACTGTGGCAGGTAACACTGGTTTGTGTGTGCAGGCCTCGTTGAGACAACAAGTCCTTCCGTTTGGTTCGAAAAAGGAGCGGGGGCGCCCGTCGCGGACATGGGAAGCCGAAACCCCGCACAGGAAAGTAACGCCGAGCGAAATAATGCATCAAAAACAGCTTCAGTCCAAAAATCCCTCATATTCAGACTTCCTGACGGTGAAAGTCCTTTTGTTTCGGTCGCTAAGGAAAATGCAGTTGTGACGCCGCACCCATGATGGCTTCGCTGCCGATGCCGATGCGATTGAAAGTTCTGCACTTGTTTAATACGGTCGTCCCCGCTTACATTGCATTTATTTTGCTTTTAAGTAATCAATGATGCTTATTTAAGCAATTCTACTTATTAGTGGTCTAAGTTAAGCATTTTCAGGCATATAAGTGGCTAAAAAAACTAAATGTAAATAACATAAATAAAATATTGAATACAATTTCTAGATTGTACAAAATGTATGGACTATTTCAGTTGAAAAAAGCATATTTAAGGCAATTGTACTTATTATTGGTTTAAATTGAGTCTTTTCAGCGATAAAAGTGGCAAAAAAAATCAATAATATAAATAAAATATAATCAATGTATGCATTTTATGAAATGTATACAATTAAAAAAATAATACAAATAAAATATTAACAAATAGTGAATAACTAAAACAAGAAAAAGAAGCATCCTGATTTTGTAAATGTAGTATTCTACATTGGCCACCGGTGTCGCTGTTGGGTGAGGCCAATCGTTACTGCCAAAAAATAACACGGCTGCTGTTGGGTCCATAATAACCCATGACAAGCTGGAAGTCCCCTCCACACATCTGTCTGCCCGCGACTCAGCCCCGCAGGGGAACACGTTACGTTTTCAATGGTTTAATTAATCTTATTGGGTAATAAGGAGTGTAGAGCCATTTAAAGCCGCCATTACAACACATTGATGAGACGAGAGCCACCCCAGAAAGTTCGCTGTCAACAAAAGTTATTTATGTCTAACATATCTTATTTTCACAGATTCTTTATACTATTTTGGGTAATAAAAATGTAAATGTGAATATAAGGTTATTAATAACATTGATACCAAGTCTGGAACCAATGAATCGCATTAAACGAGGGACGACTGTACGCTCAATGCAGGGGCACCCCATAATGTCCCTTATTTTCATATTTTTTTCACAAAATGTCCCTTATTGGATTGTTTCTATGCAGCCCTTGGTGGAAAAGAGGAGGCTCAATACCACACGGTCACACACTGCTGTGGGACGGCGTTCCCTCGTTGACAGACGTTTCTTGAGAGGCTGACAACCCCTTAGAAAAATTGGCCAATATAACGTCTTGCATCAGAAAATGTAAGCATTTTGCCATTTAATCAAACTGTAATGAAAATTAACAAAAAAAAAACTGGAATTTGGACCCTCTAAACCGAAACTTGTTTTTTCTTTCAAAAAGTTCTTAGCGCATCTATGTGGGTTGGTTTACAAAAAAGTGGACCTCACATTCTTTATGTACAGACGCATTCATAATAGTAGCAGCCCAATGTGACTAACCAGATGAAGTACTCTTATTGGTGTATTTTTATTGCTACATGGCAAACAAGTTACCAGTATGTGCAGTAGATTCTCCAAAACAAACACCACCCAGCATTCATGATGCACACGCTCTTAGGGTGTAACCCTTTTCTGCACATGTCTTTTTTTAAGAGGGACTTTGCGGGTGATTTTTGTAAATAGACTAGCATAACACAGATGTCACAGTACTTACAGGTAACTCCAGACTGTCTTTGATCCTCCTGGAGCCGATCATTAGTGGCTGAGTCTTTGCCGTTCTGGTTATTCTTCCATCCATTTAGATAGTTGTCTTTCGTTTTCTGCCACAGGTCTCGGATTCTGCTCTCCGTTTGAAGGCATTGGAGATCATTTTAGCTGATCAACCAAAAATCATTTGCACCTCTTCCTACGTTTTCCTCTCTCCCATCAACGTTTTAACCAAAGTTTTTCTGAACGATGTCTTGAAGGAGCCATTTTCCTCAGGCTTTCAAAGAGAACTGATGTTCAGCAAGTGCTGCTTCCACCCTCAAATTGGGACCACCTGATTCACGGCAGTTTTTCACCAATTTTTCGGAGAATCTACCGCACCTACTGGTAACTAGTTTGCCATGTAGCAATGAAAATATGCTAATAAAAGTACGTCATCTGGTTAGTCACATTGCTCTGCTAGTATTTTGAAGACTGCTGTTCTGTGGGGGGAAACAAGTTTTACTATGTGGTTTATTTTTTAACATCCGGTCAGGATGATAACAAGGAGTTATCAATAAATAACCAATGAAAGTCAACATTTTGGTCAAAGAGAAATGCAAATAAAAGACATTCCACAAGACTTGCAGCCTCGAAAAATGGACTTTTATGTAGCGGAGCAGTCTGTTGAAAATGCTTTTCAAGCTCCTTGCGTGGCAAACAGGACGCGTCCGCCTCCGCGCGGGTCTAAAAGACCTGTTCAGGTTATATTTCACGGAGTGCGCTTATTCTGGGTGACGAGTGTCAGTGAAAGCGTCGTCTTGCGTGCAATAAGGCTGCCGTAGAAACCGTAAGCTCGCCGGGCGCCATTTTCCCGTAGTGTTTGGCGTGATGAGTGTCCCTGGTGGTCGTTTCGCTTACTCGCTTGTGTTCGTTGCTGTCTGTCCGGAAGCTTCTGTAGACACCTGGGAAGGACTGGCGTGAACTTTGCGGTGCCGCCCTGATGTTTGACGCCTCCACAATTGTTGTGTTTATTATTTTTATTAGGATGATGATTATTATTATTGCTGTTTTCTTTGCCATTTCTGCCTCATTGGTGTGTATTTGCTTCCCAGTTTTCCTCCCCGATGTCTTCTGAGCACATGTTTGCTTTCTCCTCCTCCGGACTCATGAGAAGTTCAAATGTACACGTGTATTTTTTACTAAATTATTTTTCACCTCTCTTCCCTGTTGATGATTGGTTATTTTCATCCTTCTCAAAGTTTCTTTTAGTGTTCTGCGCCGTTTGACTCATTATTGACCAAGGCGAGGCCCAAACCGTGTCTAATTTCCAGGGCCAATTTCAACCCAAACATTTGATCTTGATAATGCTTCATGAAGTTCAGTTCAGGTCAAAAATCATTGGCGTATGATTGAAGGGCAACAGGAAAGGTGTTGACACTTTTTATTATCCTGCAGCACATTGTGAAAGAAAACAACAAAAAGTCTGCAGGAATAAAATGTCTTCAGGTTTAGTCAATTGGTTAAATTATTAAATTGACCAGAAAGTATACAATTTGAAAAATGCAAAATTTGAAAATGAAAAAAAAGGGAATAATGCAAAAATAAAAAAACAGCTTTAGTGTAATTTTACAAATACTAATTTTTTTTCAGTTGGTTAAATTATTAAATTGACCAGAAAGTATACAATTTGAAAAATGCAAAATTTGAAAATGAAAAAAAAGGGAAAAATGCAAAAATAAAAAAACAGCTTTAGTGTAATTTCACAAATAATAATACAAGTTTATTAAAGTAATACATTGACAAGAAAGTATAACATTTGAGAAATGCATAAAAAAACAGCAAAAATTAAACACTTACCGTAATTTTCCAAATAAAGTCAATATAGGTCATATTCTAATGAGTCAAAAAATGTAAAATATTTTAGTAGTGCAGAGTTGAAAAAAGTGCATTTTAGAAAATTAGGCTGAGGGGGAAAAGTAACATGTGTAAATAAAAGCAAAATATTACAAAAAATGTCCAGAGATTGAGAAGAGAGTTGAAGTATTTGGGAAAATTAGAAAGAAGAGCAAACCAAAGTTCATATATCAACATTTTTGGTCTCATTGAGCCTGGAAGACCTTCATTCATTTTTCGAGATTTTCCACATGTGTGTGTGTGTGTGTGTGTGTTGCCGTATCATAACTCAGTAAATTATTTGGGGACGTCGGTAAATCATTCAGGTCTGTTCTTCCATCTTGTTTTGAAGTGGAGTGTGTTGTGCGTGCCGGACCCTCCGGGAAAGGATTCTTTTGGAGCAGAAGGAAGTGTTGAAATGTAAGGGCGAGAGCAGATAAGTGAACCATTTGTGGCTTGGGAGAGAAATCCCCTCCTTTATTTTGCCTTAAATGCGTGCAAGAGGCTCCTTTAGAATCCAGCACCTCTATTTCCTGGGGATGGCCCGTAATATCGGCCCAGCAACATTAGTGGCCCGGTATTGGCATAAAAGGCATGAAAATGTTATTAATGAAAACCCATTTCCGTATTTTCCGGTGCGCAAATGATGACCTCAACATCCCACGTCTGAAGCGTGCAAACAAGCCGTTCGGCTGGTAATGTAAGACGTCATCAACGACATTTAGGTTTGGTTGAAAAGCGTCTCTCTTGTGCCGATATTTGGACCAAATCAGTCAGAATAAACTCGAAGCTAAATCCGACCATGACAGTCCGACCAGATTTAGCCCAAGGGACAGCGTCCGAATGCTGCCCGGTGTTGGGTGGGCTGTGCGTATGCCACCAGCCCCGCCTCCACCCGCCCACGACTGAGGAGAGGGCTCACTCCGTTCATGTTGTTGTTCTATGGAACAAGCGCAACAAGGTGCTGAATCTGATCCCTTTTATGCCTTTTCCACTGGGACTGGTTCAAAGCTTTGGTTCTCCACTGTCATGGTTCCACAAAACTGGTTCCATTGATGGCGTAGTGGGTGTGGTGGACGGAGAGTAATCCCTTATTTTGAGGAGTTTTGTCTTTTGTTTTGGATAATGGGTAAGCTGGAGTCTATCCCAGCTGACTGCAGTGAAGTATGTATTTTTTGCGTTACCCTATCGCCGTATCGAGATCTTATCGTTATCACGAGCCATGCATCGCGTATCGTACCGTATTGTGGGGTACCCTGAGGTTGCCAGCCCTACTTCTTGGGCCCACCCCCACCCAGACCCTACGTCCAGCGGCCCCCAAGGGAAGATGTTAGATGTGCCGAGCCGGCTCTTGTTGAGCCTTACAAAATGTTACGTTTTATTTCAGCTGCTTCTTAGTTATCTATTTAATTGTCATGGCCGCCACATTAAATTGACAGCTAATAAGGGATTTTCAATGTAAATTAGCGTCGAGCTAACAGATGCATGTAGCTTGTGTTGACGGTCACAGGAATGTATTTTTCATATTATGCACATTGTAACGGACATGCTTTGTTTATGACTTCATTTCTGTTCACCGTGACAGTTCTTCAAAGCAAAGGTTCTGGTTCTAAAGGGATGTAAGCGTACTGATATACCGCACACTCTTATCTGATCTTATGAGGCCACCCCTCGACTGTGCAACCCTAAAAGCCGTATCATTTATTTATACGGGAATGAACTCTCTGTGAGGCCCTAAAGCATAAAATAATATCGGGCTGCTGAAACTTTCCGACGTCCTGTGGTACACGTCCAGCTCCCCCTGTGACCCAATGATGACATGCAGAAACATTCATTCATTTTCTGTACCGCTTATCCTCATTAGGGTGGCGGGGATGCTGGAGCCTATCCCAGCAGACTTTGGGCGAGAGGCGGGGTACACCCTGGACTGGTCGCCAGCCAATCGCAGGGCACATATAGACAAACAAACATTCCCACTCTAATGGACAATTTAGAGCGGCCAATGAAGCTAACATGCATGTTTTTGGAATGTGGGAGGAAAGCGGAGTACCCGGAGAAAACCCACACACGCACGGGGAGAACATGCAAACTCCACACAGAGATGCCCAA